>WBNO01010600.1:0-230993 GCA_013400575.1 Peucedramus taeniatus
TGGAAAGGACCTTAATGTTCATCTACTTCTAACCCCTCTGCCATGTACAGGGATACCTTCCACTAGACCATGTTAGTCAGAGCTCCATCCAACCTGGCCTTAATTTAGGGAATGGGGTATCCACAAATTCTCTGGGCAACATGTTCCAATGCTTCACCATCCTCACAGTAAAGAATTTCTTCCTAATATCTAACTTAAACCTACACCCTATCAGTTTAAAGCCATTCCTCCTGGTCCTATCACTACATGCTCTTGTAAAAGGTCCCTTTCCATCTTTCTTGTAGGCTCCCTTCAGGTTCTGGAAGGTCACAATTAGGTGAGAAGAATACCTGACAACAGGCTGAGTGTGACTGGGTTATGCTGAGCTGTACAGGTCTACAGTAAAATGGGGGGCATATGTGCTTATGTGTTCAAATGTATAGAGGCAGTGAATGTGTGAATATATAAACAAATATTTTTTATATTTAATGCTTCAAATGGGCCAGTTCCATCAAGCCAAAGGTAATTATTAGCCAAGTCAGTAGAGATGGAGAATTTAAAGCAGTGGCAAAAGTATGAATGGTAATCAGGAAACTCTGAAAGAAATCATATCAAATTGCCCCAAACTGAAATGATGTAACTCTAGATGCTGGTTATAAAATAGCACTGCCTTAGCAGGGGTTTTTGAAGGTCTCACACAGTCACTTAGATGTAGGTACACACACACTCACACACTGGCATGTCCATACTTTATAAAGCAAATAAAAACTAGCAAGGTGAGTAGAAAGCTGCAAGTAAAAACATGTGTCAACAAACACTATGGACAACACAGATACCTTGTTTTTAAGTAAGTGACACTAAAGGAAAACTAACTGTAACCAGATAGGATATGACAATTCAGTGTGGGAAAAAAAATGCTCAGAAAATCTGTCTCTCTCAAGTACTTGACAAAAGGTATTGTATGAGGTCTGTACACTACATTCTAGCAAGAATGAGAAGGATACTAACGAGCAAGGGTAAAGGGTAGATATTATGATCAGGTGACATACACCCATAGGACCTGAAGACAGTAGACTGGGCATGCTCTCTTTCAGTGGGATGATTCTCACCAAATTTCACATGTCCCAAAGTTAGGATTCTTGTTTAAACCAGTTTTTGAGACTGTCTCTGAGACAATGAATGTTAAGGTACAGCTAAAATGATTTATCCCATCCAAAGGTACATGCAATAAGCCCTCCCCAAAGGTATTTCCCAATAATCATTTACAGTAGGGAGTGTAGATGCAGTGTGGGATGCATCCCCAGTCATTAAAGTATTAAGATATGTAACATAAACAGCAATTTTTAGCGTTGCAGTTTTCAGTGAGTTTGGTGCTTCAGTGAGTTTTCAGGGGCTGCAGTACAATAATGTACAGTGGGAAGCAGAGCAAGATGGATTTCTTCATCCTGGAGATGGGAAGGCAAAAGGGAACATATTTCTGTCTTCAGCTGTCTAATGGAGTCTTACAGAGAAGATGGATCTAGAAAACTCTCAGAGATGCATAGGAAAAGGATGAAAAGCAACGGGCCCAGTTCACCTCTTGGGAAATTCATCTTGCCAATCAAGGACAAAATTTGTACAATGACTGTATTAAAGCACTGGGAGCACTTCCCAGAAAGACTGTGGAATCTCTGCCCTCATAAAAACTCAAAATTGGACTGGACAAGGGCCTGAGCAGTTGGGCCTCTTTTGAGTTGTGGGTATTGGAGAAAATGACGTCCAGAGGTTCCTTCCAAACAAAATTTCATGGTTCTGTGTTTTCCCATTATAGCTGTAAGTCTGACAGCTTGACATACATCCCAAGAGAAATCATGACATGACATGGGTTCAGCTAATAAACAATTACATTAGGAAATATAAATTAGTCAAATCAACAGGGTTTTATGGGAAACAGATCCTGTCAAATGGATTTGATATCTTCATTTGATAAAATTACCAGTTTGGTGTCTAAAGAAAATCTTGATGTAACAGGCTTCTGTAAGACATCTGACTTTGAACTGCAGGATGTTTTAATAAAGAAACTCAAAAGACACTGAATTCATTTGGCTTTCATTCAACAGCTCAGAAATGGCTGACTTGTGGGACTCAAATTAAGCTGTAAAAGAGAGAACTCTTATGAAGCAAAAGCATTTATGGAAAGGCCCAGCTGGCATCCATTCCTGTCCCACTGCTCCTCAAGGAACCTGGGAGGAACTGTAATGCCAGTACCTAGAGAGTTTTTGTAGTGTCTAAAGTCTCAATAAGAAAAGAAATGGGATGGGGAAACAAAAGATAGTAAATAGTGAAGGCTGCTTATTGGCACTGAATGCCTTGGGTCAGCCAGCGAGCTCAGTGCAGAAAACCACAACGCAACACAGGATAGATGCATCCAGCTGTAGTCATCCATCCAGGCAAAAGGGTAATGGAGTTTATGTATAGGATAAAGGACTCCACAAATGCCAGCTCCAATTTAGATAATTGAGGGCCTCTGCGTCAAGAAGAGAAAATGTGATTTCTGGAAAAAGATGCACTAAGAAGAAACAGAAAAGGCAATTTGCAACTGCCTTTGTCAGTGCTATGACCACTGCTGAAGGACAGCGTTCATATCAAGGCACCAAGGATTCAGGCAGCACATAGACAATTTGCATAGGATTAATGGTAGATCTGCTTGATTAGTTACATTGGAAAACATTCCTCAGAAGGAAATAATTAAGATTAACACATCAAGAGACTTCCAGAATCCCATTGAAGGGGTAGCACGATCCTTCAGAAACATCCTCATCTGTTCCCTGCTCTCTGTGGGATCAACAACAGTCATGTCACTTCTGACAGATGCTGCATAATCTGCTTTTAAAAACCTTGCATCGATCATGTTACAATATTTATACATAAAAGGCAACTGCAGTGAAGAAAGAAATCATCTGTGCTATTTATTTGCTGAGGAAAAAAAAAAAAAAAGAAATCATGGTTTAAAGACATTTACTCAGCCTTTACTCAGACTTCTCTTATCTAGGGTGAAAACTCCCCAAATTTTCTCCTTCTTTTTCCTATAACTGTTTTAGAAGACTCAGACAACCCTTATCTCTGGACTGTCTAAACATTATTCACTTCTTAAAAGTGTGATGCCTAAGAGAGGAGACAAAGACCTTTGTGTGGCTTTACCAATTAAGTAGAACAGAACTTTTATTTCACACATTTGTAGGTAATAATCCTCTCTATACAGCCTAATATAGTGCTCACATTTTTATTCATGGTTTCTCATTGACTTATGATGACTAAAAACTGCAGTGTCACATCTATCAGTGGAAAAAAGCTCATCAAGAATGGACTTTCTCTTTCTTTCTTTCTTTCTTTCTCTTTCTTTCTTTCTTTCTTTCTTTCTTTCTTTCTTTCTTTCTTTCTTTCTTTCTTTCTTTCTTTCTTTCTTTTTCTTTTTCTTTCTTTCTTTCTTTCTTTCTCTCTTTCTCTCTTCCTCCCTTTCTCCTTTCTTCCTTTCTCCTTCTTTCTTTTTCTCTCTCTCTTTCTCTCTTTTCTTCCTCAGTGATGTTGTTTGGTACAAATGAAGATTAACTCCAAGAACTCAATGATATATATTAAATAACATGTAGATAATAATATGAGAGTACAAGTATAACCACTTAACAGTCATGGCCACAATAACAATCATTTGCTTAACCAATGACAACACTTAAAACCTCAGGGCTAGTGTATCTCTAACCCATGAACAGGAGGAGCAGTACATAATAATCATGACCTAGTTCACATTGCTCTGAGCAGCCAGATAGAGAACCAAAGGCCACACAGCCAGCCCTTCACTGAGCTGTTCTCCTTTAATGCACTTTTCATGAGGAAATCCTTTTCTCTATGCTTCCTGTGCTCTCTTGGCCATAGGTGTGTTACAAATCAGAATGGAAAATTCATATGATGAGAAGATATACAGGCTTTTCTGCTTCCAACAGTCCACCCAAAAATACAACTCAGGGACAGGAAAGGGATGATATAATGCAAATGAAAGGCTGATACTTCTAAAGACATGGAAAAATAGGAAAAAGTAATAACTTTTATCTGATCCAAATGTATGGTGCATGCTCAGAAGCCAGAAAGCAAATAAAAAGAAGGAGAAAGACCAAACATTTCTAGCTATATACATTTCTTTTTCTTTATTTCCCCTCCTTTGTCTTAATCCTGTCAGGAAATTGAGACAAGCTGGAACCATTCTCTCCTCTCCTCTTCTACAACACTTTAATCTGCCTGATAGAATCTGTTTCAGAGTTGCTTAACCTAAGAGGTCTTCCTAAGGGGCACAGTCACTCTTATTTCTCTGAGTTCTCATCACCTTACTGTTTGATGTGCACATGTCCCCCTCCACACAGAGGCACTCACAGACCTGCTTCCTTTGGCAGAATCTGCCTCCTTGCACATCTCTGAGGGGGGAGAATTAATACCATGTCTCTGGCACACACCTTGGTTCTCCCCAGCAGCACCAGTCTGGAAACCATGCAGGCATAAGGAAGCAAAGGTTATTTTGGATATGAATTCAGCATGGGGGAAATGTGGTCAAGGTGATTCAGTGAGGAGTAAGCCATGACAAGTGTCTGACTCTGCCTGTGTGACTGATCCCAAAGAGACCTCTGGACATCAGGAAGGCTGTTCATCAGTTCCCACTGTGGAAATCTGCTTGCAGCTTTACCAGATTTTCATCATTGATGTTGCAATTGCCAATGGATGTCTTGTCTCAAGCTTATTACCTATATAAGTCTGCATAAGTGTGTACCTGTGTGTGTATATGTGTATGTATGTAAATGCTTATGCATGCATGTATTTGTGTATGTGTTGGCCAAAATATTTTACTTACCTTGCAAGACTTGGTGAGCTAAATGCTTTGATTCATGGCATTGATCTGTGTCTTTTTTTCTAAGTTACATGACTTAGACTAAGCTATTCCAAGAGTCTCCCTTAAAAGGATTAAAGGCATTACTGGCAATAACTGATGAGGGGAAGGTGCTGATAAGTAACACTCTATATCTGACAACTTTAGTGTCAAAGACAAAATGGCAATTGTTCTTTTGAAAGACCTCATTTTCCGTGCTACCCATCAGGCTTTTGATGTGTAGAACTACAGATGACTGTTGTATCAGCCAACACCCGTGTCATTTTTTATACCTGTGAACATCCACTCAAATTTGCCACATTATTTTAACAAGACCCCTGGAGGTTATGAGTGGTCTGTCAAGATTTCTTGGATTTCATTATCCAAAATCTCCAAAGTACTTACTCCCTGAGCTCCAGTCTCTCACCATCTAGAATGACTGTGCTTTTCACATGCCATCCCCATAAATCAGTGGTATGTTTCACCTCTCTTCCACACTCTCCCCATCCATAGCTGAACTGCACATGTGCTGTGCTCATGGGGAGCACAGACAAAGAAAGACTTTCCTGGCAAATGACCACTCAAATGCATCTGTTCAGGGAAAGACCACAAAACAAGTAAGAGAGGGTTTGGATGGCATGCAGTCAGTATGGCATGCAGTATTAATGACTAATCAAGTAAAAAAGGAAAAGAAAAAGCTCTATACTGAGCTGTTCTTTGCGTAGAAGCATGGTGTGCCAGAAGGCAAGCATTGTACTATAAAAGACTGTGTCTGTAAGGCAAGACCATAAAAGAAGGACTAAAGATGGCCATTCACTCCTGTCAAGTGAAGAAGGTTAAACACTCCTCAGTGTAGCTGGTATGACAAGAATGAGGAGTGTCATTTGTCTAAATACAAAGCCTAAAAGACAATTCTCCCTGGTTCTAGTTTCTGCTTACCTCAAATAGTAAAATCTTAGCTCTTCTAGGCTTACTAGAAATAAAAAATGTAGTCCTAGTGGATTAATTAAGCAGTTATTATTAATGTGGGTAACTCTTTCAGAACACTGATTTACATCTATAAAATCCAGATTCACTACTGTAACCCTGCACTGGGTTATTTCCCTTGTTCTAAAACCTCCCTCCATGTTTTGAGCCCTCTGCAATTCTAGTGGTGAGAGAGGAACTTTGCAACCCACCATCTGCTGCATTTAGGAAAGGTGCAATATTCCAGTTGGTGAAATGGTCCAGCTGGACTTAGCTCCCCTCCCAAAGTCACAAGTTAAAGCATCATCTAAGCTAGAATTTAAGACCTGGATCTCATCTGGCTCAGGTTTGGAGACTGTTCAAATCTGAGCAGAGAGAGGGAAATGTCCACCAAAAGGAGTGTAGGGGAGAAGGAACTTATTCAAGAGAAGCACAGAATTGCACAGGACACAATGCAGACCAGAAGAGCCAATTTGACCAAACCAGCTTCAGAAAAGTCCAGATTTTAACATATTTCTTGAAAATGTGACCAATAGACATCTGAAAGTCATTAGGACAGAAGAACTGTATTTGTGATTCACTTGAATCTGTTTTTGTAAGATTTCTTCACACTACAGCTCCCAGTGCACTAATATGACCAGGTAAAACTCTGATAACTGTCTCTAAACAGACATTGCCTTCTCTGAGGCTAATTCACTGAATTACTCCATGTCCTACCACCTCCAGAGAGAAGGCAAGGATTCTTCACACACCATCCAAGCAGTGGTGTGTGTTAGTGGTGTAGATAACCCTGCCACTGGGTTTGTTATCCCCTAGCTCAAACTGGCTGCTTCGGGTGATACGTCATGGAATGACACAGATTTTTGTGACTGACTCTATGCTACCCCCTTAACTTCAGCAGAAAGCATCTCAGTTGCTGGAAATCACAAATATTAGTTTTACAAACCTCTCTGCCTGCAGACCAGACCAGAGATACCGACCATTGCTTAAACAATGCACAAAGGATTTAAGTTCCTTGCTAAGCAATCCACAACCTTCCCCCCTCAAAAAAGTCATACCTTTTCCATATGTGTGTTACGTGTTTCATATAATTTATTGCCCACATGGTAAAAATATATCTGACAATATATAAAATGCAATTTTTAAAAGAAGAAGAAAAAAAATAGAATTGGCCTATTGTTCTGCTGCTTAAAATATGGGACACCACACGATATACATTAAAATTATAAGAATATGTTGAAAATATTTTATGTCATTCCATGTAATATATTTGAAATATCATGACAGCTGCTATAGGCTGTAATATGTTCCATATTGTCTGTTATATTCTAAATGTCTGTGTAATACATTTCATGAAATACATGGCACTTGAAAAAACGAATCAAACTTTTCCCTTTGCTTAATCAGAGTGTATGTAATAAATAAATTTACATGTATATTCATGAAAGAAATAAAGCAAACAGCTTGTTTATTCCTAACACCTTTTATGTTCCTATTAATTGACATATGGGTAAACAAGCTCTTATTTACAGTAAACAAGGATTTCATAAAAACCATAAATTTACTCCAGTACACAAATTCTTCAATTACGGGTTTGAAATTATCAAATGCAGAGTATACATAATACTCTGTGATTTACATAAACCAATGAAAACAGAACACAGAATAAAACTAGACAATCAGTCACACTTGCAGAAGCCACTTTACAAATATTTCATTGAAGCCATAAAGCTGTTTGATGAAAATCATCCTTCACACAGATGCCACAAAAGAGCGTCGCCCACCCAAAGTCCAATGTATTGTTACCAGTTGCCTGACAAATTGTTGTGCTGAAGGACTTAGAATATTATGTTCCTTTCCAGTGCAAAAATAGAAAACCATAGAGACGGAAAAGATTTATTAACTTCCCTTTCTTCTCTTTCCTAGCAGCCTGATCAGGATGACTTCCCATTGTATGTGACACTGAAAAAATTCCCTGTTTTTTTATCCTTGTGGTGCTTTACAACGGAGGGGGAAGAGGAGGACCAGCTTCAGACACAGAGAAGGTGGCGTCACAGGAAGGAGCAACATGTTCCCTATATACCCTGGTGACAGGAGAATTCAGGAGCTCACCTTCCCACAGAGCTAGGCATTAGGAAACTTAGAAGGGGAAGGACATCAAACTTCACAGGGAGACTACCTGGGGGTTTGGGGCACCCCTTTCATTGGAGGTTTCACATGCCAGATAGAAAAAACCTATCAGAGGAGGTGAAACAAGGCAATGGGCTGTGATATCACTGAAGCAACTTTTCCCTCTGGCCCATTCAGTGATTACATGATTATATATACACAATAATTGCTATGTCAAGAGAATACCTTAGGCAACTTAATATGCAGGAAGTAATTTTTATAGCCATGGTTTCTGGACAGGCATGCTACAAACTCTTTTGAATCTAGACATGATGCAGAAAAGCTACTGGGCATGAAAAGAAATAACTGCTCCAACCTACAGGATAAATTTAAGGCTTATGCATTTGGCCAAAATTCAAGTAATCTTCGCCCACTCCACCAGTTTGCTCCCTGTTTGCTTGCTTACTTGGTCTTTAAATTGCACTTTCACTGTTGACCTACCCCCAACCTCTCCCTTGTTTCATTATCAGCACAAGGATTTTTCATTGCCATGCTAACACGCTGTAGCAGCCAGCAGGGCTGTGGATCTCACAGGCTGTTCTCACACTCCATTGCAACACAGTTCTCCATTTGACCACTCCTCTAGTCCAGCTTTTTCCCAGTCCCCAGACTTCCAAGGGTTTTTTAAAGAATTTAGGTTACAAACCTGCTACTCAAGTGTCTACACATAGTAGTTAAACCCACCTGTATCCTCCTGAGAAAATATGCCTTTGTGGATGCTGGAAATGGACTGCTGTGGAACAATGTGCACCTACATCTCTGCAACCAGAGTTTGAAAAAAATGTACCATAATGTCTTTGTGCCTCAGTTTGCCTACACATGCCAGAAAATAAGAACACCTATAATTCAGGTGACAAGTGAAATCATAGGATATTTTCTTATTTCATGGTCTAAAACAGAACCATGACCAGCTCAACACTTAAATGCAAAATACTCCAAATGTCTGAATAGAGCCAATATCCCAATTCTTTTCACAATGCAGTCAAAATCCAATGTTGAATTCTGTCCAGATTTAGCACACTTTTATGTGTTTATAGCTCATAAAAAGTAACAGGGTTTATGCACACATTTAAGTACTTTGTAAGATAGAGATGGGTTATGTACATGTGGTGATACTTTGGGGATAGACCGTCCTTATATGTGCTATGATAGAATAGTCAGGGTTAAGCAACTTTGAACCAGTTCACATTTTAGGGGCTGGGATATACTTATCTTCCCAGTGAGTCATTATTTCCTTGCTGCTAGCTATTAATAACCCTTAGAGGAACTTTTCAAGCTGATAACCATTTCCTATCATTTTTGGCATTTTGAACATGTTTTTATTTTATTTTCCCATTTCTCCCAGTCTCCCAAAGGCAGCCAGATTCTCAGAACCCTTGTGGAGTAAAGAGATCACTTCCTGCCCTTCCCATCCTCCTGCTTCCTCCACCCTTTCCAGGCCAATAAAAGGACTTTTAGTTATTTAGATCATCTTTTTTGGTTCTGTTCTGATTTGTTATTTTTAATGTGGTCTCTTACCAAGTATTTTCTCATTTTCTGGCCCACACCTTCATCTCCTCAATAGTCTAGATGTAACATGAACCAGTGAACTTTAAACACTTGGAGTCAGCAAGAGATCCTAAAGCAAGGTATATTTAATGAAGCAATATATATTTAATTATATATAACCTCCCACCTGCTAAGGGTTAAAGTTCAAACACTGGCTGATAAGAAAGTTTCTCCTCTAGCTTACTAAATTGATGTTTTTGTTATGTCTTGTGATTTCCTTGCTTCTTCAGTTCATAGAAAGGGAATATAGGCAGTAACTGGAAGGGCCAGTCCATGAATGGGGCAGAATTGAGAGTGATTTCACTTTGCAGTTCCACTTCTAAATTAAGCATGAAAGATGGGGGTTAGGGTAATCCTCAATACACTTTGTTCCCGCTCAGGCACAGCTTGTTTCCTGGAGTTAAGTCTTTTTTACAAAAGGGAATTTCAGCATGTGGACATGTGCAGGGTAAGATAAAATCTCCGCTATTTTGCACAGTCTTGAGGAAAGCAGTGATGTCTCATTTGTCTAGAGCAAAAGTGGAAAACATGTTAGCACAGATGCCCCCAGAAAGATGCAAATAGGGGAGAAGAAGGTCTAGAGGGATTATCAGGGTTGTGCTTTAAACACATTCCACCTCACAGATGTACAAGAGGGAGAATGGGGGAAAAGACCAGGAAAGTTAAAGATAAAATAACTTCCAGATGCAGCTTTTGCCCTGATGCAGCCAGATCCCTGCTGCCTCTCCAACACAACATTTCAGCCTCTCAGAGCTCATTAGGATCTAAAAGAGGGTCATAGACAATAACTGTGTGCCTTAAATCTTGTCCATCTTAGAGGCATCTTGTCTCAAGCAATCAAAGGCAGCCTATGCTGGCACAGCCCAGTAATTAGCCGGCTGTGCTTCCAGCTGGTTTGCAGGCACATGGCAGGTTAAACAATAAATAAATCAGATTAGGCTGAAATCTGTTAAGCAAGAGTGGTCCTGGCATTCAAAGCCATTTCTTCAAAGCATTGCAGATCAGTGCTCGGGTTTTATATTCCAAAGCCTGTTATCATGGATGTGGCTACATGGTGCTTTGCAGACAGACACAAGTTCATTTTGGCTGAGCTTTGAGTAGGAGCTATGGATTGTCTTTAGACCAGATGCAATATAACCTCCTGATAGGGCAGGTATAGAACTCTGGCTGGCTTGTGGCTGATCCAAAGCCTGAATAGAGAAATCTTCTATCTTGTGTGGAAGGATTTTCCTCCTGCATATCCTGGGGTAATGCTCGTGCTCATTTGCAAACCTCACAGCTACCATCCAAAGGAACGTTACTAGTTCTGACTCCTCCATGGATTTTCCTGTGTGCTGTAAAAGTGTTTCATGAGGATTTCAAGGTCTGTGCATAAGAAAGTATAGGTTAATTCTTTGTTAAAGTCAAAGACTCATTGCGATTTATGAGAAGATAAAACATGTTTGTTTTTTTTTTTCAATAAATAAAATAAGGGTTACCTATTTCTCTGGGATATAGGGATTTAGGAGCAAGTGGACAGGAATATTTGACTGCATTCCAATGGAGCTGACTCTACTCTCAGATCTCTCATATGGCCCTACCACTCATGGAGAAAATGCTTCACCCTCGAGAAGAGCCCCAAACCACCTCCACCCTCACTCTCCAACAGTTCCTCCAGAAGTCTCTGCCTGTGGTCCCTTTTGTCTGCATCTTCACCCCAGAGGTCTGAGATGTCCCAGGTGGGCACATCAGTGAACAACAAACAGCAGGGCAAACTCTGTCAAGTCACTGGGGCTTCTGGAGAGAGACTCTGTGTACAAAGAAGCTCTTGGGGAAACCCAGGGGTCACATTGCGTGGAAAGGGAGCACTTTATCTCTGGAAACACTTAAAAAAGTCTAAGTTATAGAAAATGTCTTTTTACTCTGCTTCTACATAGTTTCAACTGTGGTAACATCTACCAATCCCAGCTTTTGACTTCTTGTGCTCAGCACTATATCAGCAAAGCTGAGGAAGCTGCTCCCTGGCCACAGAACATACAATGCCATACCACCACAGAAAAAGGGACAAGCAGTTCTGAAGTGAAGGAACTCTTTCCTGACACAACTCGTGAAGAATTGTTTCTGTAGCAGTCAATATGCCATTGGTCTTATATCTGTCATTTTCCTCATGTTCCCTCAGGTCCTTTTCCACCCAGACTTTAGTGAAATTCTCACCAAAAAATGACTGTTTCTCAGAAAAACTAAATGACAGTGCCATAAAGCAAATATTTTCAATGCCCAGGTTGCAGGCAGCTTCTAAACCATGCAGTTTCTTTCCCCATACCTCCAGGCTGTCTCTTTGCTTTGGGGGAAGAAGTCAAGAATCTGCCCAAATTAAAATATGCAGTTTTTTTCCCCAGAATAAATACATAGATCACAGCTAGCAGGTTGCTTATAGAAGCACTTTTGAACCTTTACAGGCTGTGTTTTGCCTCCTGGAGTGGAGGGGTCTTCTTTCCCTCTTCAAAGTACCTCACTGGCCAGGCACATTGCTTTAGTTAGGAATTGTTCTACCCAGTGGAATAAATATCCCTTTTAAAATTATTTTCAGATGGAAATAATGGGTTCTCTTTCACTCTCCCATCTTCCTTCCTCCCTCCCCCATTCCCCTGTGGAACATTCACCATGGGCTGTATCTAGAGATGGTGAAAATTTGTCATGTTTTTATCTTGTTGGAAATCTGTCAGAAATCCCAGCTCCAAGATTTTTTTCCCCATAAAGCCTCTCCAAATTTTTCCCCCCTCCCCTTCAGAAAATAAACAAAATAGCTTCCTTAGAGAAGAGAAGGTCAGAGCTCAGCTGCTTTGAGAGCTCATCCCCTGTTTGTGCCAGGGTGGCTGCAGTTTTGCCCCTCTTTTGCCCCTCTCCAGTGAGTGCAGGAAAGGCTGGCTGTCAGCAGGGACAGGCTCAGAGGCACAAGGCCATCCTGACGTCCTGGGTACTTGGCAGCTGGAGAGCTGGTGCCTTGCTTGGACTTGCTGCTCTGATAACTGGTGACAGCTTGGGATCCCGCCCTTCCTTCCTATCACCGGCTGGTTCTGCACTTATCTGACTGCATTCAGGACAGCTCCTTCAGCTATCTTTATCAATGACAGATCTAGCAGGGGTTGATGGAGACATTTCATGGGTTTGGCAGTGGGAGCTATGGTGGTGCTACATATCTTCTCACTCAGCTGACCCCAAGAAATAAAGCTGGTGAAGCACACACTCACAAATCCCCTAACTAGCCGATGCTGACATATCACGCTGTGAGTGTTAAGAGGAAGATGGTAAATAAGGTTGATTTTCATCTGAAGCAGAGACAATGCCTAAATTTTCAATTTACCCTTACTCTTAGACATTAAGTTAATTTCCCAGAGGTATATGAAAACATGCATTCATCCAACTAACCTTTAGATGAATGTTTTGTTTACCTGTAGATGTTGTTTTAAATCTGTGACATAATCCTATATTGCTCTGATTTCATTTTGTTTTCCCAAGTCCTTGAAGAGAATAAACTAACTTTGGGTTGTATTTGGCTGGAGGCTCTACTTGCAAGAAGCCAGATTTGCTGTCCAAACAATTGGGCCAAAGATTAAGGACAGATACCTTAGCAATGTCACATCAGATATGCTGTTTCTGATTTTCCACTTCACCCTCTTCTCTGACCTCTCAAACCAAGATGAAAATCAGCTCCTAATCCTGACTTCAGGTAGGCAAAAATGGGATGGACTCCTTTCTCAACACCCAACTGCTTCTGTGCATTAACCAGCAGGAACAGTGTAGGATATATTTCCCTTGCCTGCTCTGGTTCTTGTCTCTGCCATTTTTTCCAGCTGTTTCTCTCGTGCCAGCTTTTGGAAGGACTCTAGCAGGGTGGTAGGAAACTCTTTAGCAGAAAGAGCACTTCACTATGACCTTCTTATTGTGTCATATAAATGTTACCCCATGGATATCCCCCAGGTTTATTGCCAGGAGTTACAGACCAATAGGGTTGCCTTCCTTGCTAAGCTGTGTATCAGCTTTTGCTTTGGCCATGATTCTACAGTCACAACAGAGAGAGTTCCCATTAAGCCTGACTGAAATGGGAATGAGGAGACAGTTTTGAGTTTAATTCCTTGCTCAGAAAATTTCAGGATGAAAGGCCAAGTTCTTTTGGGAAGGTGGTTCAAAATACTTGCATTTTGGGTTTTCTCCTCCTCAGCATGAAGCAAAACCCCACATCTCAGTAAAGCATGTGTAGCAAGAAATTTTAAGGAGTTTTGCGTCAGAATTCATCAACCAGAGACAATTAAAATCCCTTGTCATTTTTGACACCCACGGCCAGAGCACACTTCTAGGATGAAGAAGCAGTGACTGACTTTGCATGAGCTTTGTGTTCTTTTGGCAACTTGGAATATTGCTACAGCTGCTAGAAATGAATTAATCCTTCCTTTTGTTTTCTTTTTTTTTCTTTTTTTTTTTTTTTTTTAATTTTTTCTTCTTATCCTTTTAAAGAGGAAATAATATTTGGAGATTTTGCCAGTGTCCAAACACTTCTTTCCAGCAGCTCTTTGCATTTTCTCAGCCCGCAGCTGAAGAGTACACCATTGTTCAGAGCTTGTTAGTGATGGAAATAAATAAATAATCGTCACCACAACAAGCACGCATCTCCCCATGTATGCTGCTCCCCTCACTCATCGCTGAGAACAAAACCTCAGTTGTTCTGTGTCATCTGACTGATCCTCTCCTTTTGCCTCCCTCTCTCTTGAATGCATGTGCAACGTGGCTTTATTTGCAATTCTGTCAGCCTAAGCAAGATTAATGTTTGCATGGGGGTGCAAAGCTGGCTCAGAACAATATCTGCTTTGAGAGCCTTGCTCTAGAGATGGGTGCAAGAGCCACTTGGTATATTATTCCTTATTTATTTATTTATTTATTTATATTTGAATGTCTTAGTTCTTCTGTAGCAAGCTTTGGCTGCAGGCCCACAGCCAGATGGAACTGAACTGCTTTCTAAGAAAAACATGAGGAGGGAATTGCATTTTGATGTTGTAATTTCTTCATAGGGGGATTTATTTCCAGTGGGTTTTTTTCCCCCCTCACTCCTCCCCCACCTCTGGAATTTGATGTACAAAAGTCAAGGAAGCTATCAAACTGCTGCTGTTGTTGCTGGTTGTGTTTGCATCTGGTTTTAATACTGAAAGGTTTGGGGCAGACAGCTCCAGAAAGGGAAATCCACAGGTTGGACAGTGAAAGAAGTGACAGATTGCATCATGGTATTCTGGTCCAGTGAAGAAGAGGAGTCTTTTGAGTGGGTCTTTTCTCTCAGCTTCACAGTCCTTTCGCTGGTGGTGAGTCTGCAGAGACCCTGCATGCACTGCGAGGGACTGGTCCAGATCCATTAACTCATTTCATCCATCTAAACTGACAAGGAGCCATCAAGTGGTAACTTTATGTCATTACGGTGTGGGCTAAATTAGAAGTGGATGTTGAAGGCTCTACGTGGAGTTTTTACATCCCAAAGAACCAATTCCAATTTAGTAAAGGGATCAGCTCCACTCAAACCAGCAGTACTAGGCTGTTTTTCACCCAGTGTCTCTGTTCTTCTCTTTCAGTAAACATATTTCAAATGCCCAAGCAAACCAGACATTTCTGAGTGTCAGATGTTCCTTTTTCTGGTTGAAGCAGAACAGTCCCAAATGCCTGCTACTCAGTTCTCTCAGCACAACAGCTGGCTAAGGCAACATGCAGTTGTTTAAGTATTCTGCCTTTTCAGAGTACAAATGCAATATTTTGTTCAGAATCAGCTTGAAGACACGTCTTCTTTCTGACAGAATAGAAACCCAAAACCTGAAGATCAAGTATCTCTGTTTTTTTCACTTTTTTGCAATAAATAATGATTATTAAGTATACCTTTTCATTCTTTGGTGCTGCTTGGAAGGGGATTATTGGTGAAATAAAATACTGTGCCTTTAAGGTGTATTTTGTCTAAACTTACTGTGTGATCAGGCATTTCTTCAGAATTTCAATGTGTGTCCTGACTTTTTAGCACCCATAAGTCCTGAGCATTAAAAAAATCATCCTCTTGCTCATTTCGCATCTCTATGGACATTGGGGAGGAAAGATTAAACAAGAGTTATGGGCTGATTTATCTGATTTTCATCATGAGATGGATCTCTTTCACAGAGAATGAGGAGGAGCAACTTTGCCTCTAAAAGCAATATACTGTATTTATGACCACTACAAAGTGCTTTCTGCCCATCTCACAGAGGAGGAGCAGAGAATGAAAGAGCAGTGAATTTCTTTGCAAAAAAGATTAAACTAAGTTAAATTATATTTTTCTGCAGTTCTTTCTGGGACTGAGGTAGTCAAAATAATGAGCTGAGCTGAAGAGGTAATGGACCACCAGAGCTTACACAACATTACAAGTAGAATCAAGATATTTTCTTTACTGAAAAGAGTTGAGCAATATATGAACCTCACACTCAGATTAGCTGACTAACCTCTAATTACCCAGAGACTGTAGAAGAAAGATTTGAGAGTGCTCCCTTCACATCTTCAAAGGCACTGACCTTAAAAACTCATCCCCTACTGATTTTGAGAGAGCTCAGAGGCTGCAGTGTAACCACTGTTATGGGATGCTACAGCTCCAGCCAGGCTGCTCTCTCCCAGGCTTCTGCTTCACTTCCTTAGTCATGAAGTTGCAGGAATAAATGTACAAGAGTTGGCTTTAGGATTTATTTTGGTTTTCCTTCAGGCATGAGGTATTTGCTGTTGCAAAGTGCATGACCCCAAGGAATGCTCCTCACCACTGCTGTCAAATTCTGTGCTAGAGAGTGACAATACAGTCTGTAAAAACATTGGGTGTTAGATGCCTTGTCAGAAGAGAACAGGAGGCATTCATTTTGTAAAGGTTCTTCATTTCCAAAGGTCACCTTTTGCATACCATTTGTTTCTAATCTCTTGGTTGCTGGTTTAGAAACAAACAAGTGGCAGGAAAGAACAAGGAGGCAGAGCAGTTTGAAGGTAAAAGGGCAGAATGAGCTCATGAACCTAGAGTTGATAATGGTTTCTGGTGCTTTGGGATTGGGGTTCATCCAAGTGCAGCATACAGTTACTTACCTGTATGTTCTTTCCTCAGCAATAAATAAGAATCTGACGCATCAGGAAAAAAAAAGAATCTAAAATACTTTCTCAGTATTATTTCCTCTGGCTCTTCAAAAAGAGGAGTGTTGCTTTCCTCTCCCCTTTGTCTTTCCATCTATTTAATTGATGTGGAATTTGGGACAGAAAAGTAACCTTTCTTTGACACATTATTCAGGGATGCCTAAGCAGTCCTGGGATCAATGGTGCTGCTTCTCCAACAAAGATCTTGTTTGTCCCCAGGTCTCCAGCATGGGGAAAATAACTCATAGAAATTAAAACCATGGGCAAAAGATATTACAACATTGCTAATTAAACACTTTTCTTGGGAAAATCAAGTGTTCTTAGCACTGGGCATTAATTTCACTCTGTAGGAAGGATTTAAAAGCAGGTTTCAGAGATTCTTTTTAGGCATAAAGAGAAAAGTTTGGAAAGTGGGTTGGTCAGTGGATTATGCCAGTAGAAAGCATTAAGGATGGTGATGATCTGTTCTAGGTACATCTTGGTGTCTTATTTTATGTCTGTGTACCAACAAGTAAATGATAGCATTTTCAGAATATAATCTGTATATAATATTAACAAATTACATGCACCATTTTTTCCCCCCAGCAAATTACATGTAATAACATGAAGAAGTAGAAACAATTGCATATGATTGACAGTCCTGTAAAAACAACAGGGGACATAGGATTAGCTAAAATTTCTGACAAAACCAAGAAAAACTCCTCCTAAAACATTCAAAGTTTACAGATGTCCATTCATTCTCAGTGCTTAGGACTAGCAAGATGAGACTTTACATCTGGGGTCTTGCAGACCTTTCCTGCTGTTTTACTTCTGGGAATAGAATGGTACTTTATTATCTCCTCCCAAATAAACTGCATGAGACTTCTCTGTTGCCTGCCAGCAGCCTCAGCAGTGCAGTGTTCCATGTGCCATGGTCACTGTGCCACAGCGCCTTTCTAGCAGATGTAACCCCTCCTGCAGTTTTGAAGCCAGCTGCCATCTCCTCCTGCTCTTTCCTGTCCTGCAGCTGTAGTGGCCATTCACCTGACAGTCCTGCCCAAGAGTGGGTGCTTTTCTGCCCACAACAGACAGCAAAGAAATCACCTTCATTGTCTCTTTCTTCCCATGGTGGAGCACCAATTCTGTGTGAGAGGTCAATGATGGAGCCATCAGGTTAGAGGCTGTTTCTCATGGAGATGCAAAGTCTTGTTTTCTTGATTGCAGGGGAGGAGTACTTTTCCATCTTCTGAGAGCTTCAGGACTCAAATGGGCCTGTCTGCAAACTGCACACCCACCTCTGCATTGAGCAAAAGTGAACCACTGAATGTGAATACCTTCACTTACGCTTACAGGAAATTTGCTTCCTGCATGTCCGCACAGTTGTATCTCCAACATGAATTTCCTCAGGCATCACGATGTACTAATTGCACTGTGGTGGATTAGATAGCTTGGCCATCCAAGCCTTCTTTTTCATGATCATTTAATATCTTTGTAGAAATCTCCAGCAATGAGGTTTGAGGCAGTTCCTGTTCCTTCTTGTATCAAGTCTGTAACCACAAGATGCCACATTAATTCTTTTCCTGTGATCTGTCTGTATATCACACCCAGGAAACAGCTTCCAGCATCCTTGTGTGAGTGTACAGACCACACTTTCTTGGGTTTCCTATGTCTTTCTGTCAAGGAGAAAGATCCCTTGATTGATGTTTCTGTTTTGATTTATTGCCCTTAAGATGAGAAGTGGTGAAAGAGCTAGAGCTGAAAAATTACTCTATAGTGAATTGACCATAGCAGCTTTATTCTCTCAAGTTACATCAGACTTTGGATAAAGGTTTTCACATTTGTGCTGCATTTTTTGAGCAAGTTTGGAAGGATTCAACCATGTAGTTGAACATGTCTTTTCCCATCAACAGCAGAAGAAGCTGTGGGAAGCACAGACAGGAAAGTCTGCTGGAAAACACAGAGAGTGAGAAGGAGAAGTTCAGGGATCAAGGGAAGAATAACCTTTTCTATGTGGAGAAGAACCCCAGAAATAGCCACCCTTGGGGCCAGGTACCATCATTTCCTTTTTCCTGCAAGGTAAAGTAGTTTTTTATGGATGGCAATCCAATAAATCCAGTGGATGGTCCTTTCAATTATGGTGCATATTAAGGTTGACCATTCCTGAGCTTATTATTACAGATATTTCACATAAATTCTGACACCTTAGATGTATTTTCAATTAAAAAAAAATAGAATTTGCACGTTTCCAAAAACAAACAAACAAACAAAAAACAACAGAACCAAAACCAAAACTAAACCAAAATAAACAAACAAACAAACCAACAACTCCCCCCGCCCCAAACTCTTTTATTGATCAAGTCAGGGAGTATGTGGTATTACTCCATTAGGATAGGGGTTTCACATGTGGGCTTTGTGAAGACACAAAGGGAAAATGCCATACTTGAACTCTCCAAAAAATACTATTTACCCTGATAAGAGAGAGAGAGAGATTCATATATTGTATGAAAAGTGACTCTTATTAATTGTTGTCATTCCTTCCTGGGAACAATCAATTAAAAGAGAAACACAAGCAAGAGAAACCCCTATATTTTAATTATCACAGCAGCTCTTGCAATTTTGTGGCCTCAGGGAAGATTTAAGATTCAAAATTCAGAATATATCTTAAGAGAATAATCTTTATTATTACTATTTTTAATATTAATATTATTACTATTTTGGGGTAATGCTGCATGTTGTTTTTTTTTTTTAATGTTTGAAACTGTCAGAGCTCTATTTTCTATGGAATGCATTGTTCTGAGACAAAGAATAAAAGCCTCTATGTTTACAATTTAAAGTAATCAGAACAATAGCCAGAAAATTATCCTGACCTGCAAATCAGGAAGGAAATGTACCATATAAAGTGCTCTATTTTAAACCTCCAGAGCAGGTAAGATATACAAGAGAAAACCCATTTTGTGAAAAGCTAATACAAATGCAATAATTGCTTTAAATTGCTTCCTTATTGCTTTTCCAGAGTTGTTACTAAAACAGGAAAGGATTTTTCAGTGCAGTATGTTCATCCTGAGTGTCCTTCTTAATCTCATTCACAAAACTCATAGCTTTCAGCTCCAACCAAGCTCACCCATATGGTTATTTCAATTTCACTGCTCTTCATAGAAAGAGCATGTGCTCCCAGCACCACAGCCACCAAAATATCAAGAGCAATCTAGATTCACTTTTAGTAGGGGAAAAATATAAATCAATTGGGAATCATTTTATTTGGCACAAGTGTCCTCTGAATTCCAGTGCCAGGTCTAAGGTCTAGAACTAGTTGTAGAATAAAATGGGAGAGAAAATTAAAACTAGAGATGTTTGTTACAGTTGTCTGGTACCAGTCACTATGTTCCAATGTGTCTGTGACTGCAGCCACCAGGAGAAAAGAAATGAAAGTCACCATGAAGGTGTTAAATCTGCTTAAATGTTTCCCCTTCAGTTTTTGGATATGAGGCTATCAATTCACATCAGTTGTTTCTTGAGAGTAAACTTCTGAATATGATTTGAGTTAATTTATGAAAGACTTAGATAGACTTATGATCCTGGCAGAATCTGCTGCACTTCTAAATGTTATCTTTAAGAACACAAAAGAAGACAAATCTATCATTTAGCACAATAGATCATTTCAATGCTTACAATGCAGAACAGAAGTTTCAGAAGAGTAGTTTGCAGTTTCTACCTTGTCTGTCAGTTCCATACCACACTCATATCAATGCATTTTCTCTCTCCCTGTGGGTGAAGGGATGGGCATTTAGTACTGAGATAACTGTGACTTTCTAACCACACATTGCATGAAAGAGAAAGAGGGGGATCTATTGCCCAGAGGCAGTCAGACTATTTTGACAAACATAAATTCACAATCTCAGACAGAAACTAAATTGAAGACAGATATTTTTAGGTTTTTCCCTCTTCTCCACCCATTTTTGACCAGCTGTGCTATTGATCCAGCCTCCCTGGAGCTGTCCACAGCTGTGTTTTCCACAAAGCCTTTACCTGACTGATATTTATGATATGCCTTGGGACCACAGCTTACCAGAGGGACTTATTTGGCCAAATGAGTACGGCAGGACTCTAGACCACGACGGGTGCGTTCAACACAAGGGGGCTTTCTTACCAGGACTGATTCACTACTGAGTTCATGATTCTTCACTGAATTCATTTGAAGGTGTCTTTCTCATGTTATTGCACAAGTGCAGCCTTATGGACAGAGAAACTGGTGACTGAAACCTTTCTGAGGGGAGAGTTTTTTGTTACATGAGGAGCAAAGCCGGTATTGCGGGCTTTGACCTGTGCTCTCAGGAGAAAGGTGGTTTGCAAATGTTCACTAATACCCTTCTGTTAGGGCTACATTTCTGCTGTTCCCAGCAGTCATTCACAGGTCAAAAAGCATCTAATTTTCCCTGGATGATTCCCAGACACCAAGTCCACCTTGACAACGGCAGCCTAAAAATAAATTTATAGATTGAAAAAAACCAAGGACTAGCAGATCTGACTTCAGAAACATAGCAACCACCCATAACACTCCCTGAAATGTGTAATATTCAGCCAAACACCCAGACACTATCAGATTGGCAGTGAAGAGAATACTCTTGATAACCACAGTACCAGCCCCTAAACATTCAGCAAACAAGGTAACTCTTCCATAGACAGAGATCACAAATGTAAATGAGCCTCCTGAAGAACATATGTAAAATGCACTACAATAAAATAAAGAAAAACCCTATTAACAGCATACTCGGTTATCACATTTCAAACTAGATTGGAGTCTGTCCAGAATATCCTGAAACTACAGTCTCTGCTAGCTGATGATCATTTGAGAGAAATTGTCCTCAAACTTTCCCTTTGAACTTTCCAAATTGCCCTTGCCTCACAAAATACTTTATTAGAAGCAAAATTTCTTATGGCAAACATATCCCAAGCAGAACTGGGTCATGCCAAAGCAATAGATTTAAAACTTGCTGACACATGTACATACTCCATAGAATAAGAGCCCCATTCCCATCCAAAAGAAACCATCAAAGCCTTGCATCCTACATGTACTCATTCCAGAACGTGATCTATTCTATCCAAAGCACCAAATGCCCTTGTGGAAAGTATGTGGGGGAAACCCATCAACCACTGTGCACCACAGCATTTTCACGCAGACACGCAGTGAAAGACAGAAACAGCCGGTGGGAGAACATTTCTCACAATGCAACCACGCTCTGTTTGACTTCTTAGTCTTGATCTTCAAAGGCATTCCACAATACACCTTCAAAAGATGAGCTTTGGATGTCAAATTCCTAACTCTACTTCATTCTCAATATTACAGCACAATGGAGATGCTGATTTTATGTGACAATTTTTCTATGCTGCAGTTAAAGCAATTTCCATCTGTCTCTGTGACACAGAAATTATTAACTTGCCACTTCTGTTAACGTCTCTTTCATTTTCATAGGTACCATATACCCTTGTCTCACCAAACATCAAGCTGATAATCACAATTCAGCCCAAGCTGCAAAGCAAGTTTTACCCATCTTTGTTAGCTGGAATGTTGCTTCTTCAGTTTCAGGCCCAAGAAATGCCTGGTCTTTGCTTCTTATCAGTTGCTCTAACCAGGGTTGTCATCTCTCCCTACAAATCTCTCCTTGCTTACTTCGTTAGTGATGGTGTTATTGTAGACGTGGGGCCAGTCCTGCTACCTACACAAACAAAAAGCAGACAGATAATAGGCTCGAGTCAGTCTGTTTCTCAACAAAACATATGTATCAGAGACAGCTCATATTTTCTCAGAGCAGCTGGTTCAATCCTTTGTATCCTTCATGGGTTTGCTAGGAAGAATGCTACTTTACCCAGAAGTCCTCACCTCCAGTGGGTTAAAATGCCTATGAGAATGGTCAATAAGTTGTCCTTGAGCACAGATAGCAAAGTCCAGATTGGAACAAGAAAGAAGCAAGAACCAGTGGTGTGTCAATCTGAACCTTCAGCAATGCTATACCATGAAGAAACACCTCTTGCTTAACACACATGTTGATCAGAGATAACATAAGCTTTTGTTTTGTAGCTTTTTCCAGCCCCTGTGAGCATCACCTCAAACTGCTGGCAGTTTTAATAAGATAAAATAATGGAACATAACTAACTGCAGTGACCCTGATCAATTTATCAACACAAAGAAAGAGTAAACAAGGCTGAGAGCAATTCTTGTGAGCTGCAGCTTGGCTGGTCTAATGGTTCCTCTATAGACTGAAAGACCCAACATGACTAGACATAGGAAAAGATGCATTAATTGATACTATTTTGTCATGGAATCAGAGAGCAGTCTGCCTGTATGGAGGAGTCATTATGAGATAATTCTTGGAAGCTTGCTAATCATGTCATTGCTTTTCAGAATTCAGCTTATGTTCTAAAACCTCCTGGAATTTATTAAGATGGACATTTTGATGCTTCAGGTTCCTCCACTCCAAGATGGACATAGAAATTGCTACACCAGGGAATTCTGACAACTTCTCTCTCTTGATAGCTTTGCTTTAAGAATGGCTGGATGATCCAAGAGAATGGATAAGCCTCTCAGCTCAACGCTAACTGTAGAAAAGAACTTTTTTGCCATCATACATGCTATGTATGCTGCAGCATTGGGCTGTGACTCACTTATAATTTTTTCTAAACCATAGAAAATAAAAAGCCTAGTTTTAGGCTGTAAAAGCTGTCTGTGTTTCTTCTGTGTGGACCAGCTGGGACCCATGGAGGTATCTCAATGTGAAAGATGGGTCAGCCTCAACTCCACACGAATGTCAGGGCCCTCACTAGGACACCTGACTCATTGGCTATTTCAGACATTTCATAAGCATACAGCATGGGTGGCTGCATGAGAGAGGGTCCCTTTCCAAAAACAGAATCCTCAGAACAAGTTTGATTAGTCCATGATCTGTTGTACATCCTTAAAAAGGTTCCTTAGAGTATCCAGAAATAGTTTTGAATCTACATATTTATACAGTTGGCAGGCACAAACCTCTTCTCTCTGCTGTGGAATCATACATCTCCATTCTACATGGATAAGGTATGTTATTCCCATTTTAGAGCTGGGTGAAATGAGAAAGAAGAGATTATTTGCCCCAGGGAACCCAGAATTTCCAACTAAATATAATTTGTCCCCTTGAGTTGCAGAACTCAGCTTTTCTTTTTTTTTTTTCCCCTCCAGGCTTGGCAATATGACAGAAAGACTCCTACATTCAGCAGAGCAGAGAGAACAACACTGTTCTTCATCTATCCCCTGCAATAAAGATAACCACTCAAGCAGAGCTGTCTGCACAGAGAGAGGGATTTTATGGACTCGAGGTCTCTGTTTCTGACAGGTAGGCTAGGCTTCCTTCTGCTAGGAAGGCTAGGAAGGGTTAAAACAGCACTTGGTTCTGGAAGATGTACAGGAATTGGAAAAGACAGAGGAATTTGCTGGATCCTGGAGTGCATGAATTTAATAACTTAGATTATTCCATTCTACCTAGAGAGGACAGGGCCTGAACTATGCACACGATAGAAGAGGGAAGAGATGACTTAACCCAGGCTTAAGTGGACAAAGGTGCACTGGAGAATTGCAGCTGATCTGGGGAAGTGAAATAAGCTTTTCCTAAGCTCAAATACTTTCTTGACAAAGAAATATCTGAAAAATATTCCACATGGAAACAAAACATTTTCTTCCTCTGCTGCAAAGGGAAAGTGAAGAGAGCAGGAGAATGTTTTTCACCCTGTCCCTTTCTTTCACTCTGCAGGTTTGTGTGACTTCAGTTTCACCCAGCCCGGACTATGCAGAAATAAAGATAACCTTTTTCTGTTTCCTGCACACTGCAATGAGTGACATAATGTTGCAGAGAGAAGCCCCATGAGGCAACAAGATTTTTGGTATTATTAGTTACTGTTTAGTAATTTTCTCCTGGGAACAGAAAAAAAAGGCAACAGCAACAGGTCCTCACTTGCGAGTCAAGAAAACACAAAGGAATAGATCAACTGAATTAGTTTGGGGGTTTTGTTAATTATCTACAAAGCTTTTAGCTTAAACTCATGCTCAGCTAATCCGTGTCAGCTGCGTCTTCCCTTGTCAGCTGCATCTTCCCTTGCCAATACAGAGGTGAGTGTGAGGAATTTCTGCATGTTACTTATTTAGCTATTACCTTTTATGGGTCTCTCTGTCTCCCACTGACTTTCTGGCTGCAGACAGGTTGGCAAAAGGAAAACTTCAAACAATGCTTTTCTGAAAACTTTAAGACTTAGGCAGAGGAAAAGAACAGAGTCTGACTAAAGAAGCAAACACCTGTGAAGTCTGTGCTTGGACCTGGGCTGCTATGTTCACGGATGAAACCACAAACACAAGTATTGTCTCTGTTTAAAGCAGTGTCTGCTTATCTCATTGAAATTTGGGAATTCACTGATCCCTTTTTTTTTCAATCTGACCTTTTTTTAGTAATTTTCAGTCTTCACTTGCACATTTATTAGAAAGCTTATGTGCAGACAACGAAAAAAAATTCATTTTTTCATGTAGTGTTCAAAACCAAAGGTGGAAAGAGGCCGGCTTCTTGTGGAGACTGTCTAAGCAGATGAAGAATAGCTATGAGTGGGGGAGAAGGAGATTCCCATTTAACAATAAACAGTGATCCTGCAGAGAGAAGCAGGCAGTGAGGTGGTCAGTGGTCAATTAACAGACAAAACAAGGATTGCAGAGGCAAGACAGGACCTGGGAGGGTAGAGCTGAAGTGAACATGCTCTGAGGGAACTGAATGGAATAAGGAATCCAATTACACAGGACAGGGCAGGGAGAATCCAAAACCAAATTCTCCAAGTGTCTGAAGCACCTGACTATGGCTAGAGCACATGCTGGCTCAGTGTACAACCTCCTGCTCATGAACATCAGACAGTTTTTATGTTGAGCTCTCTTCCTTCAGGAAACCAACTCATTCTCACAGATTCCAGTTGTGTTTGTGAAGTCACTACAAAAGTGTTATTGCTGTACTGTGAATGCTTCTTTTTTGGTATTTATAAACCTTGGCCAAGAAGCATCCTTCAATATGGGAACAACGAGGAGGATTTAAATTTAATGATGGCAATGAGCAAGCTAAGGAGGTGATTACAACCAGAAGAGCCTGATTTTTTACTTACTTGAAGGAGAAAGGTTGGGAGCAATGGAAAGAATGAAAGGTGTCAGGTTATAGGTAATGTGCCCATGGCAGGAAGGGAAGAAGGAACTTCAGAGAGAGCTGGGTCAGAAGGAAGAAATGGTAGGCAGCATTATTTTGTCATGGAGAACCTGGACTAGCTGTGAGAAAAGCCAAGCCCAGAAAAGAAACCAGAGGGGACTAACAATAGATAAAAACATGGAGGAAGACCTTGAATGGGTCAGGAACTCCCAGGAAAGACACTGGTCAAGAAATTCATTCTCATAGAAATGTTAAACATTTGATGGTCCCTGGAAGTAAAGTTCTGTTCTGAAGTTATGAAATCTTGGAAGTTCAGTTCTGAAATTATGTTCTACAGATTTCCACAAGTCTGCTCTTTGCAATCTCCAACAGAAAGGCAAAACACAGACTTATAACTCCAGTAGCAAGGTGGGATTCTGCAAAAATGCAGGTTTCAGTAACAGGAAAACTGAAGGCTACTAATGGGACAAAGAGCCCTGACAAAGGAACCTCAAGAAAAAAAAAAGAAAAAAAAAAGACAAATTGAGATGCAGATCATCAGCACCTCTTAGGTGCCCTAAAACACTAGAATTGTTGGAGACTGCTCAGACACCAGAGGTATAAAATACTACTGTAGCCCACCAGCAGGACAGCAAGGATGGTGAAGGAAACAAAATAAGCTTTTCCTAAGCTCAAATTCACTTGCACTTCCTACAAAATACATTGATTCTTCCACTCCATCTTGCCTGGCTGCAATGTAGACCTCTGAAAAGTCTTCTTGCAGCCCTCATTGGCAAAGTTGAATCCAGAAGAAACATCCACACACCAGATCTGGGACGTTTCAGAGCCATTTTTACAGTTTGAGCTATTTCAGTATTTTAGGATGAGTTGTCTGAGGCGTGAAGATTGTATCCAGCACAATGATTCATGGGGGTTACAACCAACACATCCTCCATGTGGGCCAGAAAATGCCATGTGTTTTCTCCATTGACAACAGCTTGTCAGCACAACTGACACTTCAGTTACCAATTCCAGCACAAAGTGAATAGGCCAGAGACTGAAACTGCAGATGCCTGTCTGCATGGGTCTGGAATGTGATGTGTATCCTTGGGGAACAGGGCCAGATCATACTTTTCCAAGGAAGGAACAACACAGTTGTTTTTTTCCCCATCAGCACCATCCTGCCCAACGCTTACACACCTCCCAAAAGGCAAGAGTGTCTTAGAAAGTCCAGGATATAAAGACTTTCACTGCTGTTTCCATGCTAAGAAGTAAGAGCAAGTGCTTTGTTTGGTACAGCATTCGTTGATCTGATGCCATGGTTGTACATATCTAGAAAAGACTGCACCACTCCTGAATTTGTATTTTGACTCAATGTACTTGCAGAAGGAACTTTTGGCTATTTCTATTTTTCCTGGAGGCTCCAAGCAGTGAGGAAATTCAAATGTGTGGAAGCACACCCAAGAACTGACGATCTCTTGAACCAGAGATTGGCTAGAAAACTGGAGGCTCAGTTTGGCCAAACCTCATCAGTCAGACTTTGTTTTTGCCAAACCAAATCCCACACCAGAAATGGGTTTGGAATCAGCTTCCATTTTCTTGAAGCCACCAAAGTCCTGAGGTTATTCAAAGGTCTCTCTATCAGCCCTTTGCAATCTAAAACTTTTTTTCTGGAACGTGTTTTCTGCAGATTGACTTGATATGCAAGCAAAGGGTGAGAGGCCAAGGTTGTCTGCAAGATTTTCAGAGTTCCCCAGTTCTGGACGTGCCCCGGATACTTCAGGAATAGCTTTTCAAGTGGTGGTTTGGCCCTTGTAGGCACACACGGTTCTGGGAGGAAGAGAGTCTCATGTTCATAGAAAATAAGATTAAGAAACAAAAATATTGAACAAATGGCTTTGAATCTGGAAAAATATGCTCAAGTTGGGGTGAAAATTCCAGTTGGTTTTAAATGAGCTAATTTGTTCTTTCCTGTACATCAAATGTGGGAAGAAAAGAGGAAAAAGAGAATAAAAGCAAAACAAAAAACTTTACTTTTTAATCTGCCAGTTGTTCCTTCTGGAAAAACTATGTTTCTGTGCTTAAAGTGTTAGACTGGGACATAAAGAGGGCTGGGTTCAGCTTGCTGATGTGCCAAAAAATCCCTGTGTGACCTTGGGCAGGTCATTTAGCCTTTCCCAGTGTGCTTTTCTAGTACTGGGCCTAAGACAATTTCCCCTCTCCTGTTTGTATACTCTCATTGCAAGGTCTGTGGAATAGGCCTGACTCTTTCAATAAATTTGCACAACAGAGCATAAAATATTGCTGTTCTTCTAGTTGGAGCTCAGGAGTGAGTCTGTGATCCAAATCATGCAAACATCCATTATAAATCCCTCAAAGTCCAATTCTGGACTGGTTTCCAGCCTGGGCCAGTCTTAAGGCAAGAGGAGACTATATCTTATGAAGAAGTCTGTAGATGTCACTCTCCCCAAAGAGGCTTTCCCTCTCTCACAGCCTTGAGCTGTGTTGTTGATTTAGGCTATTGTCGGAATGCACTTGCTCACACTTGTGGGATGTTTAGTTTAAGAAAACCCACAGGTGGCCCCAGGTTATTTTGCATTCACAGTATTTTGCACAAAATCCCAGGGATGTGAAAGGGGCTGTCTACCAAGCATCACTGTGATTTCACATAAGGTGCAGGTCAAGCCATTACTTGGAATTCAAGATTTACAAAAAGTTTTTTTGTGTTGTTTGTTGGGGCTTTGTTTGGTAAAACACTTGAGTGTGAACCGGGAAGACCACACACACACGGCAGTTTCTCACCACCCATGATCTGACAAGCCCCTTAACCCTTGTGGTTTGCAACCAGCACTCACCACACTGCTCATTGAGGGCCCAGACTCTCTGCTCATACTGGGGGAAAAAAATCCCCAGGGAATTCCCCAGCTCATGAGATCTTGCCCATCAAAATTCAAGTGAAGGACTTGACTATTACGGTTTAGGAATGGACAGACTTCAGGTGGGAAGGAGAGGGCTCATTCCCTTTCCTTGACCCAGAAGACTTGTGTTTTCCAGGGCTGTCTTCCAAACCCAGCACAGCCTGAAGAAAGAAGCAGAAAGGACCACAGGAGAAAGCCGGCCAAGCTTCTTAGGCACTGGTGGTTTTGACAATTCAGGACCAAGGAACTCAAGATGAGACAGAGTTGCTTCAGTCATCACAGTTATTCCTTAACACAGAAAGCCCAGGGAGGAATTTTATTCTACATCCTCTGGGGATAGACATTTTGAAGTACCCTTTGACAAACTGCAAGAACTGTGATTAAAAGCAAAAAAACAGAGCGTACCTGCAGAGAGAGGGAATGATAGTGAAGATCACCAACCATACCTGCAACTGCAAGGAACTTTAAAATAACTTCTAAAATCAGATGAGGCTGAAAGATGTTCTCTGGGCTGTTGCTGCTGACATCATTGGGATCCTCTTTTCCAAAGCCGATATTGATGTCTCCTCAGATGGAAGCTGGAATAAACATGAAAAAACTTCCTTGGATGTTCTCCATGAAAGGTCTCTTAGAACTGCTGGTCCAGAAGCTGCTTTTGTTTCCCAAGCTGCTACACAGTCCAAGGAGAAATCCACAATGCTTTGGACCTGGTCACCAGCAGTGTTCACAGACAGGATTTACACAGACCATGAAGACAAGAGTCTCATGACTGTGGACATAGATGGACCCTTCATTGATGTTGTTGGTGACAGCCATGCTGGATCTAGCATGTGTGTAATTGAATATTAACACAATAAATACATTTAAAAGTGACTACTTAATGCAATTAAATAGCTGTCGGATTCAGCCAACTTTGTGTCAGGTCCTGGGAAATACAAACCTATGCCCCAGTTCCTTGAGAGAATTTAGCTGGTCAATATCTGCAGCACAATTTGACTCTCATGCCCTGGAGATGTTAGAATGTCCCATGCACAGCTAGTAGGGAATGAAAACAAACTTATCCTTCTTCTGTTTCAGCCTTTTCTCATCTGAGTGTCTACCCAGTGCAGCAAGACTTGCAAAGAGAGGCATTGTCTTTTTTGAAGCCAACCAACATAGCTGGAAAAAAAATCCACTCTGCTTTTAGGCTGGCTGGCCCTTTGTCAGTCTCTAGCATGGAGGATGAGCCTTAGCCTCTCGAAGATGAAAAACAGTGAAACAATGATGAGTGCACTGAGCTCTGTGGAGATGCAAAGATCGCACACTGATGTCAGCTAGGGGTGTTTGGGACTGGAATATGACCCTTCTTACCTCCCTTGGTTTTACACAGAGTGGCTAAATTAGCAATGGCTCAGGGCTGTTACCATGAGATCATTTAGCAGTTAATCTTTTATTTGGAAAGCTGTTCCTTCCCACAGAAGTAAACACCCACCTTATCAGGCTTGCCATGGCAAAGGATGTTGTCCAGCTCTCCACCTGCTGTCCTTCCTCTCATTAGTGGTTTCCCTCCCTTTGCAGCCATTCCCACCCACCATCTGTCAGAACATGCTGCACACCCACAGCCCCACCAGTGATGCTCATGGACACGGGCTGGTCACAGCAGCCCAGCCTGTATCAGGAAACAGCCTCTTCCAAACAGGGATGGGAACATGCCTGGCAGGCATGAGAGTGTCTGCTCCAAGGCAGTGCAGTGCCTGGCCACTGCCCAGAGCCCCTTGCAGCCCTGAAAGGCCATCATTGGAGCCATAGGTGATTCCTATCAATCAAGTAAGGAAACAGAGAGCCTCAAGGGCAGGGATAGCCTTTCACTGCCACAGGCAGAGAACATTTTGCATGTCCCTCTACATTGCATCTCCACCATCAAGCCCTTTTTCACCATCCTCCATTAAGTCCTACAGGAGCCTCCTGGGAGGAACACACCTGACTCAATTATAACTCTTCTTCCCTGCTGGCAAAAAATTAGGGTCTGTTGTTTTTAATACAGAGGTTTCATTAGAGGGCCCAGATGCACTGGTTGTGTAAAGCCACGTAAGTCCCATTGAAGTGGCTTCCTGTTTAGCTCCAGAGAGTGCACGGAGCATGCCGTGATGCTGGGCTCCCTTTCCTACTGACTGCTGCAGACTATACAGCAGGGAGATAGAAAAACATTCTTTGTGACACTGAGGCCCAGAAATGTACATTTTCTGAGGATTTGCCCCAAAAATTGCAGAACAAAAAACTCTGCCAGTGACTGCACTGAAAAGCACAACAGATATGCTTCATGCACAGCAAAGGGTATGTGTGTTATTAGTTTTAATATCATCATATAGTCCTGTGTGTAATCTCAAAGCCCCTTGCACAACAGATCCTGTGCTTGTTTCACAGAGGGTCTGCCACTACATTAAGCATAGTGCTTAATTCCTATTTTTGTTTACAGTCAGTGCTTCAGCTGTAGCAGCATTCCTCTCCCTCACTACTTGACTAAGTCCCATCTCTCCGATCAGGCATTTGGAGACAACTCAAGTTCTTCCTCCAATATCAGTCAAAGCCACTCCAACCTTTTACTGTTAGAATTTCATGTTACTTTCCTGACATTTGCAGCCAACTATTAGCATTTTTGCTAAGGCAGAGGTGGAGGCAGGGAATCTCTCTGAGGGCTCACACACTCCCTGCAGCCATGCATGTCTCAAGGTCTTCCAGAGAAGTAAAACTGTTTTTTCCAGTCTCCATATAAGCCCCAAATGTTTATGCATAACTGTAGATTTGTTTCCCCCCCACTCCTGATTTTCTCTCTGTTTTCCAGAGTCCTGCTCAGATCATTGTATGCTTTCTGCCAGACAACATACAAAATCCCCCTTCATCCTTGACTCACCCCAACACAGAGGGAGCATCTGAGCAGTGAAAAAATAGTCCCTGACTCATTCAAAACCTTCAGAGGATTATCAGGTGCATTGGATACCACTGTCATTGCTGTCCCATCAACAGAGAGAGCCACACTGTATGTGACCTAGAGCTTGTTACTCGCTCAGGGCTGCTGTGGGTGGGCCAGCAAGGGCTGAGGACCACTGGTCTCATAGGACAGCAGCCAGCTCTTGGTAGCAATGCACAGAATGCAAGAAGGAGCAACAAATTTTCAGCTCCTTCTTCCACCCGCGTATTCCCACAGGGGACTACTTGGGTATTGTATCCCACAATCTGTTCCTAACATCTTTCTTTTTCCTAAAAATATTAAGGGTTTGGGGTTTGAGGGGGGTTTTCATATTGTTGTTGTTGTTTTTTTTAATTTGTGGATTTTTATTTTGGTTTGCCTTCTGGTGGGTTTCTAGGTTTGTTTGTATTTGGGTTTTTTTTTTGTGTATGTGTCCTATCACCACTCCCCTTGATAGAAAAGGCTGCAAATCTCACAGGCTGCTTTTTCTATCCTTGATAAAATCAGTTCTGCAAGTCCTGCACATCTCCTGCAGGTCAATTTTTCATTTAAATGATACATCTCAGCTCTAAAGTAAAGGTAGCTGCAGTTTTGGCAAAAAAGCTCTTTTAGGAAAGCAAAGATTCACCCTTCATCCTCTCATCCAGTCTCCTAAGAATTAAATTCTCTGGCATATTCCTAGGAAACAATTGTCCAAAATCAATCAGCCTTTAAAAAAACATTGGAACAGCTAATCTGTAAAAAAGAAATAAATAAATAAAAAGGAAAAAGATCATTTAATTTGGTTGCTTTTATAGAAAAAATCAACAATCTGTTTCACAAGAAGTTATTGTTCCAGAAGAAATATCAATATTTGTTTTGAATATATTAGGCTAGATGGGTTACAGCATGACATAAATTCTTCTGCTATTTGGAAGAGTTCTCCTACATAAAACATATATCAGAAGGCAAACAGCAGTACTGTGTGTCTCATTTTTCCATGTTTTGAGATATTACATCTCATTGTGCAGTTTTGCAGCTCTCATTGTAAGCACTCATTGTCTTTCTACAGCGCAGGGAAAATCTCTCTCAGGTAACCAGTGCCACACTGCCAGAGCTAGCAATGCCAAAGCAAACAGAAGTAAACTTTTCCCAAAAACACCTTCATGTCTTATGGACACAAACACTGAATCCTGGAAAAGGGACAGTCAGGAAGAAACAGACAAGACAGTCAGGGAAAAAAACCAAACAAACCACTGTGGTTAGTAATACTCCAACTGTTTATGGGTGAAAGAAATCACTTTCATCAGCACTTTTAAGAATTGTCTGGAGCCTATTATGACATTTGGACTTTTGTGCCATGTGATTACTCAGAAATAAGCAGCTGAATAATATGAAATGAAGGATTTGCAGTTCTACACCTTTAGTTTTATACTAGTTTTTTGGCTATTTTTTCCCTTGAGCAGTGATTATGGGTCTTTATAATTTGTATAGTTGAAGGCTTTGTGGAGGACCTCAAAGATAACCAGAGCACCCACCACTACTTCTCTAGTCCCCACATCCCATTCCTGCATCCTGCTGACACCAATGTTCCCTTTTATTCTGCTCTTCAATCTCTATGAATCCCAAACACTCATGACTCCATTGAACCAATACTGAGATTTAATCTGTCAATCTGGATAACCCAGGGGCTGAATTGAAACATAATTGGTTGGGAACATCTGCAGGCAAAACATTTAGTACAAATTTCTCTCTCTCTCACACACACAAACCTGTTTTTTGAAAAAGAGCCTAAATTACAAAAAATCCATTTTCAAACCTTTAATTAAGCAGACAAATACAACAACCAATCCATTTCTCCCCATTCCTTTCCCAGATTTCAAAAGTACTATCCTAAAGGACAGTCAGAGCAGGAACTACATCTAAAGCAATAATTAATATACTGCAAAAATCCCTTCTCAAACATCCCAGCCTGCCCATTTCCATTGGTGAGCAGAGCTGTGTCAATGAATTTGTGATGTGACATCAGTCCAATGGCTGAAGTGGCAACTTTTGTGTTTACATCCATTGTCCAATAAGCTGCTCACATCTCTTCTCTAACCCAAACTTTATTAAAATCAGAAAGATGCACTCAAGTGTTTTTCCGGAGAAGACAGGCTATTTAGATTTGATACAGAAAAGTGATTCCCTGTGGTAAGGAAATGAAGAACTGCAAAGTGCTTAAAGAGACATTTTTAATGCCTTAAGCCCTCATATTGAGTTAACAACTAGCATGGGCTTGGCTTTAAGGATATAAATTGATTCTCAGGCTCCCTTATTTCAATAATCCCCCAAAAGAAATTCAGCTACAACTCTTTTTTTTTTTTTTTTTTTTTTTTTTTTTTTCTGCAGCAGATGATATATGGAGGATTATTTGTTTTAATTATTTTATTTCTTTTAATGAGATGTCACAATGGCTAAAAGGTACCAAGATGTTTTACAGAGCAATGTGTAGAAGAGTATCACTGTCCTCAGGAGAGCACACAGGTGTGCACTGTACCATGAGGAGAAAGCAAAAGGATGTAAGGAGGTTATTGCTCCCATAGGGGACCAGTCAAGATGCTCAGGGAAGGAGAGGTGGCAGAGCAACAGGCAGCCCCAGTGACACAATAACTATAATAATATATAATAATAAAGGAACAGGAACTGGAGAGGGCAGGGGTGGACTGGACATTAAGAAAAAGATTTTCTTATTGCCAGGAGCTCTGGGTAGATGTTGATGAGGAGGAAGGTGACAATTAGACTGATATGTGTCAGGAGCAGACTAGGGAGTGGAAATCTGGCCATGAGCCACTGAGATATTCTATAGATCTCTTTAGGTCCCTGTCAGCCCTGTTTCCTATTTCATTCTGAGTGTGAAGTTGCTTTGCTGTGCATGGAACAGCAGGAAGGCATCACAGAACCTTTTGGGGTGTTTTTGTATCAAGCTCCTTCCTGCTTCAAACCATCTCTAGACCCACTCAGGGGCACCTAAGTAAATTGTGCAAAGCTCAGCCCTAAAGCTACACTTAATACAGATGAGGACACTTTGAGAAAGAACTTGTGTAGTGCAGAGGCAAAACCAGTCACCTTTGCCTGAAACAGATTTGGGGAAAAACTTTGACCCTTCATTTCTGACTGCAACATGTCTGAGCTTTTTCTTACTACAAATACAATTCACCCCTCTAGAAAAGACAGAGACAGACCTAAAACATGGGAGACTTGCTCCAACTTGTTCAATTTACCTTGCTCAGTTTGAGAAAGTGTTTAGATATCTGAACAGAATATATAAGGTACAACACTGGCAATAGCTTTAGAGTTATACTCACCCACAGATATTCATCCAGAAGGTACTTGGAGAGCTCATAAATAACAATAAGCTTCCTACTCAGCATAGATACAGATTTTATACCAGGAATGAAAACATAAGCTAGCAGGCATAAGCTAAAGCCAACAAGGGCTTAGATGAACTGAATAATTGTGAATTTTAAAATCAGAAGGGCACCTATGAGCTCTCATCTGATCATCTGTTTATAAAAGCCAAAGAATTCAAAAGAAGCTTTTAGCCTTCAGGTAATAAGTTCTATTGAAACTAAGGCCGAGATTTTAAGAAGATATTAATAAAATATTCCAAGTTTGGAAATCCCAACACAAGTCCAGAGAGTTTGTTGGAATGATTAAACACCTTCCATTGTTTAAAAAAGTAGTAATCTGAAATTTATTTCTAGACTAAATTAGTGTCAAATTCACTTCCAGCTGCTAAATCTCATCATGCCTTTTCTGCTAGACCAGGATTATCCTGAGTCAATTGTGGTCAAGAAAGCACTCAACAGCTTAATGGGGCTATACTGTAAAGAAAAAAATAGGTGATGTTAAAAAGAACAATAACACATCTTATCCCACCCACTTGCTGTGCTGTCTGTGGTTGCAGCCATCCCTGGGGTCTTGACCAGCTGGGTGAAATACCTTGTATGGCCAAGTGGGAGTTGCCCCAGAATGATTTATAAATGACACTTGTTTCAACAACACTGCATGTGCTGAGCTCCAAGCAGGCTGCCAGTGGTCTGCACTTAGCTGGTCTGGTTTATAGCTCCTCACATCCAGCAGAGCCTTTGGGAGGGAATCACCACCACAGTACTTAATGGCTTTAGAAATGCTATTTACCTTTTTTCCAGCCCAGGGAAAATGACTCAGCTGCAGTGATAACATTATCAGGTACATTATCAGCAGCCAAGGCTGCTGCAGTCATCTCTTGGACAAAACTGCCTTAAAAGCACTTGATAAAGAAGAGGTATGAAATGACAGCTGGGTGTAGAACATAGTGAACAATCATTAGCCATAGTGAGCAATCATTTATACTGTAACTGTTGTTGCCTTTAGAATTGGGGAAGCATTTTCCCAGCACTGAGGATGTCTGGTCCTCACCTGTGTCAGAAGTGTGTCTGTTCTGAGCTCCCACACAGAACTGTCACCACCTGCCCCAGCTTCCCTGCAGGGAGATGTCCAGCCAGCCATCATCTAAAAGAATCAGCTGATTCCCTGAGATGGGCAATTTCTTTCTCTCATCAGGAGGCAAAGGACTAAGGAACAAAGCAAGAAGGCCAAGAGAGAAGACAAAGGATATTGGCTATCAATATTTAGGGAGGGACATACAAGCAACTAAGACTGAAGATTATGTCAAAATTCTGATTTAAAAAGAAAAGTGCTGGGAAAGAGATGAGTTTTTCTTTTAAATCACATGGAAAATTCATCTTCTCTGTGTGTCCCATGGGATAAGAGACCAGCAAAAGAGATCTATCCTGCTCCAGAGTTTGGCATGTATCTAAATACAGATTTGGACTGTGCTGATCCCTGCCAATGACACTTGAGTCAGACCAGACTTAGCTCAATCTGTGTCTCTGAAAACATAGTTCTCTGCAAAGCCTATGAGCGCTCATACTATGACTTGTAAATGGAACAAGTTTCCTTTAATATCACGAAGAAAGAAGAACTGGGGGTTGTGCCTGCCTGTATCCCCTTCATGTCATTTTAACAGAGTGGCTTTTAAGAGCATAAACACCCACTCAAAATTAGTACAAATGTTTCCTTCATCGTCTTGCTCTGACACTAATGGGTAAAACATATTTCCACAGTGCACATCCAGCATTCTCACTGCACGGCTCTCCTGTCACTAACAGCAGCCGATGCATTCAAATGAACAATTGGCAATAAATAAAACTGACAAGAGCAAATTACAAAAGCAGGAGCTGTGGCGTGGGGAATACTCACAAGCCAGAGAGGCATTACAGTCCTTTCACCTTTAGGTCACTACTATCCACTAACACCCAGTTTGTCAAGTTAGGCTGACTCTTTCTTGTCCTTGGGCCTGGAAGATTCCTACAGAAATGCAGGGCTTGTGGCCAGCAGGAGATCCCCCTCCCCTTTCCGTGGGCTGGTGTTTATTTCTTTCCTACAAGTCTACTCCTCACTCACATACTTTTTTCCTCACAGTTTTCTCATCTGACCTAATTTGTGAAAAATGGAATTATATTCAGTGCAATCAGTTCTTGAGCTATCTGTATAAGCAACTTCACCGATCACTGAAGACTATGCATATCTATTTGGCAACATTTCTAATTGCGTTTGGCTTTACACCTTAATAAATGTATCTTCCAGTGCTCTGGTCAGAATATTGACCAGGAGAAATTTCCAATCAGTCTTTCTGAGCTCCATGTAAAAACTATCCATAACAGAGGTAAATTGAATGTTGTCATAACACAACTTTTTAGTCTCAAAGGATGCTTTGAGTGCTAAGGTATGTGGAAGATTAGAGCAGAAGTATTTGTTAACAAGCCTGGGCTCAATTTCTTAAAGACAGTTTGCCATTCTGGTCCTGAGCTCAAGAACCAAGGTGCTCCCACCCATCCCTCCATTGTGGCCAGATATTCCCAGAGAAACAAATAGTTTTTGTCATCTCCAAACAATTGACTTTCACCCGCACATCCCAGACTCTGCTTTCTCTCTAGCTGTCTTTGGAGAAGCAACCTCTCTGTTGAGACAGGCTGGCTGCACTTCCATCTTTTTGGATATCATATAGGTGACAAGATCAATTCTCCTCATGCCAGAGATAAAGTGAGCACTCCATGGATGACTCCACAGGATCATAGCTCCCTCCAGGTTCATGATGAAAAGTCTCCCTTTTCATAATGCGTACGCAAATGTGAATAGCTAGCTGATGTACAAGGGATTATTATCAATATTAAAGGACCAATAGCATCTTTGTATCCTTTCTCTTTCTGGAAGATTCAGTTGTCTCTTTTAGAAATTTGTAAGGCTGGGAGCATATGAGCTGATTTGTTCTGTGTCCCTGGGACAAAAACAACCCAAGCTCAATGTAGCACCCAGAGACTGTGATGTGTTATCTGCCACTGACAGCAGTAATAGGCAATAAAAACAAGCTACTAAGATCCAGGCTCACACAGACATATGAGCACACCCTTTTTTAGATGCTCATGTCAACTAACATTAAGTACCTAATGCTAACCAGAACAGTTTTAAGAAGAACTGATATCTGGAGGCAGGTTGTTAAGTCAGTGCTTGCCATTTGTGGGAAAACAAACAAACAAAAAAAGATAATCAAGAACCAGATGAACCAGTCTTAATCTTCTCAATAAGAAATTCATTACATTATTCTTCATATATATTGTAAATGCAGTTACTTATCAAGATCCCAGTGAAGATTAGCTTTTCGATCCTATTTCTGTGTAAATTACTTGATTGTTGTATTCTACTAAGGCAGTGCTGAAATAATTTTGACCTGTCAAATTTTGACATAGCATTTTAATAAAATTAAGCAAGATACTTTGAAGACTAATGTGTCTTAGTGTGTCTTCTACACCCAAGATTTGTGATATTTCATTATACCATATGCAGCCAAATCTCCCAAAAGAAGTGTGAAAATGTACTAATTAATAGGAGGGTGGAGGGAGAAAGACAAACAACTAGTCAAAGGATAATACCTCTATGCATCAGTATGTTCCAGAGTAAATTAGCTCCTGTTAAGCTTGAGGAGTCTTTATAGGGGTTTATTTCCCATCTAGGAGATGTCAGCGAGGCCTCAATGAAAGCTGCCAAGGGATGAAGTGAAGAAACATCCTAAGAGACTAGACTGTGCTTCATGTCCTGGAATTCTGCCTGGCTTGAACAACTCTTCCTTGACTCCTTTCTGGGAAAGGGTTAAGGAGAAAGATTGAGTTTGGACAGATTTATTATCATACCTTGAAAGTGAACTCACCAAGCAAGAAGCAGGAAGAAGGGAAGACTAATTTGTTCTCAAAGACTCTTGATTAGAACAGATATTTTCAATTATGTATGATTGTTTTATCTGAATATTATAAGGATCAAAGTCATTTAATCTGTCAGTCAGATCAGGTCTCCATCTCACATCTGGAAGAGGAAAAATAAACAATTGAATGTAAGGTGCTGTTCTCAATTACAGTCATCTAGGTAAATAATAATTATATGGTTTGCTCTTGTTAAGGGATAAACCTCAGGATGATCCACAGAAATGGTCTATTAGGAACACTGGTTTGTGAGTTTAAGTTTAGACATCAATAAGTTACATTTCCTAAGAGAAACACCCTGTCAGAACTGCTTGTGTTATCTTTTCTTTAAACAATTTGCTTCAGCCCTAAAAAAAATTTTTAAATCTCGTATTATTCTTTTACTCTCTTTCTATTTTTGTTTTTTAGAGAAGAACCAAATGTTTCTACAATAAATTAGCTTCGTGATTGTCAAGCTTTTGGCAGTAATTAATTTATAATTTTTGGTTCTGCCTAATAAGTATCTTGAGCCATGGATCTTCAGCGCACCAGCGGAACCTTTATGGCTAAGCTTCAGACTTCTGGTTTGTAACTTATATTGTGCTTTGCCCCTGATCAGGTGTTAGGATAATAGGATGTGACTGTTGGCAGTTAGAGAAGGTGCCAGCTTAGAATCTGTCTCCTGCTCTATTGCATAAGAGTGAAAGCTGGCAAGAGTTGTCAGCTAGCAAGCACATACCAGATGAGTTACAGCACAGAACTCTGCGGGAGGAGAGGTTTTTATGTTACTTTCATGGCACTTAGAACCTGAATTTAATGAAATGGAGATTTGCAGGGCTCTAGAAGTTTTCAACCAACCAGTAGGTTCAATGGATAACTCCTAAGAAATTAACAAAACAAAAGAAAATGAAGAAAAATTACATGTTATCATTAGATTTAAGCAGCTATGATGTACTAGCAAGGGAATGTATGCATGGGTTCACAAACTCATGAGGCTGAGGATCTGAGCAACAAGCTCTTGAGTAGAAGAAGAGAGTGCAACCACCTGAAGCAACATATTATGCAGGCTCTTGGGATCACCATTCTGTGCTCTCTCCTCTTCCATATTCCCAGAGCACAGACTTCTCTGGACTGCTGTCAGTCAATCAGGGATCTTGTCATTAAATACTTTCTTTCTACCATGGCAGAGATCTGCTCAGCAGCCTCTTCAGACTGGGGCTGGCAAAGCAGCTCTGATAACCTCATTCATCTGACCAGGAATCCCAAGTCAAGACTTTGCTCTACCCTTGTGTCACAGATATGAACAAACAGCCCTTGCTTCTGCAAAAATTACCAGGGTATTATGCAGGCTCTTGGGATCACCATTCTGTGGCATCACACAGTCCTGCTAAGGACAGCAGCCTCGTGGAAAAGAAAACAGAATCAAACACTCCACCGTTTAGTGAAAGTCAAAGGTTTCAATGTGCCCACCCACAATGAGGCCAATCCCAACTTGTCTGAATTCAGGATTGATGTTGGACTCACACACAATGAGTAGGTAAACTTGGCACCTTGCTGCTTTCCAAAGACTTAAGGCAATCAGCTGGATGCTCTTCTTGGGAGACCATGCAGTATCTTTGAACACATCTGTTGGAGCAGAGGTCACCTTGATGTGTAAATAGCCTTTCACTGCCTTTCAGAGTTTCTCTGTCCCAACCTATTTAACCATTCTGATCAATTACTGTATCTTAACAGCAGAACCTGAACTCCAGCTTCTCCACTGCTGCTTCTGTTAATCCCAGTAACTTCAAAACTGGGTTGGGAGTGAGTTACTAAACTTTCTGTGCAAATGATAAGTGATGTGGATTTACTACTTAATAAAACTAATTACTTTATTTAACTTCCTAAGGAAAGAAAAAATCAAAATAAACCCAAAACCAACAAAACCCCAAAACCGAACCTACAGCACCAAGAAAAAAGCCAACAACAACTAAAATACCCTCTGCAATTTAATATTCACAGATTTCTGGCTTCTGTGTCAGGGACTGTGTCCTGCAATTTCTTCAACTACTCAGTTAGACATCCAGTTTTTCTGCCTGCACATCTGTTTATTGGCAGTACTTAAGTCACCCCTTAATCCTTTTCTGTCATAAAGTAAGTTTACCCAGCTCCTGTATTATCTGCCTGCAAGGCATATTTACCATATGAAACCATCTTAAAACTACAGGTATAATGCCCAGTGTCATCAGAAATTAGGCCATTTATATGTAAGATGTTTTTAATGGCTTAAAATTGTGCCAGAAAAAAAAAAATTAAAAAGAGAAAAAAGAAAGAGAAGAAACCCACAAAANAAAGCCCTGCTTAGCCCTGTAGATTCGTTCCTGCGGCAAAGTTTGTAGGAAGAGGTAAGGTTTTTAATTAGACCAACTGATATGCCTGGAAAATAGCAGACACGTGCTTCCAGGCACATGAGCCCTTTGTCAGGTCTGAAATACAAGAAAAACACTTCAGGCTAAATACAGGTTGAGAGCAAGCTGCTTTGAGTCTAACTTTATTATGTTAATCAGTCAATTTGAAAGAAAGGTGTGCTTTGTGTTGTAATTCCTCAGCTCATTACATGTGCAAGAGTTCTTAAATTCCAAGGTGCTGATATGCTTAGGACATTTTATTGTACAATTGGCTCATCATTCAGCCTAATAAGGAAAACACCCAGGAAATGAAACTGAGTAAGAGCAAAGGGCATTCGATGCCTATCTGTGTCTGGTCGCTGACATTGCATTTGGGAATGTGGACCAGTTTGGTGACTCCAAATACCTCCCTTCCCCTCTCATAGCAACATTGCCTTTATTGGAAATAAAAGAGAGGTTAAGGGAATTATTTCACCAAATATCGGTTTTGTGATAATCTAAATGGACAACCCTACATTCACTACACTGGCTCCACTGACATTAATTGCACAGCAACATAGTTGGTGTATTTCAAGGGCAGGAAGACCCATTAGATCATCTGCTCTGACCTCCTGCAGAGCTGCACGTTGTATTATTTAATAAAAAACAACTGTACTGAGCAGGTGCTCCGAGCCAGACCCCTTAATTTCTCATTCAGTTTCTAAGCTTCCTATTCTTTTCCACAGTAACTTAAACCTTTGCATGTTGCAATGCTATACAATAGGCAAACAATGTCCTGACCTGAACTCCTTCAGGGTGTCAGTATCAGAAAAGCAAATATTTAGACAAACGGTTGTGATAGTTAGTGTAAATAATGTAGCAGTAACAGTGAAGCAAAGATATTTCCAGGAGGTTTAATGCCCAGCTAGGAGGAGCTGATGCTCTGAACTGATTTTGGTCAGTTAATAAATGTCTTGCCATTGTCTATAAATAGATTATTGTTGCTATTTTTATATAATGAAAACACAAAATTAGGCAGACATTTAGAGTCCTGTGGCATATGGCTTTGTTTCTGGATCACAGTTACCACCTATATCATGCAGAATAAATGTTTGCACCCTGACTGGTTGAATCATCTCTCCAGAATCCATCATTTCATGTCAAAATTCCTCATTGGCTCATGAGACTCTTGTTTTGCATGACCCGTTGCTTTCCTGAAAACGGGAAAAAAGACAGCTGAAGGAAAGTCTTTGTCTTGAGGTCCCATTTCTGTCTCTCTGAGTAATGTTACTGTGGGACCTACAGGTCATCTGGCAACATTATGGGAATATTCAATTATCCCTGGGAAATGCCGTTTCCCATTGCTGTGGCACTGATGAGCAAACCACATAAAACTAAAAAATGAATTTAAAAAGCAAACCCTTAAAGGCTTGGACATTTCTGTGAGTATAGTCTTGAGAATTTTTTAGTGCCTCTTCCAGCAAAACTCTTTTACAAATTTTCAGTGTTCTGCCTATCGTTTTGATGTCTTCTTGTTTCCCCATCCCTGCCTAATCTTGCTGGTCACAGGAAGCAATAAAACAAAGAAAAAATAAGCCCATTGTCTATTAAGGAGGCACAGACTGCAATCTCTGTGAATCCCTTCCACATTTTTGGAACTGGTGCATTCTTACACTTGAGAAGCAGTCCTGGAAAATCTGGTAACTTCAGGTCCATCTGGATTAAGATCAGACAGAGCTCTTCTACACCTTGACCTGACCCAATACTGCACATCACAAATTGGAAGGACCAGAGTCCTTTTTCTGCGTAGTTTCCCTTCTTTAGTGTCAGACTGCTGAATGATCTGTGACAAAGCAGGACAACTTTGAGCCTATTTCTTGTCCTTTTCCTCAGAACTGGCCAGTCCAGTGCAGTGGTTTAACAGTAGCTGGCAACTCAATATCATGTGCACCTCACCCCACCTCCCAGTGGGATCGGGAGGAGAATTGGAAAAGAGAGAAGGTAAAATCCTTGGGTAGAGATAAGAACAGTTCTAATAATTTAAATAAATATAAGATATAATAATAATAATTGTAATGAAAATGGAGGCACCAAAATGAAAGGGAACTAAAACTGAAGAAATGCAAGTGATGCACAGTACAAGTGCTCACCACCTGCTGACCAATGCCCATCCAAGCCCTGAGCAGTTACCAGTACCCCCTGAGCAGATTTCCCCAGTTTATATACTGAGCATGGCATTCTGTGGTATGGAATATCCCTTAGGTCAGTTCAGGTCAGCTGTCCTGGCCACACTTCCTCCCAGCTCATTGTGCACCTGCTCGCTGGCAGAGCTTGGGAAACTGGGAAGTCCTTCCCTGAGAGTAAGCACTGCTTAGCAACAGCTAAAACATCAGTGTGTTATCAACATTATTCTCATACTGAATCCAAAGAGATAGCACTGTACCAGCTACTAGGAAGAAAATTAACTCTATCCCAACTGAAACCAGAGCATCCAGCTCCAAAGCTCAAAGGCAGAAGGAATGGAAAAGAGATGCAGTCAACACTTGTCTCTCGACATTAAGACAGCAGTTCTCAGTTTAATTTCAGGATAGCACAACTGAGCTCTTGGAAGCATATATGCTCCTATCCTGAGGGCACAGAAATATTTGTCATTTTTATAGGTGGCTGAAATATATTTGGAAGCTCTAAGACTGTGGCCATCCTATATCAAAGGCTGTTTCATAACAAAACACTGTAGCAGTCCATTTATAGAAACAGCATACTGCACTCTGGCTGCCATGGGTAAAACCAAACACCCTCCCAGCCTTCCTAAAACAGCAGAAACAACAAGACCTTCTCCAGAAGAGCCATTTCCATAAAAGAAGTAAAATTAAGGAGGAAAACACTGTACTGAAGGAAGAAACTGGGGACACAGAAGCAATGTTTTCAACCCAAAATTGTCACATGAGCAGGTGGTGGACAGCAGAAGGCAGCAACCAGGGGAATACTCTGTGGCTATGTAATTTGCTAAACTGAGGTGGACACAAAGAAGAAAGTTGAGGGAGGACAGGCATTTATTTTAGAAAGGAAATTTGAATCCCATTAGAATGACCACAGCGGAATGAATCCAGCCAAGAGAAGTGAAATGGGGGTCATAAATAACAGGAATCACAGGTCAAGCAGCAAGGTACTGCTGCAAAACCCATCTGAGTAGTAGATGGAGGCTTCCAAAAGCACATAACTGTGAGCTCTCAAGGATTCCAGGCTCCCAGGACCACCAAGGATGTCTGTAAGTATCTAACTTACACTCAAGACACTACTTGACATCTCTTCCAGCCTTTCTTCTGGTCTTCTCATTTGATCTGTGACTGGCAGGAGTGTCCAGATCTGCCTCTTCAATGTTTTACAGAGCTGATAACACACATTTCCCATCTCTGCAGGATACAAGCTCTCCACTGCACCACTCCTTTCCACTGTGATAATTCCATTCCCACTAACACTCTCGTAACAGATTTGAGTACACTTAAAGATGACTATTTCATTCTCCATGTGATACCCAGAGAGAAAACTTCTTTATTCTCTGGTTCAATATTCCCTGATACAGGAAAGCATTTCTTTATTGACAAACATTAAATATTACAACATCATAAGGAAACTTATCTAACTTTACAACACAGGCAGGAGAAAGTATGTTGAGTAACTGCACAAATATGCAAAGTTTTAACAGAATTAATTTTCCCAAGTGTAATCATACAAGTTTATTACTTCCATACCAATCCATTAGAAACTCTGTGGATATACAGTTGACCAATCAGTTTCAAGAAGTTTGATTCAACAAGATGCCTGTGGCATCTATCTGCTGTACTGCCTTCATGTTTACATGAGTGGGTCTGCTGAGTGCCCTGCAGGACAGGTGCCCTTCAGAGTGTCACTGACAGCAGTGACAAACATTTGTATATAAATATGAACACATACACTACGTGCTTCTTTTTCCAGATTTCTCTCTTCCACATTAATAAATAATGTAAGAAAGCTGGTTGCTGTCATAATGCTACCTCTCCTGTATGATCAGAAAAAAAAATAAACATAATAGATATATAAATAAGTTTGACTGTAGGTGGGTCTGTCTACCACCAGGTGGGTTTTTTTTCAAATTGTCCATTCCTCTTTCATACCAAAGTCATAAGAAGTATAGCTCAGACCTTATCTGTCTATAACCAGATTTGCCAAGAATAAAATTAAACAAAACATATAGGTTTTCTATGGCATCTTTTACTGACAGATGTTCCCTCTTGAAGGAAACCTAAACTGCTAAGGGCCTGAAAGGCATTATTATTCTTACAAGAACTTTCAATCTGAGAAGCCATCCTTCATCTTGGGAATTTATTTCAGATGGGGACCAAGCAATAATTGCCATCCTCCTCCACAGGCTTATCTGGTAATAAGAAACATGTGCACAGCTGGAGGGGTGTGAGGTTGGGATAGGACTGGCAGTGGAGATGTGCACGTTCAAGAGCAGATGGAGCACTGCTTTTTATTAAAAGAGAAGAAGTAGATTCAAAACACCTGGCAGAGAGGTGCTTGCTTTTCCCTTTGGTCTCATGAAAGCCATTGTGACAGTGAAGGCATTTCATGTAAAACAACTCAAAAGTAAGGGGAAAGAATGTAAATAGCAAAAAAAAAAAAAAANAAAAAGGAAAAACATAGAAAATATAGAAACTGAAGAACTTTCCATAATAACTGTGACAGACTGGATACTTTCAAAGCAGAACTTATGCTTCTCAACAGCACTGCAAATATGTCATTTTAAAATAAAAAGTTAAGATTAGGTTTATTTAGAAAAGGTGTATCAGATTAGTGTTTTAGAAGTAACCTAACATAATTTTAGAAAAATCCATTAGTCACAATGGAGGCTACATCTTACCAATGTCCACACCTACAGAGTGACCCTGTGCTTATCATTCCATGCACCAAGAGACACCTCAAAAAAAAATAGTAAATATAAAACAGCCAAAGGTTTTGAGAAGCATACCAGTGGTTTTGAGAAGCTGTGCACCAGTTTCCTGAGGTTGAATATAGTTTATCATCGGAAAACAGAACAGATTTTTATCAACTATTGAAAATAACTGGGAAGCAGTGGTAACAGGGATAATGAGTTCCATTCAAGAGTAAAGGCTGTTTCAGAAATTCTCACTTTTACAGAAACTTCTGTCATACGAAGATTTCCGTAAAATGGCAAACACCATCCTCAGAGGAAGTACTGAGCAGAGCACATTTGATGAAAAAGCAAATGATAGAAACTAAAAAAAAAAAAAAAACAACAAAACACAAATTCTGGGTTTTTTTCCCAAGTTTTTAATCAGATTACCTTGGTTTTTTAAAGATCTATTCAAAACCACCATACGTTGCAAGATGATCCCCAAATACTGGCGAAATCAAGAGCATTACAAATAGGAAATATTCAGCATGTTTTGATCTTACCCTTTTTCTAGCCTGGCTGAAAAGGCACACACCATGAAGAAGCGATGACAGTAATGACTAAGATTGTTTTAGGGACAGGTGGGAAGAATAAAAGGACGTTGCTCCCACACCAATACTCCGTAACCTCTGAGCCAGTTCCCTGAGCTAACTCTAGTTCACGTACTCATAACTTCCTGTGATTGATACTGCACATTTCTTTGTCCTTATTGCTGACCAAGGCCATAAATCCCAATTATGGAAGACAGTTGAGTTCAAGCTGCTGCCATATTTCAGAGCAACACTAACGCTGAGGTTACCAGAGGTCACCTTGGCCAGAAAGCAGGACTATAGCACAGTAAGTCTATATCTTCACTAGTCAGCTGCAGTGTCTTTCAGGCTGATTGAGCTTTGATTACCCCCTATCAGACCCATAAGCCACATTCTTCTCTCACAGCCAGGGACAGAACCAAGATACATGATCTCCTGTCTTGTGACTTATGAAATGCACTGGCAAAGTATGTGTCAGCCCCTTCTCCAGAGGCTAAATGAAGTAGCAGCCATTCCTACCACTCATGCAGCTGAAGGGAAAGATGTGGTAGGGGAAGAGAGAGCCCTCTGAATATAGGAATCAGCCCAGCAGTTACCCTGCACAAACTACAGATTTTTATTATTATTATTATTATTATTATTATTAAAATATAAACAATCTCCTAATTTTATGCAAAATCTAGATGTACCCATTTAAATGCAACAAGTCTGTATTGCAAGCTTGTTGATGTAAAAACAGGATTTTGTTTAATGATAGATACAACTGTCTTGAGACACACCTAACAACTCACAACTTTTAAAGAGCTGTTGCCAAAATACAGAAAGAACACAGCTTAAAAGAAAAAAAACAGCTTGAATTCTTCTACATCTTTGCCTTTCAGGGCATTACCTTCATCATGACACAGTTTCAGAATTTAGAGTCCTCTGGAAGGAGATACCAAAAAGTTTAGCATGCCCCAGCTGATTCACAGCAGCCTGAGAAGGCAGTTTCTCTGGGGAGAAGATGGAATCCCTCCATTTGACCTGCATTTTCTGGCATGTGCTCACATAAAAGGGATGTTAACAATTCTTTTATATTTTCCAAACTCCTCACAAGGGTCAGTCAGTGTGCACAGGAGACTGGGTGCTGGCAGTCTGGACAGGCTTCTTCCATCAGAACAAGACAGTGCAAGGAGCTCCCTACAGGAGCCTGCCTCCCACAGGCACATTCCATAGGCACTGGCTGCAGGATGAGTCACGTTTCTGCCTGGGAATTCTGATCAGAAATATGGGATGTGCAAGTTTGGGTTTCACATCACGTGACACATTCAATGAATTTTAAGTGTGAAGTACCTTCTTACTAGATAGAGTCCAGCCCAGAACTGAATGTCTCAGGTGAAAAAAACCTTTTAACAGACTAACAGAAATGCAGGGGATTAAAAAATCTTCTCACTCTCATCCTCAGACACACAGAGCACATATGATCTAAATAGGCTTTTACCCTTATATTGAGGAGTTGGAATGAATCATCAAACAAGTACATAGGCATATTACACACCTTGGATGCAGGATGAATAAAGTTCAGGACATGTAGAGTTCCTTGAGTGAAAGGCTATAGAGGACAGTGCCCCTGCCTTGTAGATTTGACTGGTATTTGAACTATGTATCCCACCTCATTTCATCCCATTTGCTCTATTTATACCCCTGGAAACAGAAGGCTCAGCATGCCCTACAGTCACTAGAGATCTGGAGACAGGAGGGAATATTCCCTTAATTATCCTATATCCCAGTGGTATATGTCACAAGCCAAAGTGCATAAAGCTCCTGGCCTGATTACCATTCACATGCTGTGTGGAATTTATTAAATTCCTTATCCCACAGCCATTTAATCAGTGGTATTATTGGAATGAGATATTTACCCCACTGGGTGGTATGGACTGGGGCAGGAAAGCATGCCAGGAACAGCTTTGCTGATGCCTATTTATAAAGACTGTAATTTTCTTTCCCCCTCCCTTTCCTCACTAGAACCAGTTAGTCAGAGCTCCAGCAACAGAGCAGGGCTTATTCCATGTCTAGTTTTCTGCAATAAATCTTTACTCCTGATGCGTTTTGATCCACAGCCAGTTTAATCTGCCTATTGACTGTTAAACTCTATTTATTGTTTTCATGGGATCTTTAAGAATTAAGCCTTTCTTTCTTTCTCCCTCTCCCAGATCCAGGTTGGATTTTTTGAAAGGGATTTGGAGCTGGGCTGAATACCTGAGAAAGCCATTTCTTCCTCAGAACAAAGCTCTCATGGCATTACCCATGGCCACTGCCCCCAGCCTGTCTGGCTGTATCTGCTTTAGACAGAGCTTATCATTCAGTCTTCTTGCTTGGACAATCTCCAGATTCCTCATTCAGTCTCCTCACTTGGACAGTCTTCAGATTCCTTGCTGAGATTGCAAATTGTAACCAGCTATTGTTCTTATTTACATTTCAACCATGGCCTTAACTGTGACTTGAACTCCAGAGCAATGCAAATTGTACACGTGCACAAGGAGGGACAGTTTCCTATCCTAACACTGAAGGACAGTGCTCATCCCTAACAACCAAACACTGAAAATAGAGGGGCAAGGCACATGAATCAGTCTGTCTTTCTCCCCACTGATGTGCAGGGAGCCTAAACAGCTACCTTACAGTTGACTTTATAGGAAAACATCCCAGCCTCTATTCCCATTTATTCTAGTCTAAATTGAGTGTCTGTAAGTAAGTAGCATTTCTGTTCTTTTTCCATGGCTATTCAGCTTTCTGCAACATGCTACATTAAATATGCCTTCATCCAGAATAATCCCTGGAGCATGGCTATGTTCTGTCCTGAGTTCATTTACCTCCATAAAACCAGGAAGGAACAGGGGTAAAAGAGGGATGGAGAAACATCTGGTTAGCCAACACATGGGATACAGGAGTAATGAACCTTGCATTTTAATAGGTAAGTCTCCACCTGCACGATATTTCCAGCTTCTGCACCAGCAACAGCTCCAGAGAGGGATAAATAATTAAGACAAGAAGGCTGAGGTGGAAAATGGTTGTGATATTTGCCTTCCTTAAGAGCACATTAGGGACATGCATAAAAATCAGACACGGTTGGGTTTGCTCTAACTGAACTTTGCCTGACCCCAGAAGCCCTTTTAGCTGAACAGACTGGTGAACCTACCCTCTGTAATCTGAAAAAGCACTGGTTACTCTTTGGCTAGTCCTAAGACTGTGACTCTCTCTTGTTGGAAACACAAGAACCCTAAACCCCTGTGATTCCATGACTTCAAGCTTCAAGGGGCCATGACCCCCGTGCTACACAGCCATCCCACAAGAGCCTGCCTGCTCCTATGGCTACTACCACACCAAGGCATTTGCCACTCTAGCATGTAAGTGTGGTGAAATGACAACTTGGATCAATCAAGCATCTGGAAAAGCTTAACCATTGCAGAAAACCAAGCATGATTCCTATTGCTGTACTGTATTTCTGGGGGGGAAACACATCATGAGTTTTTCATTGAAATAGCCTCCTCCATGTAAAAAAATTATATGTTTGACACTGATCAACAGTTTCAACAGGTGGCTGACATCTTCAATTCCAAAGGAAGGCAAGTTTGAGGAGAGTCAGATCTAGAGGAGATCTTGAAGGTTAGACAAAACTGCTTGCTGAAATGTACACTAAGATTATTTGAGTTTCCCCAGGAATACAGTATGTGGTATTCAAGGGGTCTTGTTCAATCTGAAAACCAAGTGATGCTAAAGTCCTTCTTTGCTTTCTGTGAAGCCAATTTGAAATTAAACTTCTGACCCTCCTGCTGTAAAAGAGCCCAGCTGAGAAAGAGCACATCAGAAGCTGATGGGCTTTTCACCAGTACTCTACATCCCTTTGTACAGAGACACCAACACTGATCAGGTTTCACACCCATAAGAACAGGCTGGAAGACATTCAAGAGCTCAGAAAAGTGGTTCAGAGGACAGCTTATTAGAAAGGTGCAGTGTAGCTGAAAAGAAACTATGGTGACCTCTTGAAAATTGTTCACACTAATGTAGCTCCTACCATGCTTTAATCTTAGATCAAAATGTCCCTGCTCTGTGCAAACGAAGAGGAGAGAGTTTATGTAAAAAGAGTCCAGGATAAAAAGCAACAGACACAAATAAAGAGGAAAGCACCAAACACAGTATCTGCCTTTAGCAGTAGCTCCACAACTACCAAGAGTGCCAAAAACAAAGTGAACTTCAGTGGTTTATCTCATTGATTCCAAAGCAGGAACTGGAGTTCATATGACCCTCTTCCATAAGTAGGTAACATACTTTCCTTTCAGGATCTCTGGTTCTATTTCCCACTCTCAGCAATAATTATACATATGATGGTTGACAACTGAATTGCTCTCTGCCTCCATTTCCCCAAACAGCCTCAGGAATAAAACTCAGAACCACGTTTGCACACAGTCCATTGCATATGTGCCCTCATCACTGACAGCAATGAAGAGCATCCAAAATAAACTAACCAAGGCCCCAAACAGAAGTAAAACAGTTAAAGTTTAACAGAGTATGAATTTAATTTACGAATCATGCATTCACGTTTTAAGAAATTCACTGTATAACTGGATCTTGAAAATAAGTTGATTCTCAGTATAACCTGTGAGATAAATCACATAGCAATAAATAATATCAATAATAACACTAATAATATAATAAATAATATCTTGAATTTCAAGCAAAACAGAGGAGAGAGTTTAAAAGAAGTGTCTATGATATTCTTTCCACCATTAGTCAGGGTACCAAGGAACTAACTTAATACCCTCCTGAAATTTCAAACTCTGCATATTCTGGTGAAATCTTACTCTATTAGGAAGCTGTTTATGTGTGGAAAGAAGAGACACATTAGTTGTTTTCAGCTTTAAGATATACAGAATGCTGACATCAGCCCCTCACACTCAACTAGGGGCAGATATTTTGGAGGTTTTTGCAATATTTTTACTCTGCTCTGATAAAATATGTTGCATACCTTGCAGTTCTTTGATATATGCTAATGAAAATCCAGAGGTGTGACAGTGGCTGTAAGTCTATTGCATAAATGAAGTGACAAATATTTTCTTGCTTGCTCACAAACCATCAAATTTTTTTTTCTTTAAATACTACAGGTTTTTATAAATATTCAAATAACTAAGTAAGATTTAACTAGCACTTTCCAAACTAACACTGCTGATTCTGTTATCCCTCAATGATAAGCTGGTCATAGAAAATATTCATACTTTTTATTGCAACTTTTTGACAATATTTGCTGAGAAAATAATTGTGAACATCTGTCCTGACTAGTCAGTGACTGACAGATCCACAGTAAACCTCAGACATATTTACAGCTAAGGAGGTTTCCAAATGTAAAATGGTGTTCTGGGAGTGAGCAGGCTGGCTGGTTGCTCGTGAGTCACAGCTGAGAAATGCACTACAGGTATGAGCTTATAAAACCTTGTGTGACCTGCAGAACACAGACATGGAAACCATATCACAGGAAAACCCCAGTGCCACATAAATGCTGTCTGAATAAGTTTACCTAATTGCAAATCAGAACTGGACACTAAAAGAGGAAGGGTCTTTGTATGGTACCACTGCATGGAAGTGAAATAGAAAAGAGCAAGCTGTGAGGCTGAATAACCTGCATGCAGAATCACTATGGGAATACTGCTCCTGCCAAGGACAGAAAAGGAAAAGTGGCCTTGCTTTTAGGATGGAGTTTGGAATTTGTAAACCCATGTTTGGGTCCTGGTTTTGCTGAAGCACTTCCTAAGTCTGAGCAAATTCTTCTGAGAGGACATGCAGTCAAAAATGAAGTTTTATCAGTTTTCTACCTCTGGAATACACCACTGTCAAAGCTAGAGAGATGCTTGAGTGTCAGGCAGTGAGACCAGAGAAATCTTATCACATTCAGGCAATCCATGTGTTCCAAAACTGAGTCAAAACTCTTGGCTCTTAAGTGAACAAATGTTCTTGCCAGGCAGTTTGAGCAAAATGGAAACCTTCAGAGTGAGGCAGAGCTGGAACCAGTCAGAGAGGTGTGAAGAGAGTTGGTAAACATGTCCTCTCAATTACATTGCCATTTACAAAGAGCTTAACAGAGTGACCAAGGTAGCTGGCCAGCATAAACACGTATCATACATATTATAAAGCACAACACTATACTGTGAAATGCCAGGTAGGGTTAGGAAACCCAAATTAGTTTCATGCATTGCTTTAAAAAGACTTTGTGATCTAGCATTCAGCTCCAATACCCATATTTTAATAATGAATAAGAATTATCTGAAATCTGGAAAACCTGCTTAAAGGCGAAAGAAATGCAAGTTTCTTATCCTACATTATAGCTTGATCTCATAGGGTGCAGGGGAGAACATGGGTCATAGGGACAATATCAGAAGACTCCTTACTCCAGTTATTAGTCACTGGCACAGCCCAGATGTTTACCACCTTCCTCCTCTTCCCTCCCCTGCTTTGTCCAATCTAGAGATGAGGTGCCCTGGTTTTGTTTTGTTTTTTCCATCAGGGAGGGTCAAGCATTTTTTAGCTACAAAGCAGTTGATTCCCGACCCCTTGAAACCACTGCACTGAGGTTAATGCCTCTGTAGCAAAGGTTTCTCAACTTGTGCATTGCAAAACCAGGGGAGATAGGGGAGGAGAAGGGAGTGAGGGGTCAGAAAGGCAATCAGGGGTGTTTGTAAGGCATTGAAATGTTATTACAATCCAAGGCCAAGAAAATCTTGCTATTCTCCTCCCTGTACCACCTTCAACTCCAAGGTCAAATACTCCCTGCCAAGATCTCAGAAAACCTGAGCACAAACATGTTAGAGAGACTTCACCATGCTATCACCAGCAGATTTTTCACTCTTACTTTTATGGGGAGTCACAAAAATGATTGACTTCTAGAAAGGGGTTATGACCTAAGAAGGCTGAGAAATCTTATACTTGCTGAACCAGAAATTAGGGGCTAGTCTGAGCCCTAATTCAGTGGAATGCTATTAAATAAGCCATGAAGATATTACAGCTGAGGAATTAATTCCATATTTAAACACATAACTTTTTAACAGTACTAAAAATTGAGATGAAATTGCACGGGCGATTAGGCAATTTTCTAAATCAGAGTTTTATTATTAAAATATTTATTATTATTAAATCAAATATTAATAATAATAATTTATTTATTATTATTAAATTATTAAATTAATATTTATTATTATTAAATCAGAGTACTTATTTATTGTTGGATGTTTGTTTTGGGGTTATTTTTTTTTTTTTTTATTTATACAGTCCATCTTTAGTCATACCAATGTGAGAACATGGACAAAGATCTTCTAAATGTAAAAGGAGCTAAAATAAAGTATATGCCTCCATTTTCTAGGAACTGAATGCAGGGACAGAGTGGTACAAAAACTCATATATTCTAATCTAGTAAAACTCACAAATAGATGTTGTTTGGTGGCATCATCCCATTCTGACTTCTAAGAAGTCTTGAAAATAGGTGTCTAAGATACATCCAGGATTGTGACAGTTGCATCATATCAAATGCAAATGGTGCTGAAAGATCTGCAGCCCCATTTGAGCTCCATGCTCAGGAGCAGCAAGAGAAGAAATTAAATGCAAGGTATGAGCGATCACTGCCCCTTCTGACAGGGAAATTTCTGTGGAGAGCACCATCATCCTAGAGGGATGCCTGGCTCTGGCAGGTCTCCATGAAGCACCTCAGGGTTCTTTCCACAGCTATGCAAGGAGCACTGTGGATCATGCAATATAACCCTGGAAGTGGCTCAATGTGGAAAAGTAGGAATTTTCAAAGGCTTTTTTCTTCCTTACTTGCAGCTTCTCCTCCCCTGAGTGTCAGCTGAGAAAATTTTACGTGCTGCTCCGTTATTCCTTTCACAGGGGCTTAAAACAGTCTAAAGTGCTTGCATTCAAAGGTGGGAAGAGCACTGTAGGAGATTGTTGAATCCCCACCTCAAATAGCCTAAACCAGTAGTTTAAATTAATTAAGACCATGAGCCTCTTCTATAGCCCCCTCCCATTCTTCACCCACCTTTCTATCCTGGAGCCAATCCAGTCCTTTACCCTTCATCCTGGTTCATTTCAACCCTGGAAGAAAGGGAGGGGATGTCAGGCATAGGAAACATCACTGCTCCCATGAATAGACAGCTGGCACTTTCACAGAGGGAGCTGGAGACACAGAGGAACACGATGTCATTTGTTGTGCCCTCTGCTTCAGCAGCCTTTAGATTGCCCCAGATTTGGCAAAAAATCACACCCTGGGCCAGGATGTGACAAGACATTTGCTTCTCCATCTGCTGGAACAAGGATGCCTGTGTGCTGCCCAATCTGCTGGCCCTTTTGCACAATTCCTTTAGAAACCTGCTGCACATCTGTGTGGGGATGCACTGAAGTCATTACCAGCAGACTGGAAAATGTGCAAAGGCCAGTATTGTCTTCTGGGCCGCTGCTCCATTTTGAGTGATTTGCACTTTAAAGAGATTTGAGGCTTCTTGAATGTGCTCATCTTTGTAAAATTATAAAAACTGACAGTGCAAAGACAGGCAGAATGATTTCATTAGGGCAACACACACACACTAATTTCTAGCTGCATCCAGCAAGTTACCAGGGATTGGTAAGAGTATCAGAAGAGTCCTTCTATTCACTATTTCAGTACCTGCAGATCCTAGTGATATGAGTGCTAAAGCACAAACTTCTTTCTCCTCAACCTCCCTGAACTGATAGAGTACAGCAGTCCTCCCTTGTTCCACCTGTAAATTGCATCCTTCCCCTTCCCCTCCCAGTATGGCTTGCAAATTGGATGCTAACTCTTCCCTTTCCCTTCACATCTTGTGACCCTCTGGGACAGAGCTTGGGCATCTGCCAGAAACCACAAACTAGGCTGTGTGAATTTGCTTGTAAAACTGAGCAGCACATTATCTCTGTGGCATTTACTATCAAAGTGTGTGACTCTTCAGGTAAACATGGGAATCCAGGCCCTTTATCTTCTGTGCTGGAGGTAATTTTCAAAGAAGGGCTCTCAGAGCCTCACTGTCAGTCTTGGAAGCCTGGGATGGAGCCAAGGGCAGGAAGGTTTGGTGCAATGGGAGTGCTTGGCAAGTAGAAGAAAGGTTGCAATACATCAAATAGAGTATCATGAGCATTAGCATTTGTCTTTCAGGCAGAAATGGGCTGCAGAAAGAAAAACAACTGAATTTCTGATTTTTTCTGATTCAATCTATTTGTTGTATCTGCAGACTGAGGAGAACAAGCTGATGCCACTGTCTTTGCCCCATCTCATGGATTACTGCATGCTGGGAAAAATGATGGGAAAGGTCTGCCTTAGAGTCAGTCTCATCTCATATACTGATATTCCAAAATATGGCAAAACTTCAGTCATGAAGTGTCCATCTCTGACCCTCAAGTACAGGAGAAGAAACATCAATAGAAAATGATTAAGACAGTGTCTGACATCCAGCAGCACTGGGAACTGCCCAGTAAAACTAATTTCTGAGAAATTAAATTACAATCTGTCAACAAAAAGGAACATGACCACTAAAATGGGATTTAACACTGAGGAGAGAATCAGCCAGCTACAAGCACCTTATAAACATCCAATTGCAGGGAGCAAAAGAGAAGGGGGGATTTCTTCTCGCCTAGGGAAATTTGACCACATCCTTTAGTAATATCTTCACATTTCAGAAGTCTTAATAACAGCAACTTGTGTTCAATGCCTTTCATCATGGAGGAACCCAAAAAACTTTACAAGTGACTTAGCAAACGATACAACAATATTCACCCCCTCATTCCCCTCAAGGCTGAAAACTGCCTGGAATTGGCAAGCTTTCCCTTTTGGTTTCCAGTGTTCCATGGCTATTTCTTTAGGCCATTGCTTTTATATCTTTGTTTTGCTTTAATAGCAAATTTGATAGCATGGGAAAAAAGGCAGCTCTTTTCTCAAGGACAGCTGCATGAATATAATCAATTTTGGGGGGTCAAGACAGAAAGAAAAATACGTTTCATGTCACTCCAACACAAAAAATATCAGTTTTGCTTTCCAAAACGGGGTGGGGGGGTTAACGTCAAAACAAAAAACCCCACTTGAAGAAAACACAGAATATTTCATTTGCTGTGAATTAAAGCCTTTTCTTGATGTTTCTGAAGACTGAAGTTGACACAGTTCTAAAACAAATCAGATTTAATTTGGCAAATGGAAATAAATCTTTTTAAATTTCAAAATCCAGTTTTTCTTTTGGACACAACTTCAAGGAAGTAAGAAGATCCATGTCACCTGGTGCTTTTCTTTGCCCATAACTCAAAGCAGTGTCTAGACACAGCCTAAGGAGAGGACAAGTACCTCAGTTCCTGCTATCTGTTCTTCTCTGTCCACCCAAACTAGCAGCAGCACCTTCAACAGACCAAGATGGACTTTTTCCTCCATGAATTCATTCAGTACAGCCCTCATTGGAGCTGTGTAAATGTTACTGTTCACAGCATCCTGTGGCCAGGGGTTACACAGCTTTTGCATTGAACATGAAAGTAATTTGTTTTGATTGTTTCAGTTTGCCTCTTGGTAATTTTCTAGAAGCAGAAGGCATTGAATCAAAGAGTGCACAATCATTCCTTTCTCACCACCACCATGCCAATAACTGCTTTTCCCTTTCCACAGGGAAAACCTGTGTGTGTGCATGGTCTCTGCTCCTGCAGAGTAGTTGAGCAATTGCTTTGGCTCCCTCCTTGCTCTTGAGAAACTATAGTTTATATACTATTACTGTAGCAGGAGGCTAAAATTTATAACCAAATGTGTACAGGGGATCTGTGATTGAATATATTTTGTCTGTGTAACCCAGACTGACCTTCCCACAATACTGTAGAAATAACTCAGATACCTAAAACACAGGCATGGGACAGACACACGACCTTTTTGTGCTTCCTGCAGTAGGAAACAGCCTCTTGGGGATCATGGGTATGATGAAGGACAACAGAAGATGCACTTCAGAGAAAACAGCATCCAAATTGCACTGTATGCCCACATACAGGCACACATTTTGATCTCTAGCAGTTTCCTCTTAGTATAACATCTGAGTGGGTCAAAGGTGCCCATATTTTGCCCCCTTGCTACAAACAGATGGAAATTACATTTTTCAGATGTATTCCTCTGGTGAACTTACAAGAGATTGAAATATACCTTAGAGGCCTGTTGGATCACCAGATATTGAGCTTAAGAAATGCTCCTCACACTTCTGGAGCAGAGCTGATGAAAGGCAACTGACCTATAAAATGAAAAGGAAAATCCTGTCCCTGTTCCTCCCTTAAAAAAAAAAAAAAAAAAAAGAATTGAATTCAGAGGTATTGAGAAACACATTAAGCAGAGTGGAGGAAAAAAACAGCTTGTTCATCCAGCCTTTAGAAGCTGGGCTTGAGCTGAATGGGCTTCTACTGTGCTCTTTGTGTAATGGCCTATTATAAAAACTTTATTAGAAGGACAAATTTAGGCATGGCAGGAGGAGAAGAGAGAACAAAACCCTGAAACCTTGAAAGATCAATCAGACTCTTCAGAAGGGAGATTTTAAGCCTTCCCCTACACATTTCTTTAAAGTTTTGGATCTTTTATTCTACTGATTGGGCAGTTTAGAGCAATGGGGAAAAAGATACAAAACAAAGCAAAAAAACCCACCCTAGTTCCTTTGAGTGCAGCATCCTTTTCTGAGCTCAGCCTGAGACAGAGCTCAGCTATAGGGCAGTTGGAGCAGGAGAGGGCTACATGCTCAAAGAGATTCCTCACAAAAAGATCTTACTCAGACTTTGTTCATGTTTTCTATTGACGTGGAGGTAACAAGAAGAGATTCAATTTTAAGTGGGATCAACAACAAAAAACATAAGCTAAGAATATAGAAAGTGTACATCAGCTGCTGAAAAACACATAGAGACTCCTTCTTACTTCAATCACCCTTCCTTCATCCAAATCTAGATGCAGAGACTAGGGAAGCTCCACTAGTTAAAGCTTTAGGTAGCCAACTTCAGACACCTGCCTTTGTTTTCACAGATGGCAAATATCAAAAGGCAAATCAGCAGCTATGGTGGTTAGAGGATTAAACACAAATTTTAAGGCAGTGAGTAATCACTGAATTCCCAAATCACAGGTAATTCAGAAAAATCAGAGTTTCATTTCATTAGGCCCTGTATTTATAATCTCAAAAATAACAGTTATGCTAATTAATTGCTTTCAGCTGCAAAATGTAAGTGTTAAGTGAACTTTTCCCAAAGTACTGCATTTCAGAAATTAGGATGTCTACTGCACACAGGGATAAACCTGGTCTGGTTACAAAGCATGGTGTTACACAAAACCTCTTGTTTCCCTTGAGCTTTTGTCTTGGTAGCAAAGAGACTTTGGTGTGTGTTCAAGTTGACTTGTTAACAGAATTAAGCCTGTCTTTTTTGAACTACTGCGACTTGAGAAAAAACAGATCATTATTTTTTCCCCCTGAAGTTAGGAACAGAGAACTTGGGTGGATTGCCTGGGTTACCATGCCCTGTCTCCACAATTGCAGCAGCTCTTCAATAGCTTTTTACTTAGGGGGACTACAAATCTTCTACTTCTGATGTTCCCACACAGCACAGGCTGCAGGATGCCCCCAGTGCGCAGCAAAGGGGGCACTTTAGGAAAGGCTGGGAAGCTGCAACAACAGCTAACAAAAGCTGTTAGCTGTCCATGAAGGACATTGCAAAAATACTGTTCTAAAAGAGAAATTTGTCATGTGAGACTTGGAAAATAGATCTTGTCCTTTTCTGCAGAGGAGAGTAAAAGCAGACTTTTAGCTGGGGAAAAATTCATCTCTCCTCACAGTCCCAGCAACTTGATTAACTGTAAGCATCTGAGCCAGACACACCCAAAGCACAATGAGACTGATACAAATAGAGCAAGTACATGTGCCCAGGAATGTTCTCTGGCACTGAAATCAACTGGCACTGAAACCAACTGGCACCGAATAACTGGACTGCCGCGTCTCTCAGACCCCCAAAATAGGCTGGCTACCTGAAAACTGCCTTCTGTGAAAGGTTTCTGGATCAGCCTCTGAACAACACCTGGAAGTTAATTTTGGAGAGTATTAGCTGGCATGGGCAGAATGCTGACAGGGATACCATGTAATGTGTTGTACCATTGAGCAGAAGAATATGAGAATTGTGTGTAAGAATACGAGCAGTCGCATTCCAGTGCCTGAAAATATTTCTAATCATTCTTTACTTTTCTGGAATAAATGTGGTGTAAGTCTGTTGGAAACTTTTGAATGGATTTAGTTATGCACCTTATTTAATTTTGTGCAACTTATTAGTAGAATATTATTTTCATTAAACCTGCTCACCGTCAGTACTTGAGGTTAGAGATCCAAGCTGTTATTACTCAGTATATAGGTTTTGTGGCAGTGCTTGTGTGTGGCCCATAGTATTAGCCTCCAAACATAAACACGAGTAATCATAACAAATTTTCACTCAGTGGCTTTTTTGTAATATTTATGTAAAATTTCATTGACCTATAAAATGTTTCTCAGTAAGTAAAATTAATACCCTTGAATAGGCAGGAAGTAGAGCCCAAACAGATTTGAAGAAAAAAAACCAGCCAAGTCATTCAGGCACCTCTCTCGTAAACACCAACCAGTTCCATGTGATTTGGCCAACTTCAAATAGTTAACATGGCTCAAATGAGACAACTATGAATTTGGCATTCCTTTGTTAATCCCATGCCCCAGAAGACTTCAGCAAAGCCATTTTCAGACTCTGTACTCTGGTCCATATGTCTTATCTTCATTTTTACTCAAAGACTTGAGTGCCTTCAGAATTTTACTATACACCACAGCTAGCAAAAGAATTCTTGCCTAGAGACTCGACATTGTCAGAGTACCAATAGCAATAGCTGCCAAAAAAGCCTGGAGGTGCCAGGATGGGAGTTCCCTGAGAAATGAAACAAATAGTCTGGTGGGTGCCAGACTCAAATAAATGACACTTGATTCCTTCCAGGTGTGTTTCCTCTACCAGTGAATTCTCCTGATAACAATTTCATTCCCCCCATCTCAAGCCCTCACAGCATACTCAAGCCCTCACCTACATACTGTCACATCCTTGAAGTCCACCACAAGTTCACCTCTATGTCTGTTAAATATTCCATTCCCCTTCATCTTCCTTCCATGATCTTCTATTACCAGTGGGAAAAGTATCAACGTATCGTGGCATGTACCAGCTGAATAGTCAGGTAAAAAATTGAGAAAACAACACACCACACACACACACACACACATGATAACTACTGAACAGTATTGCAACCTTTCTTCATAACAGGAACTTTCATTATGGTTTTAGTTATACACTAAACTTAATGTAACTTTTCTCTGAAATTTCCACCTCTGACTAACTTCATACAGCTAGGCTTATGGCTTAAAACTACTGTGAGAATATAAAGGTGAAAAGGCAGACAAGTAGAGCAAAATCATTAAAAATTTGCTCCTTTATGATGTTATATTCCAGAACATTTTGAGATTCTAAATACAATTTATTTGTCAGAAATTCAGCAAGTAAGTAGGAAACTATTAGAGGAAAAGCAACTACCAGATTGTTCATGAGGTCTCCAAGCAGTCTGTGTGTGTGTGTGTGCTTGTGTGTGTGCTTGTGTGCATTCCCACCCACCAAGGGACACCTATTTGACGAGCTGTATTAAACCCTGTGTCCAATGAAAATTGCAGATGCACTGAAAAGAGCCAAGCCCCAGCAGATCTCTCTCTTCTCTGCTGCTCTCTCTGTCTTCAGTTAACTCTGGATGCAGCCTCTTCTTACATATTTCTGGTTATCAATTACAAACAGAAGTCCGTTTAGTTTCTGGAAAGAAAAATATTTTAGATGCAACAAGGAAGTTGCTGGTTGGGGTTAAACCACAGAGTTGTCTCTTATGAAGTTGTGTATGTAAGCTGCCAGAACAATCAGTTCTGCAATTCTAATGCTTGTAACTAGGGTTACAATAACTTTTGGTTTAAATCTGGGAAGGAGATTCATGTTGTAACTCTAACTCTGGAAGACATTCATGGAGTCATCTTTGCCTGAGGTTCAGTCTGAGGTCTTGAAGATGCCCTGTGACACATGAACAAGACCAACGTCCTTCATGATCACCCAGGAGGCAGTGAGTTATTCCTCAATAGTAATTCCAATTTAATTCAAGTGTATTTATATCTAGATATCTTGGCATTTGTCCTTAGGACTCTTTACAACTGTCCTACTCTGTATCATTTCCTTGAAGAAACTGCTCTGGAAATTGCGTTTTAATTTAAAAAAAATTAAAAGTGAAAATATGAGTCAAAATTAAAGGTAGTAAGAGAGAAAGAAACAAATGGAAACAAAAGCTTCCTTTACTTTGATCTAGAAACCAAGCAACCTTAGGAAACCTGAATAACACATGCACTTTGTTTTCAAAGACCTCCAAACAGAATATGGAGTGCAACAGAAGTTATTTTGTCAAGAAGAAAAAGAAAATGCTAAAGCCAATATATGTCAAGGGAACAAGCCTGTCAGTCATAACATGCATCCCAGAGAGCTCAGCTGATCATGTCTTCTGCTTAAAATAAATAACCCACTGTACATTAGGTTCTGATAAAAGAGGTCCAATTGTAATGTTTTCCACCCATTTAAAGATTTATTTTCATAGGGCCTCCACAAATTTTCCTAGCTGTTAGAAGACAGCATAAATGGGGAAACTTGTCCTGAACTCATAGCCCAGTTATGACACAGCAGCACGCAAACTGTAGTCATCAAAGTGATGTAACAGAAGAGACAAAACTGACATCTGCACACCAATTACCATATAGTTTATCACTTTGCCCAGACTATTATTTAGTTTTGCACAAGAGGTACCACTGCTCTCTTCCTCTGGTGCTAGAAGAGCTCTGAAATAAAGAAAGCTGAAGTCTGCTGCTTTGGCAGGTACATAACTGCTTTTTACACCCAGGCACAGCACAGCAATTGTCTTGCAGCCTCAGAATGAAGAACTCAGTTTTCCTTTGCCTTTTTTCAGCCTATCATCTCAAGATGACAGCACAAATTTGAAGCTCCTCTTAGGACTGAATATCCCCCTATCTTCTCTAGGGCAAACTGGGGTGATATCATATCTGTCCTTAAGGCTGGCCCATAAGAGCTTGTCACCATTGATGGCTTGTTCTTCCTGTGTGCAAACACAACAAGGAACACATAAAACAGCAGCCTTTGAAAAGCATTTTGTGTTTTCCTGGTGAACAGTAGCAGACTACAGTAAAGTCAGGAGCCTCCCACCATCCCAGCTTTCTGCAGGGGTCTTTCAGCAGCAGGCAGTGTTGAGATTCAGGCTGGGCTGGAACCTGTTTGCTACAGAGCAGCCTCACACAGACTGATCAGTTAGTTGTGCTTCATGCAGCAGAGCTGCTTGTAAGATCTGGTTATGTTCCTTCCATCAAAACTGTTCTTGTTCCCTCTGTGAGAAAATTGTAGGTTTGCTTCAATGGAAAACTGGATTGTGAAGGAATCATTTGCTTTCCATAGAGAATACAAACTTTGTCAGTCATTGCAAGCCTGCCATAAGGACATTTTCAGTGGACAGCCACAGCTTCCAACCAAAACAACATATTTCCACATTACTTAAATGAAACATTTAATTTCATTTGCTTTATTAAATTCAGCCACTGCCTCTTCAGGTGCCACGGTGTCTTGTGAAAATTGTGGTTTGACAGCTTCACACCCCACTCTCCCCTCCCAATAGACTCTCTGCCTATGGCCAAAGCTGTGCCAAGACAAAAAACTGGAGGCCCTTTAGGAGACACAAGGCATTGATAAAGGGCCTCACCCTGAGGAAGACCAAGTTCCATTTCTAAAATATTGCATATTTTGTGGATGCATCCTAACGAACTACTGATGTGATCTTGTCACCAACAACGTTGAGGTGAAGGCTCTGTCTTGTTATCTGCCAAGCCCTAAGCTGCTCAGAAATGTCCTGATTTTAGAGCACAGATGGAAATTTCTTTGGAGAAGCTTCAGCAGACAATGCCCTTGCAGCCCAAAGATGTTGCAGTTGTTGCTCTGTCTGAAAAACTGGGAGTGGAAGGGAAACTGATACTGAAAACTAGAGGGAAAAAAACCAATGCTTCTGGTAAGATGTTCACAGCTTTACAATCCAAATATCTCTTCCTTCTTTGACAAAAGCCAAACTCATGGGACTTGCCATTGGTGGGCGTTGCTTTCTCTCCACTCACTGCTGTACTGATTAGATGCTAATAAAATGAGTGATGATGTGCATCTTTATTGAGTGATTCAATTACAGTCTCCCTTACCACAGCCCTCCCACAAGAAGAGAGCAGGATATGCCAAGGGTTTAACTTTGTTTTTCAGGTTCATAGGGGGTAGGAGGGCTCCTTCTCTGAAAGCAAAAATCTGCTCACTGCCCTGTAAAGAAAATAATCCCCCTTTTCTGAGCCAATTTTCTGCTGATTTTTGGCTCAGTTCCTACTTCCATTTGGAAGCCATATTGCAGTGTGAGCAAGGAAACAGCCAATAAACAGGGGCTCTGGTATTTGCTTTTCTGAAAGTCCCAGGCAAGACCCGTAGCTAAAGCACTGGGATCAGGATCCCAGAAACATCTGCTTTCTTTTCAAAGCTGAAGTATTCTTTTTATTTGTTTTTTTGCCCCCTCCTGCCCCCATAAGCACCTTTGTGCTGTGGAGGGAACAGGGGAGGAAGAGGAGCTCTCAACTATAGAGGCAGAGCAGAGTGAAAACTGAACTCTGCAATCTCTAGATAATTATGCCTGGCACCTAAAGGCTAGGGCAGTAATCCTTACATTTCTTTCACACTCCATTGATGGATGGTGTGGTGGGGGTGTGAAGTCTATTTCCCATTTCCCATTGCTGTCCAAGTGCTGGAAATGGAGGATGAGCTTATTAAAGCTCAATCCCACTTAGCAGATGTTGTACTTTTTTTGTGAGGTTGGTTTTTATTTGGTTGGTTGGTGTCAGTTTTTTGGTGGGTTGGTTGGTTTGGTTTGGGAGGATTTTTTTGTTAGCATTAGCATCTGGCTTTAAAAAAAAGGGCCACCCCATGGGTATGGAGCAGAGTGAAGTTCTCAGGCTGCATCCAAAGCCTCTTCCATACATTGACCTGGCAAAGAGCAGCTACAAGCTTGAGATTAGAAACATTTTAGGAGCCCAAGGAGATGTGTTGTGTCAATAAGTTCTACTGGTTTACTGAGCTCTTGTCAGAGTTTTTAAGGCACTTATGGGAGTGTGTTGTTTATATACAGTTATATCTATATAAGTACCTAAGTATCTATATGAATACCTAGACACACCTTGCAAAAAACAGGGCTTGGTGAAGGTTTCCTCGTCTTTTGAAGGTTTGTTTTGAAGGTCAGTTTTGAACTCAGGACTGGACTGATTTTTAAAATGCATGTTATATGCTTGTTCTAGTTCAAACAAAAGTTTAGAGCACTCTTGATTTGTTTGAAGGCCGCATGGATTATACAATCAATCACAAAGGTGTCTTCTGGCTCTGCACTTTATGATTCTAAGGAAATATGTACTTGTGCATCAGAACATACATGCATCTATCTACAGTTTTTTTGTTGAAGTCATATACGAAAACATGAAGTTTGAAAAGGGATTTGGGCTTCACTACACTCTCTTGCAGAGAAGTAGGAGAAGTTTCTAATTCATCTAGTTTTAGGAAACAGGGACAATAAGGCATTGAGATGGGTATTTTGTACATAAATAAATAAGATTTGCTATAAGGAACATTGCAGAGATGACCCTTTGAAAGCAACAAATATGCACAGCAGTCATTTGTGCTGAGCATGAAGTGACAGAGGGTTTCCTCCCAACACTTGCCCACACCATGTCAAACCACAGGTATGACATTGTCAACTCACGTTAATTCAAACGTTAAGAGTATGATCCCTTACCCCACTCCAAAATTTATTTTTAAGCTGTCAATAAATGGGACATTTGTCCTGCTGATTGATAAACCTGCTGGATTGTTCCTGAACCTGTCTTGTGGAAGAGACCAAAGTATTATATGATGGATTTCTGAAGCACAGAAATAATTCAGTGTGCTGGAAGTAGATTCTCAAATTGAATTTTTCACTTCAGCTTAAATAAGCTTTTGAACTCAAATTTCAAGGACTGCTTAGTTATTATTATTTTTCCAAATACATTCTGGGAGCTTTAAGAGGAAAGCAGAAAGAATTTCTGCACAACATTATTTTCTCTTTTGGTCTACAGTTCCTAAAATTTCCAGTGAAAAATCAAGTTTCAATATTTAAAAAAATAAATTTATAATAGAATCATAGAAATTGTTGGGTTGGAAGGGTTTTGGGTTTTTTTTCAGTTAGGGAGGATTCATATGATTCCTTGAAAGAAGCACATAGGCAAAGAATACATGGAATAAAGTTTTACAGAACACTTTGTCAGTGATTTCAACCAAAACTTGGAGCCTCCTTTCCAGGTAGGAAGCAGAAAGATTTACTCAAAAGCATTATTGGCTACATGCAATATTCAAACACTTACATACTACATTGGTAATAAATACAGAAATTAAATCAAAGCTACAGTTCATTGCTCTGGGTAAACTAAGACTATACTAAAAAAACCAAGCAAAACAAACACAAAAACAAAAACAAACAAACAAAAAAAAAAAGAAAGAAAAGAAAAAAAAGAAAAAAAGAAAGAAAAAAACTAAACTAAGCAAACAAATAAACAATAAAAAACCCCACCATAACCTAAATCCTGCATTTAAAACCCATGGGGTACAGGAAGTACAATGAAAAGGGAGAATCCCAGCACTCTTTCTCCTTAAAATTGCCCTGACATTGCTGTTCTTCTTTGGATATCACCACTAAGATGAAGCTCAATGCCACTGCAGAGCTCTGAAGCTCAAGAAATATAGGTTTTGATCTGATTAGAGGTTTTTCCCATCAAGAACCTCTCTTAGTGCAAGTGTGAGTCCCAAATTGGAAGGATGTACCTGAAGCTGTGTCTCTGAACACATAGACTTAGGTGACCATTCTCAAGACCTTCAAAGGGTAGGAAAGATGAAGATCAGCCTTCTAAGAAGTGTTTTGCCATGGTCTTTATCTCAGGTTTATATCAGAAAAATTGAAGTTAGATTGGCTTTACTAGTTGGTTTTCAATCAATTCCCAGTTGCTTTCATTAACTACCACTCCTCCCTGCTAGAAACCCAATGTTTATAGTATTATTTTTCTGATGAAATATTTTCTGCTTTTGGATTATAATTATAGCTATTCAGAAACCAGAATTTCCTTTCCTTAGGATACTCTGGCATTTGAAAGAGAAGAGTTTGTATTCCAAATTGGAACAGAAAGCCAACATCGTGACATTTCTGGTGAAAAGAACGCAGTAAAAATTTCTACAGGGGACCACTGAAATTTTCATTGTCATAAAATCCAAATATGTTATCCAGCAAATGAGAACATATTTCAAGAATGTAAAAATAAAAGTTGTGCTTCAGATGAATCATTTGATTCATCTGTACATTCATGTAAATACGTTTGATTATGATCAGATAACCAAAATCTCACATTAACACTTTATATGAGCAAAATGAAAAGGAAGAGCACAAGGAAGAGCAGTTATCAAATCGTCATTTATAACCAACTCAACAGAAAGAGCTATCTTCTTTTCCCATGGCAATTTGCTTTATGAGCAATCATTTCCCCAAGACTGAGTGGAATGCAGAGATCATATCATTTTGACTTTCTCAAGGCACACTGGATTAGCCTCAGTGCACATCATCTCTTGCCAGGTGGAAAGGACATAAGAAACATGAGGTTATTACAGAGGAGGTAGAAGAAAGAAACATCTGGAAAAGAGGACACAATTCCACAGGAAATCTGGCTTCAATAGTTCAGCTGCTCATGCAACAAGTTATTATTTCTGGAGATATTGGTTTAGCATGAGAAGCCCCATCTGGGGTGTTCTGATCCTCTAAAAGGTGATGAAGAGGGTAGGAACAGGTATCTTTAAGGCTAACACCTGAAGTTGGCATGCCAATAAAGTAGGAAGATTGAAGGAGACCTGGAAACTACATTAATGCAACCTTGGGCAGGAAATTTCACCTCATGATGATCCTGTCCTATGCTCTGGTAAGTTCTAGCCAGTTTAAGTGTCCTCTGGAGGCAACCAAGAAACTCAAGCCTGTTATGAGTTCCCAGACACTATCAAATATAGACCTCAGCTGTTTTGGATGATTTGGGAGGGGGGCAGGTTGTTAGAATATAACTGGATAAAAAATCTGGTTCTGAGCTTCTGTACACATTTGATTCTGGTTGCATTGAAAATAAGCCTGATGCTCTCTATCATAGGCACAAGGACAGCTAGTACAGTTTATTAATACTGATCCCAGTACTTCATTTGGAAGACTGTGCCAACCAGCAAATTGTGCTGTTGGGAAGTTGTCCTCACATTTGCACTTCCCAGTTCCCAGAAACTTGTGTATGTATACTCTACTCCTCTGTGCCAGCAGGTCTGTGCTGCCTCTCAGCACAGCACAAGTCTGTGAGGTTTTGAAGATCAATATCTCTGTCCCTTCCACTGCCTGCTCTCACAGATGATATCTGGAGAGTTGCTGTAGATCCCACAAATTTGGACCAAGCTGAAATGGCTCTAGTACATCATGGGGTAAAACCTTTCTGCTCACAAACCATCAAAAATCAAAGCTGAACAGAAAAGGGAATGAATTAAAGATTATGCTCCAGGTCAGCATAAGCACTGAGACCAGCCTCAAGTCTCCAAACACCAGCTCCTCCTCATCCTTCTCTGCAGCCAGTGTGCGTGTGCTGCAGATGCAACCCTTCCTCAGAGCCCCAGAAGGATGGCCAGACCTCAAATGTCCAGTATGCTCCTGCATTTTGAAGCAGGATACCTTCAAGAGAGCCAACAACTACACATATAGCTCCCTTGCTGGACAAGTAGGTTTGATGGAAAGTGTAGCTGATGGAAGGAGCTGGTTTTCTTCATTTGGAGGTGTTAAAGACAGATGTCAAGTAACTGCCAAGGGGATGAGGGAAGAGACTGGGAAATAAATCTCAGTGTCTTTTGGTGCTGTATAAGCCTCAAGCAACTCCAGTGACTTTGCCTGACTGCTGAGGGGTTAATCTAGAGTGGTAAGAGCACAACTGAGATCACATCCTGGGCCTTAAGGGCAGAAATAAGATGCCTGCTAGTCTAACCAGGAAGGGACACAGAAACTACATGGCACATTATTTCCTTACGGCTGTATTAACGAACTTTTTTTCTTTTACATTCCTGACACTTTCACCTCAAAACACTGCTTTTTATTAATGATTTCCTTCTCCTTCCTTTTGTCAGCTGTCACAGCAGAGTTCTTGTAAGGGCCTAGTCAGAACAAAGTAAATACTGTTCCACTCACACCAGAGGTGTGTCTGTATATGCTGATCTCGCTGTTATCCAGCAGGCTGCAGGAGGAAACTCTGCTAATCATCATGACTTGCAGCATCAAGTGCTGTGTGGGCAGGCTGCCCGGCGGGCTGAGGTGTGTGTGTGTGTGTGTGTGTGTGTGTGTGTGTGTGTGTGCGCTCTCGCATGCACGCGCTCCCCGGCCTGCTCAAGATCACGTCGCGAGCCGCCATGCTAAAGATCCCACACATTCCAGAAAATCGCATGCACGCGCTCCCCGGCCTGCTCAAGATCACGTCGCGAGCCGCCATGCTAAAGATCCCACACATTCCAGAAAAGTACAGCCTGTTTCCATACATCCACCAGGGAATGAAAACTGAAATCACATTCCCTCTTCCTTGTCTACTAAACCAGGGAAATATTGTCCTGTTAAATTGGACCCAGTCCTCGGGTGGTGTGCGGTGTGCTGCTGCCTGGGCTGCTGCGCTGAGCTCAGTCACTGTCTCAGTGTATCCACTCAGCTTCTGATGTTGTATCTGTACCACATTTCTGTCTTTCTAAATAAATTGTGATTGAAACCAAAAATTTAAAAAAAGTGCACAGTGCTGAGCAAAGAACTGTTGAGAAAAGTTCATACTGGAGAGCTAGGGCCAGATGGAGGTGAAGTGCCATTACACTGGAAAGCGAATTTTCACAGAATTTTCACTTATGCTCATTTAACCTACCTCAGCTTCCAGTTTGGGAGTGTAATTGCCCCATATTCCTTCTGCAGGTTAAAAGAGAAGAGAGACACTGGCAGTGGATGATCAAGTCTTCTTGGAATTGAAATCTCTTTGGCTCTGCCAGTCTCTTTCTCAGAGACATTGATGAAAGTTGCCCTTGGTGGGTCACTGAGTAAAAGCAAGGTTCCACTTTGCCTCATTACATTTGAATGTCACATAATTAGAGGAAAGGCCCAAGGCCAGATTCCAGTTAGACGTGTAGACCAGCATATTCCCTTTGGCTGTACTTTCCTCTGTTATCTCTCTGCAAGTGGAAGCAGATTTCGGGACTGTGTAAGCCAGGTTCTCACATGATGCAGCACACCACTGATGTGGAATCACAAATTGTTGCAATTTGTTCATTTCCTAAGTACACACTAACCCTGTTTCCTGGAATGGGAGTTGCTATAAGCTGTATGCGAGCACGTAATTCACTGTAGCAGGATCTATCAGTGAGGAGAAATGTTCTCTCTTTCCACCATGGTAGTGTTCAGTCATCTTTTAAAATAGCCCAACCAATACCTCATACACCACTTATCTCCAGAGACTGTTCTGCAGCCTGGCACCTCTCGCAGTTAGGGAATGATGCAACATAAATGCCCCTTTCCAACTTACACTTTTTCCACATCATGGCCCTTCACAAGTTCATTTTCTCTTTAATTCCCTTCAACTATTTAACTAACACACATCACCAGACACTGGCCTGGGACTTCAAAACCTGGCTCTGATCTTTGTGTCAGAATATCAGAGATGTGTTCTCTTCACTTGCTATAGATATGATCAAAAATACAGGGTAGATGCAATTTTTAGGGCTAGTTCAAAACTTTGATTCAAACACCCCAATCTTTGATGTTCAAATGCCTCCCCCATGTCTGCAGTGAAAAAACCCTACAAATTCGGATAGGAGTCTATCTGAAGCTCATATTTTAAATGATTTTCAGTATGGTGGTGAAGTTGGAAAAGTTAATGTAGCTTCAATTAAAGCAGTTTCTCTCCTAGATTTTTTTCCTTTTGGCAGAGACCAGGGAATACAAAATAATAGTAATGGCCTGAGTCAACAGTGTGTCCCTCAGTAAACTGTAAATCATGTTCAATGAAAGCTTTTGCCTGGATCAGTACGTGGTGAAAATTGAGAGACCCCAACACAGATATGCTGGTAGTCCCATAATAACTGTTCTATATGTACACAGATACTGATCTGTTCAAAAGGACAGTGTGTTTTTCATTTTCCAGCATTTGGCAAAGGAAATCATGTAGTAGTTATGGATTGGGTGACTATCACCCTGGTCAGTGAGGCAGGTATGATTTATTTATCAGCTTTCCAGCTTTCCACAGAGGATAAGGGGGAGGGAGAGCTCTGGAGGGGGCTGCACGGAGAGAAGATGAGGAGAGTGGGGGAAGGGGACAGGGAAAAGCAAGATTTATATCCAGATGGGAATGTTGAGACAAGGGTGGGAGCCGCAGCAGGGAAGGAGCGTCCACAATGAAGGCTATTCATCAACTCTTGCAGCAACACGGCTCTGAAATGGAAAGGGCTAAAAAACTATTCCTTCAGCTGCATCCCTGGGGTGCCTGGGGTTCCAGCAAGGAAGCAGCTACATATTGATAGCTGCACATTTTTGGGCTCAAATGTCTCCTACTGCAATTGCATCTGACTTTGAGGATCACAGAGAGGCGTTTTTTCCTCTCTGCAATTTCTTGTACATCAGTAAGAAAGGACATTCAGCATCTCTTTCATCATCAGTCTTTGAGCAAGGTGGACTGCAGCAAGAGCAACAAAGTAATGAAATAAAAACACAGGAGCTACAAAGGATTTATGGTACTTTAATTTTTAGGATCACAGAAACATAGAACAATTTAAGCTCAGAAAGATCTTATAAGGTCTCTGTTCCAACCCACCTCTCAGCCATGAGATCTCCCTGCTTTAATATCACAGACTCTGTTCCCAGCACGACAAATTACCTTATTTTCGGATATCTTGAGTCAATTTGGCTGTTTGTTATCACTAGTGGAAAATTTGGCCTAGAAACTTTAAAGATTCAGATGTTTCTTAATTATAAAATCATAAAAAGAATTGCAGTACAAGTAAAAAAAAACAGACTTATAAGATTATGATTATGATATGGTATGATATGATATGATGATATTCATTGATACTTGTACTTTTTCTAGAGCAAATCTCCTAGTTTTCAGAGGAAGATTCAATTCATCTGGAAAGTCTTCTAATTTATTGTCACTGTCCCTATGTGTATTTGCGATGCAGGAACCTGTGGGTGCTGAGACACGTGATGGTGTAAGTTGCCAGATTTGCATTTTGCCAAGTGCCAGTAAATTCACTCATATCAGTAAGATAAAGCCAGTTTCATAATCAACCGAAGGTCCAAATTTTTCTTTTTTCCTGTTTTCTTTTTCTCATATAATTCATTTATAACCTTGCCAGGCTAGCAAGAATCAATTGATTCCAAAGAAAATTGTAACATAGAACAATGACCTGACATTTGAAGAACTCAAAGGCTTATCATTTTTTATAGAAATGTGCCAGTATCTATTTTTAATCAGAATCTTGGCCTGTTTGCATAGGCTAGGGTTTCCCTACCCATGCAGTGACATAACAAATGGGTGAGTTGTGTGGAGTGCTGGAGATTTCTTTGATCCCATACTGCTTGCTAATGACCATGCCTCCATTGCAAATTTTGTTCTTCAACAAGAAAATCTTGCCTGTGCTCCTATTAAAATTTATCCTTAAGTCATTCCTCAGTTTATTTCATCTTAGTTCTATGTCTGATAAAAGCCAAAATATCCATCCAGACCAAAATCCTCCACGAACATTTATGAGGTTTCCCACAGGTATCCCAGAGACACTGATAGAAATAGCACAGGTGGCTGCATCATCTGGTGTGCTCAGAGTACTGCAGCCATGCAGGTCCTACCATTTAGCTTGGCACAGCCTCCACCTTCACTACCTTTTTAATACAAGGTGATGAGCACCTTACTCACAAGTGTCCTTCTGCAGCCCCACGGGATTGTGAATGGATTTTGCATGGGCTATGAAACCTTATTTCTTCTTTCCTTTAAGAAAAAGTGCAGTATGAAGCCCCAAATGGGAAATTGATGTTTCAGTAGCATTTCTACTGTGATAGTACCACTTCCCCCTTTTCCTTGGATATTCTATTTATCTCCTTCAGAATTTAAGCTATTTGACCACAAAGACCCTAACACAGATGTGGTGGTAACAAATCTCTGGAAATTTCTCTGAAAGCCACCCTTTTCCAGGATGCAATCCCTGTGGACAAATATCTTTTATTCCCATGGCCAAGGCTTTGGTTTTCCTGTTGCAGTTAATGATAAATTTCTCTTTCGTCTAAATATTGTGTGATTCAACCCCAAAGCCTCAGTTCAGTTAGAATAGCCAGGACATACATTTCTCCCAAAACATGGCAAGTTCTCTGGATCTAATACTATGTTTAAAGAGTTTTGTAATATTCAGTATGATATGATGTTGTCAGACTGAGCCTACATGTTTCTAGACAGCACTCTGAGGAAAGGTGAAAAAAGAAAATAACAGAAAGACTGGCTGAACAGAGCCCTTTGGTGGCAGGATGGCTGAAAATGGTTTATGTTTTTCAGCTTTATTTCATAATACACTAATGGATCCAATGTTAGGCATGAAGGCTCAGTCAATCATGTGGACTCCCTGAAAAGTCATAGCAAGAGATTATTCTCTTATTGTGATGTCTCATCCCAGCCTAGAACAGGCAGGTTTTTTGTCCTGCTGAGATACCCCACAGACTAGAGAAAGAGAAAAACTGCCCAGAGTAAAAGCCTGGGGAGAGCAGTCTCCCTTTTACAAAGGTTTCCTTGCTCTTCCATCTGTCCATGGTGGTCTAGAAAGAGCAACTTCTCTGCCTCGACTCTCTGGGCATTAACTCACAGTGCTACAGGTGTTGGGTAGCTCTGGCATGACCTTGCACAAAACCCTAAGAACCTCTGTCAGGGCAACAGGAGGGTGTTCTGGGAACAGGACTAAAATCCTCACTAGATGCATTGTTAAGACTCCCTGAACTGCTGCCATGAAGTCTCTAAAATAAAATCTCAATAACTTGGAATAAAAGGCTTAAGTTGAAGGCATCTGGAGAGCGCTGTGCTGTGACTCAGACATTGGAGGCATTGCTTGGCCAGGGCAGTGATCTCCACAGAAGAGGAGGTGGAAAAGTCACCCAAAGCATACCTTGTACATTCCCCTGCTGTTTACAGATTGCTCATGTGAACACCGTCACAAATAATGGCAGCAAATGCTTTTCTGTCATTGAATAAACAGCTGCAGGTTATCCAGACACAAATGAAGAATTTTGATCTGAACAAAAGTAAATAAAGTATTAACTTAATTACTTTTAGTATTGTCTACTATCTGGGCAAGCTGCTTTAGCATCACACTAAGGCTTTTATAGGTTGAATGCTATGCAAAAATCCAGTATGTATATCTACAGTGGTGGTCTGTGTTTTTAAAGCAATATTTGATCATTTTTTTGAGCATTTTGCAAGATAGATTTCAGAAGCATTTCATTTCTATGCTGTCTGTAGCAGAGTACATATGGAATTTTCTTTCCTCAGAACTCTCAAGATTTCTAATTTCTTCCCTCCTACTCTAAATAAGGACAAAGCCAAAATTCTCATGTTCAAAATACTATTATTTAAGAAGTATTCACATGGAATCGGTTGAAACATTTTGAAGTTGGTTCTACTCCAATTTAAACCTTGTTTTTCTTTAATATATAAAAACAGCTCAGCCAGAGAGTAGTTTTGAATCAAAAAACCTCCCACCTTCTTTTCATTTTGAAAATGCTGGAATGAGATATTTCAACACAATCCCAAAAGTATTTTTCACTTTCAAATGCAGAGCATAGTCAAAACCAGCTCTTTTTCTCCAAATTTATTAATTTGGATAAATCTACAAATTAAAATAATAATCATTGCTTTTTGGGAAGTTCTCCAATAAGCTTTTCCTGAATTCATAAAAAGCTTTGTAGTATTACTACAGTGCCTCTGTCTCTGCAGTTGTCACTGAGCCCAGCACAAGGCTATGTAGTCCTTGTGTCTCAGGCTCAACTCTGATGTTAATTCATAGTAATTTTTGTTTTAAAGCACTTTCTCACTGCTGGACAGAGTGTGATAATGGTGTCTCCTGCAGTTGCACCTCAGGTGGAGTCTTCACACAGTGCTGTTGCTCTGGAGTTTGCTCATGAAGGCCACGTATTCAGCAATGCTGCAGGAGGTGATATTTCCCTGCCTCTGGAGGGCTGAGAAAGGTGCTACTGGAAAGCAAATGACTGTTATCTCTAATTAACCCCATGTGCATTTTTCCCATACAAAATTGTAATTAAGTTAGTTTCCCTGAGGACTGAACTTTCTGATTCCTAAATCAGAAAGAGAAGTAAATGAGGCCATAAGAGAAGAAAAGTAGACTCCAAATAGACTGATTTGGGCAAACCCAAGTAAAATACCTCATTCCTGGTATTTGTAAGACTGTGTACTTCCCCATAACTGCTTTTGATACCTCAGTGAGTTATGCACAGGGAGAAATAGGTATGAAATCTAATCACCTCCTGGTATTTCCAGCATCCAAATATTAGAATGCAAGGGAAAAGCTGACTCCTCCGCTCCGCAACTAATTCTCGGAGTTCATTTGGGCGTGAGCTCTAAATACATTACACATAGAAAACAGAGCAAAAAAGTAAAAAGAGTTGTGTGCTGCCACCCTCTCTTTGAAATGAGAAACCAGGTGCCACAAGAGCACTCCGACAGGTCCAATAGGATTGGATTCAGTCCCCTTGGCTATGGATCAAAAGTCGCCCTGATAATGACACCAGAAAGGGCCCATTCCTTATGATTGTTTATAGAATAACTATTACACACGAGGGGTTATGATTCTGCCATGGAAATGAAGACATATATCTGTGAGAAGCCCTACTGGCAATGCTTTCCTGTCCTCAGAGGTCTCATATACCACATTTAATGGTACCAGCAGACTTTGCTCCAGGTAGTACTGAAAACTGGGAGGGACATGGTGCATGCTTCAACTCCAAGCACACGAGGGGTTCTTCCACTGTTAGTCACCTGGTTTGTCTCCATCCATCCATCCATCCATCCATCCATCCATCCATCCATCCATCTCTTTTCTCCTGGACAAACGGGTGGTAATAGCAGCCCTCATTAGGACTCCTTCAAATATGCCTTGAAAAGGAAGGGAGGTTCAACTCCAGAGTTGTAGCCAGGTTGAAGATGCTTGGCTAGACATTGATTACATTTACATTGTGCCTCACCTCTGGGAAGAGGCAGGGACCCAAGCCAAAGTCCCTTATGTGTCCAAGTGCCTGTAGCCCCAGGTGCTTTAGCATTTCATGGAGATCCAGGGAAGAAAAAAAAAAAAAAAAAAGGAAACATCAGGCTCAGTGCTGCATTTTCCCCTTTTGAATACCTATTGAACAAGAAACTTCAGGGTGCATCCAGCTGCAGCAGGTAGCTGGATCAAGAAGATAAATCATGGAAAGCAGATGGAAAATTAGACAGGAGTGCTGTGTGTAACAGGTCAGGCTTAAGCAAGACCTTGTGATGGAGCTGAGTAGATAATAAATCTGCAGATGGAAGCTGATTCCCAGACTGTCACCGAAAGACTGTTAGTAACTTTCCAGGTCATGCTAAGTGATCTGAAGATCCACGGGATCCTGTTGCCCTTAGTATGCAGTGGGGAGTTTGAAAAGATGGTTCATGACAGGCCAAATGAAACTTCGAGCACTAACAAGGATCCGCAGCCAGGAGCTGGGAAGCTGGAATCATGTTTCTTTCCACTAACCCACTTAGTGATTATTTCTGAATTTTACATTACCTTCATATAAAATGTTAAATTAAGAAGTTTATTGGAGGGAAAAAAAATCACACCATATTTGGGGAGATAAATCTATTAATTCTAGCCATTTGGGGTGATAATTTCAATGTTTTTTCTTTAGCACTAAGATAAATGAAAATCCAGTCTCTGCCTTGAAGAGTTTATAAATAGCGCTACACTAATCTTGTGAAGGGCACGAAAGGGTCAAGGAAAGAAAGGAATTACTTAGAGTAGCCCGGGGAAGCAGAGCTCTTAGTGAAGAGGTAAAGCTAAGAAGTGGAATTTGGGGCTTAAACATTATCATAGTGCTTCTTGATATGTATTTGACCTGTAAGTGGTCTCCCAAGAGATAAGAGAAGATCTTAAATGCTTGGAACATTTCAGTTAGATTGGACTGAATTCCTAAAATTTGGCAAGGAGTTAGCCTTCAAAAGAGATAGATGAGCTAATTAGCTTCTTTTCCATCTCCAGCTACCGTGGCTTTGTGTGTTGCCAATGCTGACCTTAGAAAGGAAAGTGTGGGACATATCTGTGGAGATGTACTATACATAGTGGTGTATTTTCATGCACAGCCTCAGAACCTCTGGCATGGAGCTGGATATAAATAAAAAAAAGGTGCTCAAAATAAAGTACTTAAGAATAGCAAGACTAACCTTTCCAAAGGGATCTGATGCAACTATCATTCCTCAGTATGTCTGATTTCTGAAACACCATTAAAAAATAGCAACACATTTTCACCCTGCTAGCTACTACTGGGTAGCAGAATGATCCCAGCACATAAGCACTTGGTAGCCTAAGAAAATATGGAAACACTTCACATGCAATGTCTCACTGCTGATTCCTTGCTGTTTGTGTCACAACGCTCTTCACACGATAAATCATCTTGCCTGAAGTGAGTCACTTACCAAAAAGATGCCTCTGTACTCCTTGCCCCTTGATGTGTTTGTCCTTAAATTTCTGAATGGATCCAGGATTAGAAGTGTAGACATGGCCATGATCATAAAAGAATTAATAACTCCAAAAAATGATGCTGCGTGACTTTTGATTTATTTCTTTGTTCTGTTTTCAGTCCTGATCTTCCCAGCTCACATATCAAAAAGGAGGATGTGGTCCTCTCCTCATGTTACAAAAAATTGAGTTACTTTTCATCTGTCCTGCCTTCTTTCTAGTTGAGAAAAGGCATGAGAATTTTGCCTCCTTTTTTTTTGCCATTTTTTTTCATGTATAGCTTGCCAATCTCTTTACACAAAAAGTTTTAAGACCTTCATCTAAACTTTCTCAGTCCAAATCACACCTGAACCCACTATTTCAATATCTCTGAACTGGGGATGAATGTATCCCAAAAACTTAATTAATTTGAGACCAAGTTGAGGGCAGGAAACAAGAAATAACTGCTGTTTGCAGCCTCCATGTTGCTTTTCTGTACCTGGAACTTTGCACTGACCAATAATCAACTCATTAGAAACAATTTGGACATTCAGACTGCAAGCTTCATGTAGCACTAAACACTAGTAAGAGTTTCAACTCTTGATACTCATTCAGGAGATGTAAGCTGCTGGCAGAAAGCAACCAGGTGTTAATTAATCATTCTTGCACCATATATCAGATGGATTGTTGCACAGCAACATACATGGATTTGTAGGCTTCATAGTTTTGGAAATTTCAAACTAAAAAAGCTCATCTTGGGCATGGGATAGCCATTATCTTTTGGGAAACACTGGCACAAAGTAGCCATTGACCTGAACAGATAGGAATAAAAACTGTGGCCATCTCCTCAGAAATGCCAATGATTCTCAATCACCAACAGGGCATTCAAGTTCTCGGAACCCTTACCACATGTTAGTCAGGATTCCCTCTCTTAGGAAAAAGAGCCTTCATGTCTTGAGGAAAAGATGATGCTTGCAAAGTGAGCATTGATTAGGTTGGCACTGGCCTCTGTGTGTCTGCTAGCACACAATTATTGCCCTTGAGATACTAAAGGCTTAATATTGGCAGTGTGCATGTTAAAATATGATTTTATGCATGCATACTATGTGATGCACCAAGAACCTCTTCTGGAGTCACCATTTTTGGTATACAGTAGAATTATGGATTCTTGCTTTCAGCTCAGATTTCTAGGGTATTTTGTAAGTCTCCCTGGAGGATTGGGGCTGAAAAGTCAGACATGTAGCATCAGGAATTAGTTATAGTTGGAAAATCTCTCCCTCTCCGGACAAATCTTGTCTCAGTGATCTTCTTTTGCCATCACAGCCATAGCAACACTACTAGCAAAAGATGAAAGATATCTGACAACTTTGTTTCTCTGGAACCACAGAGCTTTCTACTATAAGGATAACTTTCATGTGGAAGAGACACAGAACTTTTTCCGGGAGTGGGTCCAACACTTTGAAACAAATCCTCATAGGACAGGAGAACCCTCCAAAACCTCACCACCTTCAAGTCCTTTGCACATCAAGTGATTTCCTTCTTGCCTCCTGCAGTGAAAACATGCAGAACTGCTTGCATATTTGCTTAAGCCTACCCAACTAAGATGTTCCACTGCTCCCACCCCTCTTCCTGCTCTTTGCAATGCTTAATCATAACTGGAAAATGTGCCAACATTTATGAACTTTATTATGAGTATAAGAATAAGGAGTAGACAACAGAAATATATTTTCTTAGCTCAACTGACAGTAGGAATATGGGGAGGGAGAGTGGAAAGAAGGGAGGAAAGGGGGCAAACTCTAGGGCACATCAACCCACAAATGAAAAAAAAAAAAAAAAAGAAAAGTAGACCCTGAAGATCTAGTGTGGTACAGGAGATTTATGAACAGATGAAGCACTAAGAACTTACACCACCATGAAAGCTCAGAAAGGGCAAATTTGACAATTTATAACAAACCACAGCCCAAAAGCAGAAAAAGGCCCCTTCCCCCTTCAACAAAATAAAAAAAAAGAAAAAGAAGTAAAATTATCAATAGGTCTCTGGAAGTCAAAGATGAGAAATTAGGGTTTTTTACTTCCTTATAATCAGGCTGTATTCCACAAGAGCAAGAAGTCCTTGGGTGTTAAGAAAATAGGGCATTGGGCCTGAAACCAGGGAAAATGTAGCAGTGCAGGATTAAATCAGCACCTACTCTTCTCCTGACCAAAGAAACACAGATGTCTTCAAGAATTCTGGTGAAATTTTCAACTACATGGACTATGTCTGACTCTGACTCTCTTTCTTTATTTTTTTTTCTTTTCTTTTTGTGGAGTGTTTGACAGCCTTTATTACCATTATAAAAAACAATCCAGACACTCTGTGCATCTACAGTCCAGCAATCCAGTTCCTGTTACCTGTGACCTGCTTTCCCTGATTACAGACCTATTCACAGTTTCAAATCTACGCTGTGTCTTTTTTTCTTCCCCTCATGGATTTACCAAGAGGATCTTCAGAGCACCAACAGAAGTAACCTTTCAGAAAACCCTTTCCCACAGACATGGGAAACTCAGCTAGCTGTGACAATTCTGGCTTGCAGCAGCACTGGCATCAGGAACCATGGGGAAATTCATCTGGGATGACCACCATTCAGGATGGTTTTAGTCCTGCCAAACTCACTCAGCATCAGAGTGGGGCTGAAGAACCACATCAGGCTTTCTGGTTTCTGTTCTCCACCCAGTTCTGCACATATCCTGCCCAGTTCAGCATATACCTGGACTTGGTTGTTTCTTTTTTTCCCCCCAGAAGTTTCCAGTTCTACCTCATAGCATTAAACTCGCCTGTTCTTGGCAATGGTTCCCTCCAGCAGTGCCAGTGACAGCAGGAGGGAGGTGTACATCAGCCCTGGGATCTGAGCAGGCTTTAATCGATGTCAGGGCAGGGGGAGCTGCTGGTACAGTCAGGAGCTCCCTGTACTGCTCCTGTACTCCTTATCCTAAGGAGCTGACATGCACGGTGCTGCAGATAAGAGCTGGGGAAGTGCTGAGTGACTGTGCAGCTGAGAGAGAACAGTTCCTGCCTTATCCTGAAGTGGGAAGTTCAACCAGAATGGATTTTGCTGTTTCAAATTACAGGCTGGTGGCTCCAGGCAAATGTAGAGGGGGCTGCCGTCTCCTGAAATAGCAGCAGCAGCAAGAGCAGCATGTTGAGATCAGGAGCACTGGCGTGACATTTGGGAGTGAGGGCTGCTGCAAGATGGCCTTTGAGTGCCAAGGTCACAGCCCATCAAAATGCTGCTCATCACTGCCTGACCCTTCACTCCATCCTCTCCCCACCTTTACCAGGAGCTTGGGGAAAGCGTGCAAGGGCCAAGCCCCATTGCATCAAGAGCCAAGTCAAATCTTGCAGTCAGAAGCCCTTCCCTCCTAACAACTCCCCTTTTTCTCACTGAATCCAAAGCCTTTGGCTACATGGGAGCTTAAATATTTTGTTGCACCCTCATCACTTACAAGAATGTAGCAACTGACCCTAACGCTTTAATCCTCCCATTGTCTTTAAAAGCTTTTTATATCGTCACCAATAAAGATTGCCTGTCTCAAGGGTTTTCCTGCTTCTCTGGCTGGGTTACAGCAGTGGGGTGGAGGTAGAGGAAGGGGGGTACAGGGAAGGGAAGAGAGCTGGATCATAGCCAGGCTTTAAAAGGCTGCTTAAGCATTTTTCTGTGGCTTGCAGGGTTTTACTCAGCAAAGTCTCCCAAGCCACAGAATATGCCTCTACTTGTATAACATTACAAAGTCAAGATGATTAGAGTGTAAGCCTCAGCCCTCTGGAAGCTGCCCTTTTGTCTCTGGGGTGTAACGATACATTATTTGTCCTTGTCTAGTTCTTATCTTATTAATGCACTGTGTTATTTCTGCTCTCCCTCCCATCCCTGCTCCTGCACACACACCTCCCTCTCCTCTCCTGTACTTCAATTAATGGAACAATCGTGTGTCTCTAACCCTTTTCAAAGCTCTGGACTGTGACTCTGTTGGGGGGGGGGTGGGGGGGGGGGGTATGTGCTGCACACACACGTTGGAGTGAAGCCTTCCTTCTCATCACCCTGCCTTCCCTGAGCAGCTCAGCTCACTTTCACCCCCACCAGTTGCAGAATCCCCCAGCAGTCCAGGTCTGTGCCCCACAGGACTGTGTGTTCTTAGCTCAGGGCTCAAACCCTGCCTGTTCGCAGTGCTTGGATCCACAAGCCCTCATCACTACATTTAATTTGCTCTTTTCAATCTTCTTGCCTCCTTCTCACAACATGCCATTTTCCTACTGTCCCAGGAATTGCCTGCATCTTGCAGTGTGTTCTAACATGGAAGGAGGGATCCCCTCTTATGCCTGTGGCTACCAGAAAGCACAGTGGAGAACCAGGCTCATGGAGGTGCCTTGTGACCTCTGTATGTTTCATGCACATGGGAATCAATTGCAAATATTTGGGAAAAGGATGCTTTGTCAGCCTAGGAGCCACTGGAATGGGCCAGGAATACTCCACAAGATGTTGACCTAGGGAAATGGCTCCAGTTGAACTGAAAATCTCCAGGGCTTCAGAGAAGTTAATCGCTATGCATGACAGAAATTCCAGGATGTAAGGAAGGAAGGAAATTCACTTTGGAGTTAAAGCAAAAGAAGGAGTGAGGGGTATCCAGACTCCACTTTTAGCTCTCCCAATGGCTTTTATTTTACCCTTGTGAGCATCATGTCCTCCCGAGTACGACATTGAGCAATATCCAACACGTAGCTCTCTGGTTTGTGCTCACTCCCCATCTATCTATAGAACATCTTAACCCTGCTTTTTGCTTCAGCCATAAACCCCTTGAGGCCTGGTCTGTCTTTTTTCCTCTAGCAGTTCTCCAGCATCTGGGACACAATGGTCCATGGCTGAGCACCCTCTGGGCACTTTACAAATTCAAACCAGCCACTGCAATAAATAGCACTGCAGCAAAACAACAGGGGGTAGGATCTAAAGTTTCCTCATCATGCTGCAGGTCCTGGCCACTAAACTGGAAAAGAAATGGTTGAGCCTGTCTGCTGGTGGGCAGTGATGTAGGGATGTCAGGGGAGTCTGCTGACAAGGTGAAATGCTCCAGCATCACTTACTAGAAGTGCTGGGAGTCAGAGCACTCAGGGACTACAAAGAGAGAGTAGATCATGCTGCTGTCCTCACTGCAGCCCCTCCCAGATGCTTCTTCTGATCTTTAGCGGTGGCATCTCTATTATTTGACTCCCAGAATCTCCAGGGCTCAGTGTGGGGCCTGAAAACAAGGCTTTGATTGGTATCATTAACATTTCTGAGGAAGTGCTGCCGCTTCCTGGCAATATACCCCACAGAGCACCTCAGCAGGGAGAGAAAAGGGGACAGGACAGCATTTCATTCCACAGACGTGCAATAGGGGACAGAGCGTTCTGTTTGTGACAGAGCAGCTTTAAAACGCACGGTAAAAACACGTTTCAGAGCAAGAAAGTGAAAAAATTTGTCGCCCAATGAGAAAACAAAATCCAATCAGATTAAGCCAAAGGAATCTGTCCCACAAAGTGCTTTCCTTGGGCTGTTCAGTGCTCCCTCTGTAGTAACAGAACACCATTGGCAGGGATCTCCTCAAAATCTCTCTCTTCCTCTTCCAGGAACTATTACCCCCTTCCTGATTTCATTAGAAATTATAGTCTGCATTTTGTCCTGACTGGGGAGAAGGGAGAGGAGGAAGAAGAATTTTACCCAGTAAGCAAAAGAAGAAGTTTTTTTCTCTTTTTCCCTTCACGTCCATAAAAGTTAACCCTCGAAGTTTTTCCTCCCATGAGCAATGGTTACAGACTGGTCTAGGAACTCCAAACAAGCACAGAAATTCACTCATTCAAAATCTCAGAGTCTGCTCTTTTTTACTGCTCCTTTTCCTGTAAGACCTTTGGGACTGGTTTTAATAGCACATGAGTGTCACCAAGACTCAACTGAAATAAGGAGGAAAAGCTTTACCCATGTTCTATCCCTTGGCTTTATTAGATGACCAATTTCTAATATTCCTGGTTTGTCCAGAGACCAAATGCTGTGCAAAGCAGCAATCACTATTATGTTCAGTATTTTGGACATTGTCATATTGCAAATAGGAAAATAGTGCAGAGAAGAAGGCAAGAGGGAAAAAAAACAAACCTGAAATGGATCCTCAGTATCAACTTAAAGAAAAGTTTCCTTTTCCTCCATAAAATCCCTGTAAACAGCAATGCTTATTTTAATACATTTTCACATTTGTTGAGAATCCACAAAACCCAGGCTAAGTCTAGATGCTCACATCTGGTTTTAGAGGGAATTAATACTTTCAGACAGGTGATTAATGCTGCAATTACTATAGTATTTTGCATATAGTTTAATGTTTAGCAGAAGTAGAGTATGTTCAAATTAGTTTTTTCTTTTACCATTCATGGAAAAAATGTAGCTTGTGAAATTCAAATATATCCGTTTTGAACATACATAAATATTTGAGTTGAATATATCACTTGGGAGCAAAAATATTGCTGGTACTAACTTAAGCTATAGTGCTTGCCATGGGTAGATCTCAGAGGGCTTTACAAGGAGGTGAGAAACAGGGTTCTGATGTCCCAGATGGGGAAACTGAGGTAAGAAGAAGTCAGAAGAACTCCAGGCATTAGTAGAGTTAGGAGTAGAATAATTATTTTTGAGGACCAGGTCTCTGTTTTGCTCATGGCCATGATAGACTGTGACTGTCCCCAGCAACTTCACAATAAAAGACAATTTCTCACCTGCAAGTCCCATTGCAATTTCAAACATTTCCTCACTTCTCTACTGAGAGAAGCTCTGACATCTCAGCAACACATTTTGACCCATAAAGTCTCTTGTAGAAGCCTCCACTGCTCATATGCCTGAAAGCATATTGCATCATCAATGGCTTAAAACAATTACTAGTTTCTCTGCTGAATGTTTATATGCTATAATTATTTTTTCATTCAAAACCTGAGGATTGGGAAGAAGGATTGGAGCTGCATGACAGCAAAGATAGCCCAATGGCTGGGCACAAAAGGGGATACTGGAGCCTGTGTCTTTACCTTACAGGTCTAAATATTTGTCCAGACACTGTGTACTGTGGTATCCAAACTGAAGGCAGGTGACTCAGACCTAGAAACAGTTTGTTTGCAAAAAGAAACACAGCCACACAAAAGTATGATGCAAACATGGGCTGATAACATCATCTTTTTTTGTTTGCCCAAGGTAAAAAGTCCTTGAACTGTTTCATAGAAGCAAAGAAACAAACATATAAATTAGTATCTCAGAAAACACCACAAAAGTCCACTGGGCACAAAGCTTTTGCACCAAGCATTCAAACCTGTCATCGACACCAGTCCTCCCAAAGACCTTGTGTGTGTGTGTGTGTGTCTGTGTGTGTGTTTGGCTGCTTAGACAATAAAGGACAGATTTCCTGGCACTTACAAAGAGGGGCAATGCTGAGCTATGCTAATCGGCATCATCTGGTGAGCCTGCCCTGCCCAGCCACTTGAATGCAATCCCGGCGGATTCGCTGAGTGCTGTCCCCCGTGTGGGACAGTCTGGTTTCAAACTGGTCACCTTGCTGCAGCCCAGATTCTGGTTGTCAGCCAGTGGCAGATCTTGCCAAGAATTCTCTCTTCCTTCAGTGCATTTTTCCCTAGCTCTAAAATGAAAATCTCAGAAGGAGAGGGAGGGAGGGGGTTTATTTGCAGCAAGGCTGAAAAAAATATTTTAGGTCCTTTGCTAACTGCACTTCAGCTGCAGGGTAGGGCTGCAGCTTGCAATCTGCAGTGCTTGAAGCATCCCAAACTGTTCTCTAGCCTCTGAGGCAGGTGTAGAAAGTGGTTCTTGCCTGTTTCACAGGCAGCAGAGGAAGCCAAAACCTCCTGCTAGTTATAAAACACATCTTTCCTGCTGGATGTGTTAAAGATTGCCGTGGCTTCTCAGTGCACATGAGTGGCACTTAGCTGCATAACACCCTCATGCTCACCAGAGAGACCAGTAATGAGGCACAAGGCCTTAATTAACCACTTGTCAGATGTTAGAGTTAATTCCCTTGCAAGGCATTTATGGGAAACCCGGAATTTCTGGGATCAGAAAGCAAAAATTAGTCCTTCTTCAGCAGAGGGAGGGTCCTGTTTTGCCAGCCTGGCTTGTTGACATCTGTTTGAGACCAATCTCCAGTTTCTGGGAAGGCCAGAATGGAGGGTATTTGTAGGAGAGTTTGGCTTCCCTCTCAAGCTCCCTCGAGAACAGGAGTGCAGCATGTGCCGTGGGGGCTCATCACGGCACGTTGGAGAGGAGCCGTGGGGGCTCATGGATGGCATCTGTTCTCTCCCTTTTCCTCCTTTGTGCTCCTTCCTCCTTGCTTTAGGCAGACTTTGTATCTCCATTCCCTCCCATTTTCCTGCTCCCTGGGGGCAGGATAGCTGCCTGGCTCCACAAGAGACACTGCTGAGCTCCAGGCTGATCTGAATCTAAATGCTCTCATGCATCTGGGAGACAAAGAGAGCAGCAATCCAAGGCTGCATTAATACCACACCTAAAAGTTGTCCTTAAAAGTTTCTGCCTTGTCAGCAGTAGACAGCAAGGCTTGGACTGCAGACGTGGTTACATCCCCCTTCCTTGCTGTGCTCCTGCAGATACATGGATAAACTGTGCAGGAGTCAGGGCAAGGCTGATGACATTGGACTGTATTGTGAGCACGTCCTCGTCATTTCTCTAATCACAAAGGTTATGTGGGCAGCAACACAGGAAGACCTTGTGTAACTACAGGCAGTGCTGGGATTTATCAATCCTCACACACACACTCCGCCTTGCCCCCAGAACGTGACGGCAAATTGCAAAGGCAGAATCCATCTGGAAGATAATGCCCATTTGTTCTGGGGTCAGAAAAGTGACAGGATGGGGTGGTGAAAAGGTAGAATTTCTTGGACTGACCTCTTCTAGAGGAAATCCCCTCTTCTGGTCAGCTGAAGGGCTAGGAGAGGATGCATGTAGGGCAGTGGGCCAACAGTATTGTCAGTGATGAGAGGGAGAAGATCTCCCAGACTAGTCTGGGTCAAAGGCAGGTGGGAACACACCAGCACTAAAAGCCTTCTTTGCCTCCCCTGAGCATGGGGCTCGGGTTTGCCAAAGCTACATCACCCCATCCTTTCCCACCCCAGGGCTTTTGCAGGTATCATTTTGTTGTGGAATATGGTGAACCAAACTGGCACGAGGCAGTGAGGTTCTCCATGGTGAACCAAGAACTGCACCACCAATGGGGATGAGTAAGGATTTTGGAGTGTTGTAATCTCTAGTCCTGGAAATAGCCCTCACACTTCCATAGCTGCTTGAAGAACCAGGTCACATTCATAAGTGCTAGAACTTTTCCCAGCTCCAGCACAGGGCCAGGCCAGGCCAGGCCAGCTTGGAAACAAATGAGCTACCAAGACAGAAGTTTCCCACTTGACCCTGGAGAGAAACTCTTCTTAGCCACCAAGTGGAAAATCCCTGGCTTGCCTTTCACCTGAATCTCAGAAATCAATGAGAATTGCAGCAGAATTGGGTGCATTCCTTTGTTTTCCTTTTTTAACTTGTGTCACTGGATAATGCCAACTTTTCTCTCAGAGGAGGGAACCCTTCAAATTAAAATGAAAGATGCAAATCTTCTGGCAATGGGTGCCAAGCCCTCCTTTCCAGAATCCTTCCAAGGGGTGACACAAGAAGGAAAGTGAATGAGAAGCAGATGGCAAAGATACACCCCAGAGGAACGATGGATATTTCTGCTGTGACCCACCAGGGGAAGGTTTGGAAGCGCTGACACTTTTATGGCATTCTGTTTTATTGTGCAGAGCATTTTTTTCTTGTTAGTTATATTTTGGCTTCTCTGGGCAACATATTTCTAAAGGGCAAGAGACATGTACCCTACATGCCCATCTGCAGCAGCAGAGCCACAGAGAGCTGGCAAGAACTAAGCTGGACATTACCTGGCCTAAATCTCTCTCAACAGATAAAATATCAGTCTTATGCTAGAAGAATCACCAAAATGAAGGCCCAAGGCTCTCCATTTTCCCAGGACAGGCATGTCTATGATAAAAGCCTGGCATGCCCACCTGCTGTCTGCTGTCCTGCTCTTCTAATAACATGTTCTTTTTGAACACTGGCAGATCATCCTTTCTTCATCTGATGTAGAGTTTGCCTCAGTTTCCTCGCTGAGGGATTATGTGAATGAACCAAAAGTCACTTCCTACACTTCTGCAAAAGACTCCCAAGACTTCAACTTCTTCCTTATCCCTTCTCTCAGCCCACTCCAAGGATATCCTAAACCACTAATCAGAAGACATCCAACAAGTGGCTCTCCTCTTCTTCTTCAAACCGTTGCAAGGGAAAAAACCCCACAACCCAAATCCACACATATCTTTGGCCTCTCTTGCCTTAGAAAAGGCAAGAAAGGCAAGGCCTTCCAGAAGCCTTTGGATTGTTTAGATCTGGGATGACTGTAAACAGGGTGGAGATACTCTCTACCTGAAGCAACCATTTCTACTAAAACCTGACATAATACTCAAATATCAGAGGTGCAAATCAGAGGAGAGAGATGTGCAAAAAAAATCTCTCCAGCTTAGGGTGCAGAGCACCTGGGGAGCACAGCACAGCAGTGAAGAGATCAGGACAGAGAAAGAGTTTTGGCATTTACCTCACAGCCAGCATCTGCCAGTGACTTTGCTAATTCATCAAAATAGCCAGATGAAAGCCTAAGGGACTAACCTCACTGTGCATGGAGATTTAACATCTCTCTGAAGAGAATGAAATAAACAATTGCTGCCTTTCAAAGCTGGTCTGGTTTTTCTCCTTACAGAGATGATAAGGCTTCCAGGATACCAAAAGAGATACTCACCTCCCTGTTTCTTTTAAATACAAAAAGTTTCCCATAATACAGACAAGTGGATAAAGGGTTTAGGACAGTCTGACTTTCTAACCATCCTTTTCGCCCACAGAATACTTTTGGCTTTGCTGCATACTCATGTAGGATCCTGCATGTTACCCATTAGGTGAATGTGGAGATGCTAGCAAAGAACTCAATCCAGTTCTTATCAGTAGCTAGTATACCCTCACAATGTGGACATGCTACCAGTCTCCTCTGCTGCTGTGAAGGAGTCAAATTCCCTGAAAGACCCTTCAGGGTGCCTGTTGTTGCAGGCAACGCCACACTGAGAAACTGTGGAGCTGGGTGTGCATCACATGCTCAGGAGACAAACTCACAAAGGGCCAGGCACAGAGCAAGCGTGTCAGGAATGTGTGTCTACCAAGAGCATCGAACCATCTGCTTTTCTCAGTACTCAAGGGATGAGCTGTCACCAGTGGTTTAGAGCAGTATTTTAACCAAGTTGTGCAAACGAGAAGAAGAAGAAGAAAAAGCCAGCAAAGTTTTCCCCACTGCCCAATTGCAAAACATTTCCACTCCTGGGTTCCAACTGCTGAATACAGACATCAGGTTTCTATGGTTTTAAAACTAAAGTGACTCTGGAATAAAGCAGAGCCAGTTGCAAAGGCTTCATTCACATGAGTATATGATGGCACCTGACAGACTTACTGAGATCTTCTCCAACCTGCAGTTCATGTACCTTTCCTCTGATGTCATTGAAGGCACCTGGAGCCTGTCCTTTCCTATCCTGGTGACCCAGAGGCTTTCTGACATGACAGACTTGTCACCAGTGACAGGCACCTTGATAGCTCCTTTCACTGCTGGGGGATCCTTGCCTTGTTCAAGGCCTTCCCAAGATCTATCAGAAAAGCACACTGGTGTCTTTTGAACCCAACCATAATAAACAAGATCTGTAAATAATCTTGAGGCAGAAGTGTGACTTCCAGTCAGTTACTGCGGGTCAACCAGTTATATTTTCTATTATTATCTTTGACAAAGAACATAACCATGAACACGTCACTTTTGTGTTGGCATCCAGTGTATGGGGTTTAGTGCTCTCTGATGAAGAACAATGTGAACTTTGAAAAAAGATATAGCTACAGCAAAACAAGCCTGTGGGATACAGATTTGACCTTTTCAATCTTGCCACTATTCCTTTCCAGAGGAGCAAAGTTACTGCCCTATTTGAATATGAAATCCAGCCCCCAAGAGCAAAGTAGGATAGAGCAAACACAGAAATTGCACAACATAAAAAATATGGAATTATACAGCAACCAGGATGACAACATGGACAAAAGGTGCCAGAGGATATGTATCTCTACTCCACTAAATATAGTTTATTTGAAAGTATTTTACATTTAATTAAAGCAGACAGGATATAACCATTATAAACTTTCCCCTAAAAGTAAGCATTACTGGCATTCCACTTGCTTAAATTATTGCTTTTTCAAGTGCTGATTAATCTTTGCTCCTCTTAGTAAAGAGAGGAAATGGTATATTGGGGGTTTTACTTCCCAGGCCAAAGTGAAATGATGCTTCTGCAGGACTAACTCAGTCTTTCACTGCTTGGTTTTTTTTAACCTTTGGGACTCTGTCTCTGTATTCCTGGCACATGACATTTTTTTCATAGGTGATATCTCTTGCTTGAAATCTGAAAAGTCACATTTTGCATGAAATACATGATTAAAGAGATTTTACAAGAGACTTTGCATTTTACTACAGAAAGTTAATTGCCACTTACTTGTCTCCAATGGACTGTAGGGAAGAAAAATTCCCTTGAAAAGGAATTTGTGATTTGAGATTAAAAATGAACAGGTTGACAAGCAGAAAAGATAAAATAGTGAGAAGTATGAGTATTTTTTTCATTAGGAAATGCCATTTTATCAAAAGAGGCATGCTTTGCTGGAGTATGATTTCAGAGAGAGTAAATAATTCTGAAGTCAGACTTTCATTTGGACTTCATTGGAGCACTTCATGGAGATAGTAATTTATGTGAACTACTTTTTTTTACAAGCTAAAGCGTTTAAATAGTACTAACATGAATTCCTGAGCCTTTTTTTATGTCTTTATATAGACTGTGCAGTATTATGTTTGAACTATACCAAAACAGAAGATTCCCACATAATTACTTTGATATTTCAGAAGTCCAGAAATTCAGAAGCTGCATTCTACAAATCATCTGAGTTTTTAATCATTTTCATCAATCCAAGATAGTTGATTTAAATCCTCTCTGGAATTCTGACAGGATGAGAATTGCATTCTTGACAACTTTGCCTGCAAAGTTCAATATCGATTCTGAACCTGGACCCAACTAAAACTTTACTCCTGCTCCAGATCCCAGTTTGCTCCTTTTGTTCCATGATTGCATCCAATGGCATTGTGGAAAGCTCTTTAGCTGTGTTCTTCACAGACAGAACAACCAGCTCCACTGACAAGGTTTTTCTCCTAGAGGTTGACATTTTGGGATCTTTTTTCTCTCTAGCAGGAAATTTATCCAAGGGAAAGGTACTGGAGGGTCAAGTCTCCTGCTGGCACAGACGCTGAGTCTTGGGTTCAGATATCAGGTGTAGGGTGCAGGTATGGGCACAGGCAGAAGAAGAGAGGCACAAGAGCTCTGGCAGGGGAAAGAGAGAGATCAGATCCTCTCTCCTGCAAGCTGAGACTTGTTTTGTGAGGCTAAAGGAACTGGGACACCACAGTCAAATTCCTTTTTCTCATCCCTTGTAAGTCACATTTCTGGCCTACAAGCCAGCCATTATCAAGATCAGTCAAAGGCAGTGGCAGAAAAGTACACACCAGCTGCTGTACCTCAGTGTAGTCACGACAGGTTTTCATTTGGCCATTTAAAGAATCTTTGGGCCACCAGAATGAGTTCTATTGGCTAGCTCTGAGTGAAAAATATTTTTCAAAAATCCTTTTCCCTGTCTCCTTTACTGCATGTAGGGCAGGTGCAAGCTGACAGCTCCATGACTATAAATTGCTGCTGGAGCCATTGAAGCCTTCTCTTCAAACCAGATGCTCCTCTTTTCTGCATGAGTAGCAGAACACATGCCCTGACCGTCTCCATCTATTTTTAAAATATGGATTTCTTCATCGCTTGTTTATAGCTTTATGTGCTGGGAAAAAAAAAATAGCAGAATTAACTTAAAAGAGGAAAAAAATGTCTGTGAGTCAACATGCATCCTCTGGAGGCACTGGAGAGATCTGGAGAGTTAAAAAATATATCTGGTTTGTTGCATGAAACCATAAAGCCAAACTAAAGAGTTAAAATTAAAAAAAAAAAAATCCTAAGAAAGTTTTTGAGTTAAAAGTAAAGAAGAATGTCAACAGAAAAGAATCTACCCCAGTAAAACATTTCAGGCCATTATCCTGCAGCTGCAGTTTTCCCAACAACAATCATATCACGTGTTCCTCAGCTATGAGGGAGCTCAGTCCTTGCCAGGTCACCCAAGGATAACAGCCTGAGTCTTTGGACTCCATTTTAAGAAACCATTTCAGGCACCGTCCTTTCCACCGCAGACTCATTCCTCCGGCTTGCCTGTGAAGACGCCCCAAGTTTTGCATCTGTAAGGAAGCAAATGAAAACCAGAGGAAGCCCCCATTGATGGCATGTCACGAATCTGGGAGCTCTGATACAAACAGCATCTCCCCAATGAAAGAATGACAAAAATATGGTTTTCAGAGCTGGAGAACTTCCTGTTGCTTTTTAGCTCTACCGCTGAAGAGGGAGGAAATATGTGACACTGCAATATAATTATTCTTTTTCCACTGTCAGGGACCCAGGACAACCGCATTACTCATGTGGAGCCATGAGCAAGCTGCACAGGTCCTCCCAAACAAGTGGTAATAAAACTTTGCTCCTGACGGTGCCATCTCCAGAGTTGATGACACATCTTTGTTTGCTTTCATTCAGATTTATGTGGGTTTCCTAGGCCTCCCTTCCCTTTCTTTGATGTTGATCACAGACAAAATGATGTCAGTCTTGGCCAGAGGCTGGCACCAGGCACAAGTGCAACAGCAAATGAATTTTATCAGTAATTCATGACATGCTGGCAGTGGATGGTTGGCCCTGGGAATCTCTTTGCCCAGGCCTGTGGCCAGGCTGGAGAGAGCAAGAACTTACACCCAGTGCAAATGTGCTTCATTCACATGTCTCTCCTATGCAGTCCCATGTTGCCACCTGTCTTCCTGATCAATCCTGTACAGCCCTGAGCCCCTTATGTAAAAGCACAGAAGTCTTCTACATACCCACTGCTCCACAACACCAGGTATCTGAACCACTGCTGGTCTATAGCCTCATGCCTACCTGCCCTGATAGGATAGATAAAATAGATTGTTTTAGAATTCGCTAAAACTGGAAATACTTTGTATTTTCAGTTTAATCAAGTGCAACTGTCATTATACAACTGCTTGCCTCCATCAGATTCTGTATTAGCACCCATTGTTTCTATATTTATTAAGACAGCTATTATAGTATCTAATATAACCCTTTTGAAAAACTCTGAGCTTCATTCTACTGTTGGTATAGAAAAGAACTCAGCATTACTGTATCACAAAGGAACTTTACTTTTTTATTACTTCTGCACCCAGCTTTGAATGCCTGGGCATTTGCCCAGAAGTTTGCACTTTAAAAATAAAAAGGAGCAGTACTGGGTGCTTCCTTGTCCCACTGGGGTGCTCAGTGGCTCAGTGGGGTGGCTCCAAGGCTGTGTGTGTGCAATGCACATGTTCTGCAGGCAAAGGGTTCCCCCACCTCCTGCAGTCACTGCAGCAGGTCTCGGTAGGGACAAAACAGCTCAGTTCAGCTTCAGGCCCGAGTCTTAGTTGCTTCAGCTCACTGGATGGGATCCAAATGCTTGTCACATTGCCACAGCTCTGCTGGGGAAGTTGCATGTCTTTCCCTGTGCCAGCTTTATCTCAAAGCTTTTTTTCTGTATATAGTTCAGTGATTTAAGTAGATGACGTGGAGGCACAGGAGTTGGAGTCCTCGCATGTTGTGTGCGGCACCAGTGGATAAGGAGAGCGTGAAGGAAGTGAGTTATCCACCCACACACAATCAACACAAGGATTTGATTTCACTGGAGTTTTTTTTTCTCTTTTATTTGCCATCATAATTAAACATTTTTGCACTACCTTGATCTCCAAGCCCTTCTTGATCTCCAAGTCCTGTCTACCTCCTTCTCTGTGTGTGTCCATGTGGCTGGGTCCCTTGAATGTTTATTCTGCTGCAAAGTGCAGTGATTTCTGGGCAGGATGTCCAAAGATAAATCTGGCTTGTGGCAAGAGTTAAAAAGATTACAGTAAGGCCTTGTTTACAAAAGAGAAGGATCAGCTGCTGTTCTTGGAGTTTGTTTAAAAATTCTTTTTTTAACCATCCTTCTTTGTGTTTAGGTTTGTTTCCCTTGTTAAATAAATAACTGGTAAGGTCTCCATTGATCACCTCCGTCCTGTGCATGTGCCTGAGGAGAGAAGAAAGGGAGAGGATTTCATGCCTTTCTGGTGAGGCCAGAAAATTTCTAGGAAAACTTTGTTAAGCATCAGGGAGTGGCAGAGTTAAATGCAGCCCAAAGTCAACCAACAAGCTGGAACAGGTGAGAGAGGGGTCACTTATGATAAGCCATTTACTCATGAACATATTTACTCATAAATCTTTCATCTTTCTGCCTTGCCTTCCTCCACAAGGTGGCCTGAGCAGTGACAGCTACTGACCTCACCTGCCTGTGGAACTGTCTGCCTCCTTCCCACAACAGGAACCCCAGGACTGAACAACCAGAAGAGCAGCAAGGTCTCTGGTAGATAAAACAGCCTGGCCGAACTCGAGGGTTTTCCCAGCCTTTTCAGTCTTTTTACCATAAAGGGCTGATGAAGAGAAAGCAGGGATGAAGAGGAAGCTAATGCTGACCTCTGTTGACAAATCAATGGAAGAAAAATTCAAAGACAACTTCTGGCTCAATCAGTCCTTAGATCACTCCCCATTGTGGCTTTCCATTCTCCTACATGTTTGTCATTCCCTATGTTCACACTTTGCAGGGGCCAACAGCAATGCCTGGTGTTTCTTCAGCTCACAGAGTGCTCAGCAGTGTTACCTCCCCAGACACATGAGCGCAGCTCTCCCCTTATTGCCCTGGCTCTATGGTGAAGACAGACTCATCTTATGGGGTTCAGTACAGTTCCTTGGGACCACTTTGAAATACAGCACACAGGACCATATGTCCCTTCCCAATGGTGGAAACCATTTTCTTATACAAAGAAACTGTTCAGGAAGATACACCTGTTATTTTACATAGATGAGAACAAACTTAATCTCAGTGCAACCCTGTTTAGGGAATAAAAGCAGTGCTTTGCTTAGTTAGGATTGCCTTAATATAAATATTATTTTTCCTTAAATGCAATAAAAGCAAGGTATGAGGGAGTAGGTGAATAGAATTCATTTTAGGAGCACAGCATGAATGCATTTGAAGGTGAAGTAGGTGTTGTTTTTCAAGAAAGCAGTGATGCATTTCAGGACCTTGAAGTCTGGTTCGTTGTTAGAGCCATAATTAACTGCAGAGAGCTGAATGCATTCATCAGCATAGATGACCTCTTTACCAATGCTTACCAGGAAATAATAAGCAACAGGGTGTAGCTCCTAAGTGAAACAGAAGCTGCCAGGATTGAAATTCCTCTATGGAACGAGAGCTCCACCTTCAAAGCAGGACTTCATTCTGAAGTGCCTCTTTCCTTAAAAAAGAGCATTGCAAAATAGAGACCAACCTACCTGGTCCAGACTTGCACTATATTTTTGTCAGGCTAAGAAAAACATCTGACAAGACTGGGAAGTCTTCTATAAAATCATCTGGTCACAAAACAAGACAAGATCTTTAAGGCTAACAGTTTGAACCACAAGACTTAATGTGTTTTGGTCAAGACCTTCTTTTAATTCTAAGTTAATAATTTGTTTGATCAATTATTCAATCATTCAGGGTCTGCAATAGTTATATACATTTTAAATTTATACAGATAATTGTAGCAGCTTCAAGTTGAGGAATAGAAGAATATCCAAATATGTTGTTATCCATTTCTCATGTAACCTATAGACAATTTTTTATCCTGTTGTATGATGTTCTTGTAATGGCAAAGTGGTCAAAGCAAGACATACCTAAAGTGCTACTTTAAAGTCATAGCACTTCAGACCATATTTTGCAATAACAGAAAAGAAATTTTCCCAGAAAGCCTTATTCCCACTTTTCATGCCACCAGACCTGAATCTTTGCAAAGGCTTTAAAAGGACTGAAGCAATGTTTGCCTCATGCCAGCCCTTCACTTGGGGTTAACATCAATGCCTAGATTTCCTCACTCAGTGCCAGAATGAACAATTAGTTCCCTACTTGTGATCTCCTTTCAAAATATTGCCAACAATTTTTTGCACAACTACTCACAATGTCCATTAGAAATATGGCAGCCCAAGTTTTCCAGCTCCTCTCCACCCTTTTCCCCCATGGTTTAGGACAAGCATGGCAGGGAGGCAGATGCCCAGAGCACTTTCTAGTTTCTATCTCTAATGGCACCATAATGAGGCTGACAGAACCGCTAGGATTAGTTTAGTAGAGGAATTAAGCATCTGGACAAAAATTGGATATGATGGATTTTCCCCATTAGGGTTTTTGGTCTGAGCCCAAGATAAATGATTATCGGTGTAATTACAGGGTGATTATGCTAAGTTAATTAATGGCATGTAGCTTTATTTACAACATATTCTCTTTCCCCAAAGATTCAGAGTGCCTTCCTCTCCCAGCCCTCCCCTCCTTTAGCAGAATAGTTCCACACAGACATTGGCGTGCTCCAGAGGATTTAACCAGTTGCTTACTGTCCTAGTTTAGGGCAAATTTGGGAGAAAACTTGAAGGTACAGAGCATAATATCCAGCATAACAGAACAGACGATTGGGGATACAAGCATCATAACATCACCCTAGGACACTTACTTAGAGAAGCTATAAGCAGATGTATGGGATTGAGGACTCACTTATTTGGCCTCTGATCAGGAAACTGCTGGGGTTGTATCTGCTCACAGCACCTGAGCATGTGGCCCTGAGGTATTTCTCATGGTTCAGAGCTGATCAGCATACAGAGCTCAATGCAGGTGCAGTGCTGATGGGGACAAAGATATGTCATGACCTGAGGAACTCTTTCCCTTTCACAAGAGATAACAGGGATAGTTCCCCAGGCTGACAGGGAAGACCTGAAGGCTGTGTGTCATGATGATACCCCATTCCCCAGTAAATCTGTTATTTGTATAAATATGAAGAGGGAATAAACCAGACACACATAAGACAAAATGTTCAAGAGGGAAGAAAAAGAAAGAGCAAAACCAAATAAGAAATCAGCCACAAAAGCCCTGCTGCAGTCACATTTGAAAGGTCCCTGGGAATTCAGGCTGGCAATGTAATGCAAATTAAGCCTGGAAGATAGTTGCTTGCTTTTCTCACTCCTGCCTCTTCCCAGCAAAGTGTATCCTACCCACCAGGGAATCTCATACAAAATGAGGGTTGAGAAGGCAGCCAGTGTAAAGGCACCTGCTATACAAACACACCTGTGTTCAGAGGAGGAACTAAGAACTCTGTGTGTCCTGCATCACTGCAGAGTGAATTCAGGGTGCATTTTGCCAGTGTGATTCACATTTGGGAAGGAAGTCGGAGACTGGGCTGTGCAGGTAACCTCTAAATCATGCAGCAGTCTTCAGATTCCTGCTTTCAGGACAGTCAATGCAGAGGGATGAGAAAGGGCCTCTCTTGTTAAGCACTCTTCCCCCTTTCTTCAATGGCTCACACCACTGATGTGAGTACCCAGACCATACTAGCAGGCTCTGACATGTAACAGTACCTCTCTGAGTTTGACCTTTTTGAGGCACTGAATTTATCCTCCTGCAGGTCTTAGTGGATGTTTTACTTCTTTTCAGATCCTAATGACTAAAAGCAGTAAAATACATACATAAATATTTACCTCATTTTGCTAAGGAGACAAGACTTACATGACTGAGTGGTGTCTCCTTGAGTCAATTACTAGAGAAACTGAACAACTGAAACTGGTTAGCAGAGGTCTCAAAACACTCTAAGCTGAAGACAAATAGGTGACCCATTAGAGAAGAGGTACTTAGTCAATGCTAAGATATGTAAGTGCAACACTGCATTAGGCATCAGAAAAGTCACTTTCACAAACAGTGAAAGTTTGCGAAAGAGATTATATCATGAGTCATGACTTCTTCACCATGTGTTTTTCCTGGTATCAAGCAAGGGGGTTGGCAGCCTATGATTACTTAGCTGTTATGGAAAAACAAGCATCAGATAAAAAGTATTAAAAACAAACCTTGCCAGAGGTTCATCAAAGGACCCTCTATCTTTAAAGGCCGCTGAGATGGTTTCAAGCCATCCTTCATCCCAGTTCATCATACTTCCCCAGTAAAAGTGTGAAGCCTTTATTTAGAAAGTTTTTTCATACCTTGTTGCCTTTGGGCTTCTCCGCAAACCCTTTCCGTCACCTGTCCCCAAAGCAAGCCAGTTCCCATTTTAAATGGGTGGGGACATTGCCATTTTGAGCTACTTTCCTTCCTCCTTCATTAGTTGCCTTTGAAAGTCTTGGCCTAGGGGATTTGCATTTGTGGCAAAGCTTGAAGAGAGTCCCAAGCATCCCAATCAAATGCCTGCCTTATAGAATCATCCTTCTGTGTAGGTCGGCAAATCACTTTCCTGGATGCCAAAAATGATGGGGTATTCCATTAGCCTTTGCACTGCCCAGAAGTCTGGCTTCATTAGGAAAAAAATGCTTATTAAAATTATAATCCTGAATCTAGTTCAGACTTGAAGCCACAGGCCCTCATCAGCTGCTAAGTCAGTTTTCTCATGAGTGTGTGATCTGACATCCCTGTTCGGACACTGCTCACTCTCTAGCCTGCAGACATTCACCCATGTCTCATTTCTCCTGTCCTTGGGAAACTTCCAGATTTCCCATGTAGAGTGAAGGGAAAACACAGCCCAAAGGCAAGGGAGAAATGAGTTGCTGGATGCAAAGATCTTACAGGTCTCTAGCTGCTGGGAACTTGCAGGGGAATTATACTTCTTGTCACCTTGGATTTGGGTCAGAAGAACAGCAAGCATGTGATTCTTCCAGAAATTACTGGAAATTGTGTCCAGTGGTGTTGAACACAAGGGAGGAGCACAAATCTCTGAGACAGGAATTGTGGCATTAAAGCTAGAAGATTTTATGTGGGAAGAAAGGAGCAGACAGACTTCACAGCATATCCCAGACAGTGCCAAGCCTATATCTAAAGTGTCCCTAACCCAGGGCAGGAGGAAAGAAGCAATTCTCTGTGTCACTTAGATGAACTAACCATTTCTAGTGCATGAGAATCTTGTTTGATTTTGTATATTCGATTCAGACTCCTGGAGTTAGGTCTGTTTTGTTCCCATCTCTCAGGGAACATCCAAAAACCATTACACCCTGGTGACCGAGGGGCACAACACAAAGGCAGAGGGCAGACAGAGCAGGTGTGGGCAGGTGAATTGGAACCACCAGGGTTTGGATGGAGAGCCATGCTTCATGCAATATTGATTTGCGCATGGCAGGTTCCCTAAGGGTGGATGATGGGGAGATTGGCAGAAAAAAGGTCAGTATCTATCAAAGGACTGTGTGAGCGGTACCACCTCTTAGGATAACCAGTTATCCAGTACTGAGCACATCTTGGATGGTAATGTTGAGCCAGCTCTGGAGCAAATGTCAAGGATCTTCTGGAGGTTTTTCTGGAGTCAGAAACTGGAAAAACTGGACTCATTACTCTGTGGGTGTGAAGTAGGTCCCAAGAAGACCAAAGTCTATTTGCAAGTCTTTCTATAGAGAAACTATGAAAGTTTGAATGGTACATAATATTCTGATTTTTATTCTCCTGGATGTTCATGCAAATCAGGAGAAGTACTACATCACACCTTAAAACCCTAGAAGGACCTGGCTAGATATGTGAATAAGTAAGCACAAAAGACAAGTATACCATTTTCAGTCAATGCCTATGCAAGTAATTTCTGCTGACGTGATTTTTCAGGTATCTCCCTTGTTCATGGGCAGAAGGAGCACACCTGTCTGAAGGCAGGAAAGGCAGGCTCTCTGATTTCAAATGAGGATGTATCTCAAGGTCTGGATCTAATGGACTTCCTCACAGCAGGTTGACCAAGGGCCATGGTTTTGAAGTTATTTGTCCTGTTTCCAGGCTGTCAATCTCACCAATAAACAGTCCTTTCTCTCCCAGGGCTCAGGAGCATAATTATTACCAAAGCTCAAATTATCATGTGTCAGTAGAGCCATGGTGATGAATTGCATGAGTGCTGCTAGGAGCAGAGGAATTAGGACTGGAATTAGGACCTCAGGAAAGAGTTACAGCCAGCATTCTTCAGTCTGTGGTCCATGGTCTGGTAGGCATCAGGCAGTAGCCAGGAAATTTTGGAACAACTTAATTTTCCAGTATATACACTCATTTCCACATGTGGGAGCAAGCAAGGAAGTGGAGGTGGGGGCCCGAGGGGGCAGGGATGACGACAGTAACACGGTTCAATGTTTGAAACAGGCTGGAAGTGCAATCCATTGTAGAAACATTGCACTAGGTGAACTGTAGTTCCTCCCAGATCAGAAAGGTGAAGTCATCCTTGGATGAATTGGTGGAAGAGAAGCAAGGGCTAAGGAACACCAGTTGAGTCCAATCCCCTGTCCTAAGGCAGAATTCAGCTATATTAAAACATTTCTGCCAAATATTTTTCTAACTTCTTCTTAAAAATTTCTATTAACACAGATTCCACCCCTTCCCTAGGCAATGTATTCCAGCATTTAACTATTCTGACTGTGAAAAAGTGTTTCCTGATGTCTAACCTGAATCTTTCTCAGTGCAATTTAATCCCATTATGCCTTGTCCAATCCATAGGAGACTCAGAAAGCAATTTATTCCCTTTCATAGCCCCAGGCAGCACAAGGTAAAACATGTTAGCATAAACCTCACTAAAAAGCATACAGTATGCAATGTAGAGAAGCTCAGAGTACTTAACTCAAGGAAATTTGTGTTGTTGGGAACATAAAACAATATCCTTCTCCTCCTCAGCAAAAACAAGGTAATTGGTTCATGGTGAAAAGGGGTAAACTGCAAGTCCCAAGACATCCTTGAGCTATTCCCTGAAGTCTTCCTTCAGGGTAAAAAGCCCACCTACTTGCCCCCAAAATGTCTTACATTTAAAAAAAAAGAGGCACTGAAAGCAAGGTGTCTCTAAAAGGAACCTACTGTCTCTAGAGTTCTCTTATTCCTCTGCTGTGCCAAGAAATCAGAAGGACCAATAAAAAGGGGGGGGGGGAAAGAGTTAAGAAAAGAACCTTTGTGGGCAGCTGTTAAAAGCAGGTTGAATGCTTATTTATTTATTTTTCTATGGGGGAACATTGATGCAAAGAGAGAAAAACAAAGAATTGCTTTTGGAGAAGTCCAAAAGCTCCCTGCTGACAAGCTGGCCCCACCTTCCCCTCTCCAGTGCACAAGGACCCTTTTCAAAGAGAATCACCTGGCCCATGAATTCCAATTTATGGTAATTTAAGAAAATAAATTATGATCTCCAGCCCCCGACAGTGTTTAAAAAAGCCAGGATTAAGCACAGCGATTAAAAAAGAAAAGCACTTCCTTGCCACTTGACTTTGCAGGTGGGATTTCCTCCAATCCTCCCAGGTTTGTGGCTTCACTATGCAGACCCTTCAAGGGGTTAAACTGGCACAGATGGGATTGGGGTTGCAAGGACTGTGAAGGCTGGAGGAAGGGCAAGAGGAAATTAAGTGGCTTCTTTCTTTTCACCTTCCTTTTTCCAGTTATCTGTAGCAAGCCCTCAGAGCACCTATATTTAGACTAGGATATATAAAGAGGCACAGATGGACACTTGACACAGGAACATTTCCCGTTTTCTATTAAATTGACTAATTTTTAGCTTCTGCACTGCTTTCTTCAGTGATCTGGGATTTGGCCAAGGACAAAAAAAAAGCTTTTTAGGGCCACTTACTGAATAAAGATCTTACCCGAGACTTAATTACAAATGTGGTGTTCCAAATTAGATAGGCAACGATGTTGGATTCAGCAGGGAGATGCTTCAGAAACCAGGGCCAAATACTTCGCCTTTGTGGAGAGAAGAACAGAAAACATGGGCACATCATATCCCTTTCAGTCCTCCTGGGACCACATGTCTTTTTCTAATAAGCATGTTGTCCTCTTCTCCTACAGGGGAAAGCTCCACCAGAGGGCAAGTTGGATTCTTCATCCCTTCTCCTCTTCTGGGGAGGCCAGAAGTTTACTCCTCAAATGGTCAGAAATTCTCTCCTTTCCAGTTTTAGTTTATTCCTGGCCACATTTATCTTTTTGCCTTCTGGTATGAAACATTTTTACTTCAGCTTAAATAGCTCTTCCCCTTCTGGCATCTTACTTTCTCCAACCTCAGCATAGCCACAGAAACTTTCTTGACCCTTGTTTTCCTGAAAAAAAAAAAAAAAAAGTAAGCCAATTTCCCTCTCTTCTCTTAAGAAACAGGGTCTCCAATGCTCTTTTTCTTCCCAAAATCCTATTCTATTCTTGTGCTAACATCAGTATTCTGTGTGCAAAGAAACAGGCTGCAAGTCTGGTCATGAAACAGAAACTGGCTACAGGATCCTACTCAAGACCACAGGCACCAAGGCTGAGGTACCATGGATGATCTGGCAGAAAGTTCTGGGGGAGAAGCTCAGAAGGAACTTCTGTCTGTGCCAAATGTTTTATGGTCTACACCAAAGACTGGTTGTCAACACTTGCCTTCCTGGGATAACATTTCTTCCAAAGCTCTGTGGTGCATTCCAGGAGTCCACACCTCACCGAGCCATGTCAGCATGTCTTCCCTAGCAAGGAAGTCCCATGGGAGATCCTCTCTATAGACACACACAGAGTGTGGGTCAGGAGTCAGACTGCTTTCACCTCTTGTGGGGATGACAAAAGCTCCCCACACCAGCCAGTATGATTTTGACATCCACATCTTCCCACCCCTACCATCACCCTGGACACCTGCTCCTGTACTGCCACCCAAAACCTGACACCATCTCAAAGCCCAGGAGTTCGTTCCTCTGGCTGCATTTGGGTCCTCACCACTCCTGACCCAGGCTATGTTCTAATTCCTACCAGTCCAGCCCGCCTGGTTTTCAGATCATGCAGTCTCCACATCCCAGGCAGACAGAGCAGGTTCACGGGAAGCACTTGGGGAGCAGCAGAGTGGCAGGGTTAGGGCAACAGGGGAGGAGGATGCAGTTAATGCTCCCTGGTACTGCTGTGACTACACTGGTGCAGGAAAGGTGTGGGCTCCTCTGAGTTCAGAAAGACCAGACACTGGTGATGATACATGACGGAAAGTGTGCTCTGGCCAAGGCTGAGCTTGGCCAGAACCTGACATCAAGTTTCCATTATGTTTTTGTTGCCATTTCCAAGTACAATTGTCTTTTTCCTGGGAGAGAGGAAGTGTTGAAACCATAACATTTTCATTTCCCACCTGGAATTTCTGTGCGTTTTTCTAAAAATTAAAGATGGGGGATGGGGGGGGGGGATATCTGTTCGCTAGCTTCCTTGACTTTCTTTCTCTTCATTCTCCTCTCTCTCTCATTCTTTCAAATAAAATTATCTTTTTTCACTGACAAAACTCTCTCCCCTCCCCTTTCACTTTCTAACCAGATTTGACCTGTATTTTCTTAGGCATAAATTAATAATTTAAGATGCCCAATTTAGCATGCTGGACTGAGTCTATTTTCCAGAAGATAAATGTATCGCATTTTATTAAAACCTAGTTCCTGGAGTCTCTCTCTCAAGATGTCCAACAGTTATTCCATCAACGCTACTCCTCCAAAATACAAAGAGCCAAAATCTCCAATAATTCCAGAAAGCATTATCTTTGTATAGTGAAGACAGTAATCTGAACTCTAAAACAAATGAAATTTATTCCTTAGAATAACCCCAAAAACTCAAGAGATGCCAGCATATTTATTCATAAACAAAACTTCTCAAGCACAACCCTCGACTTCCCAACAAGCAGTTTTGTGAGTGAACTTTATAGTATGACATCAGTGAACAGATGGCAGGCATAGCTGTTGGCAGAGTGATGAGAAAGCTGGCCATTTATAATGGAAAATGTCCTGATAAAATGGAATGCGCTTATTTTATTCCACGGTAATGTTTATAAAATTCCTTTCCTGAGGCTTCTTCGAAGATCTTTTCATCATTATTGCATTATTATTAATAATAAAACATATAAAGGAAAAAATGTGCATAACAAATGACGTTTTAAATACCCCAGAGAGAAAAGAAAAGGTTTTCAGCACTGTTAGGGTTGATTGCATTGTGATGATTTGTTACAAGCTTTACAGTTACAATCCGTGATGGCACGGACATTTCTCCCAACAGGGTTAATTGTAGAATAACACTCAATAACTGGCAGGCCTTTCCCCTTCAAGGGACAACACTGGAGTGTGAAGGCATGCACAGATGCTGCCAAATCTCTGTACCTTGAGACTCCCTGAATGCTGATGTGCCTTAAGTCGTTCAAAGGCAGACTTTCAGCTGGATTTAATTCAGGATAGGTCCATTATGTAAGCAGTGGGGAATAAAGCTGGGCCTTCAAAAATTTTACTGTTGAGGAATAGTTTTTTGTCTTGAAAAGCCATATCCAGGTAGTGCAATGTAATTTAAGTTAAATGAATTCTAATAATATTTTCTGGAAATTTCCAGTGATGGCGCATGACACAAAGCTGGGAAGGAAAAGATTCCTCTCACAGATAACCACTGGAAATTCTGCACTAGTGCCTGACAGGAGGAGACACAGGATGAAATGAGGGTGGGATTCCTCGACCCACCACAGTGCTGAGTCACAGCACAGAGAAAGGAGACCTCCTCCCACTCCTCCACATTCTTCCCTCTTTGCATTAATTCCAGGAGTTCAAAACCAAATAGGCCTTGCTGAACCTAAAATGTCTTACAAAGTGATTTCACTTTGATAAGACAGGATGAAGATGTGTGGTTTGACTTAATTCCAACACATTTCCTTCATACACAGCCCCAACAAACCAAGAGAGAAATCAGTGACAAGGTTTAAGATAGCATAAAAGAGAATTAAGCAGGGGAGCAATTCATAATAATAACTGAAGGATTATCATCAGATAGTTCTTATCAGTCCTTATCTTCCAGCTTTTTATAAAAACAGCTGACACCATTATTGCCATTGTACAGACAGGGAAGCTGAGGTGAAGAGAGATCAAACAATTGATGAATGGTTGCCTTGCCAGACAATGATAGGGCTACAAAGCTGCTCATTCTTTACTTGTTACATTCTGATACACTGCATCCATCAGAATAAAAATCTAACAAAACAAACTTTGTCCCAGGACAAAAAGATAGGAGTCAAAAAGTTTGTCATCTTTCAGAGAAAAACCACCTCAGTAGACAGACTCCCTTTCCAATCTATTTAGCAATATAAAACAGAGAGGGCAGCCACGATCCCAAGCTATCCACTTACAACCAACAGGCAGTGACCTTATGGTGTGTTACAGCAACATGGTTAAACAAACAACTTGCTGTTCCAGCCCCCCTTGGGTCAGATTCCTTGGTGGGGACAATCTATTTCCAGCATTTCCATATCCGGATCTGGAAGTCATTATATCCACCTATTCCTACAGTGAGCCACCCTGAGTATATCTGAAGTCTCTATCTCATCCTGAACAACATGCCAGAGACCAGCTGTGCTGGAGGAAACTTGTTTTCTAGTAGATTCTCAGACTCAAACCTTCTTAGGCACGGAACACCAGCTAGTCTGGGTGAACTGGACGCTGAATTCACAACAAGTTCCAGGGTCATGCCTGAAATCCAGCATATTACAATTTTATGCTGCTTCCTGCTTCCCTCTTTTCACAATTCTGAGATGTCCTCAATTTACCTGCAGATATATTAAGGAAGTTCTTATCTTTTGGGCAAAATCTCAACTTGGAAAAGCCACAGGAACTATAAACTATACTTCAGCAAATTGCCTTAAGCTCTCCAGCTCACTGTGGTTTGATACCCTGCCTAGTGGACCATTCCTAGTCCTCAAATTAATCTGCAAAATATTTTTTTTTAATTTCCTTCCATCTGCAGCATTTTCTGTTCCACCTCCTCTATACAGCTCTGCTTCCCTGAGACAACAATTGCAACAACAACAATAAAATCTAACAGCAACAACAGTGTGCCTAATTTCAGGCTCCACTGTGGTCACTTCCCTGCTCAACATGGTAGAGAGACACAGACATGGGCACCAGGTTCCACCTCTCTCTTGCCAAGGATCCAATATCCTGTTCTCAGCTCACACATTTTGGATCTGCCACTGTTTCTGCCAAAAAAAAAAAAAAAGAGCTTCATTTTGCAGGAGAGGAATGAGAAAAAATAAGAAAGGGAGAAGATGAGGAAGAAATATTTTTAAAGGGCAGCCAAGATAATTCCTCCTGGATATTTTGATCTTTTTAAATAATTTGTTCTTGAAGAAACTATATTGTGGTGGCCCTCTGCAGGAGAGTGCCTAGTGGAACATAATCCTATCACCTGTGAAGAAAAAAGGTGCAAGACAATATTATTCTTTTCTAACTCTAAGAAAAAATGAACTTTTCTATGAGAAAACCCTAGTAGGAAGAAGAGGAGATTAACCCTCTCTCAGGTCTATTGCAGAGCTTCCTCTCAGATACGGACAGATGCGCAGAGATACAAGCTAAATTCAGAAATGGCTTCAGGTGAAACAAATCCCATCAGGATCCAGAACCAGCCACTGAAAACCATCTTCCCAGAAATTCATTTTTGCTTTTATCCCCACTGCCAGAAATCATGTCACCAGTTCAGAGCACTGCAGTGGCTCCACCTCTGTCCTCTGTTTGCTCAGATCTACTTCCAGCCATCCTGTGTTCATACCTGAAAGCTCCTTTGTGCATCATCCAAAACCAAATTCTCATCCCCTAGGGGCATGGTCCTCTCCTGTCTCCTTTTTGGCTGGGATGGGCATGCAGCTCAGCAAACAAAACTTACAACTTCAAGATGAAAACCAGTCAAGAGCACTCCTTCCACTTTGTTTGCCAGGGTATTCCTACTCTGAACCCTCCTAACTTGTGTGAGTGTCAGAGACCTGCTCTGGTATGCAAGGAGGTAGCACTGAGATGCATCCTCCTGAAGATGCAAGTGAAAGTCATAAAGGCTCTTTGACTTCACAGCTTTCATGGAATAACTCCAGGTTTACACCAGGTTTGGCGAGAGCAAATAGAGCCACTCTTTTATTTTATTTCCTGAATTTAGTACTGCTTCCAATTCATGTTCCTAGTCTGTTCCCTACTAAAACTCCAGACCTTTAAGTTCTGTTTTCTGTAGAGCTGTATTATTTACTCCATGCTAGTTGGGACAGTCCTGTAAAGGTCTGACTTGGTTTGTTGCCATTCTCTTAGTTCTAGTTTCTTTTGGAAGTAGGTCTCAAATAATGAAATTCATTCAGGGTTATAGAAACCTCAACAAATTTCTTTTTCTAATCATAGATTTTTAGAATAGATATGGGCCTTATACCTAGTTTTCCAGCTGAAATGATTAAACTCATGGTTTAGGTCCTACAGCTGGCTTGAATTTGACCTCCATTGCAATGACAACCTACAAGAAGAATGGAATGAAATAACAATTACGAAACACCCTGATTTTTTTATCTTTGCTGAACAATTCAAGCAAAATTCTGTTTAACAGATTGCAGTGAGATTCTGCAGCAGTCTCAGTATCCACAGGCACTTGCCCCCTGTTCCCAGGTACTTATGTTTAGAAGATCCCATCTGGTCTTGTAATATAGTATCAGAGTACATTTAATACATATCCTGATCCCTCTGAGACTGCTTTATTTATTGGCAAGAAATTTTTAAATGTTTATTAAGGAAAACAAATTCATTTTAAAAGACCATCCTAACTGAAGCAGCAGCTGAAGAGGTTGTAGTCTGAGCAGCATCTCTTGAAGCTCAAAAAGCAGGAGAGCTGTGATTTTGGTCACGTTACTGTGACAGCTGAGCCAGTAACCAAAAATTCAGTAATTAGTGTAAAATGATGCCACTAGACTATGAAATTCAACTATTGTGCTGTTGACATTTTCTTGCCATTGTGAGCTCAAAAGAATCAAAATGCCTTTAGTCATTTAGACTTTACTTCAGACACAGCCTTATTTTCATTTTAATGTTGTTGATGTATGAAGTTGTAATATTGTCCACGCATGTTTCTTGTCAATAACATTAAGAAAAAACCTATTTATAGATCTCCCCTGTTAAAAAATGCTCCATAAAAACTGAGTTGTTTGTTTACAATGATAATACAAATGGCTCAGTTCTAGCCCTTTAAATTCAGAAGCCTAGCTCTGCAAAGTTCAGTTTCCTAGCAATAATATTCTTCTCTATGCTTCTGAGCATACAGCCAGCACTGGCAATGCCTGACATAGCCTTATTTAGGCAGAGCACAGGAACAGCCTAGAGTCACTCATGCCCCCAAGGCTCAGACCAGATGAAAGGTTCTGATATGGGACTTTGCTACCCTAGGGAGTACAAGTGACACGGTAGTAACTGCATTTGGGGAGGATTTGTATGCCCTGCATGACAGATTAACATTCTGTCTCTTTAGCACAGGGATCTCCACACTGCTGTGCAGTCCTTGGTAGGTAAATGAGCTGTACACCAGGACTTTATATATACAGTCTTTGACCACTGGGCCAGAGCATGTTTGTTATTTGTAAGCAGGCATGCAGAAGCTTCTCAACCAGATTTAGCGCAAGACCTGGTGCTCTGGGTCTCTGATTTGTTGGAGCAGACAGCAGATCATCCACCAAACCATACAAAAAAATTTCTTTTGCATCTTGTGGGGGTGTCAGAAAACCATAAATGTTTTTCTAATAGTGATTAGAAAAACTCCTTCTCCATGTGAGACTGCAAAATGCCTTACCACAGATAAAAGCACAATCGATCATATCTCACTTCCATCAAAGTTCCTTCTACCACTTCTCCCTAGTGCTATATTTTCCCTGCCCTGGCTCCAGTGATGACTTCATTAGATTCACATTCAGGCCTTATATGATTCAGTCAGGTGTTACCTGTATGTCTATCTCAGAGCTACACAGGAAAGGAGAGAAATTCCTGCTTCTCCAGAGAGTGTTTTCATGTTCCTTCCAGTGCTCAAATGAGCACTGACAGAAAGGGGAAGGGGAAGGGAGTGACACATTTGACCATACTGCTCTCTGCTAAGTGAACACATCTAAACTCCCATTACAGGATTTTGTCCTGTAATTAAAGCATGGCTCAATCCAGCATTAGAAAGCTAATGTGGCTGAAATTAAGACAGGAACCTTTTCAACCCTCACTCAGCACTTATTCTAGCAAAGTCAGTCCAGAAGGATTTTATCAATCCAGAAGTTTTCTTAGGTCTTTCTTAGGGAGGTCAAAAACAAAAAGACAAATCCATCACTGGAACTGAATATTCATCCCAGCTGGATGCTGTGGAAATGTTTCTGTAGCTCATCATTCCCCTATTACCTTCTGTGTCTTTTAATAATATATTCAGGTAATACAGCCTTCATTTCCAAGCAGGACCCTTCTTTGCACATTTTTCTCTCTAATTTCAATATTTCTGATTTTACACTAGACTGTGTAAGTCTGGTAGATCATTTGTTTTGGATCCCATTGAGTCTGAGAGCTCTCTGCAAACTCCAAGCAATGGTTTTAGCCCTGCATTCCCCTTTCTAAGATATCAGTATAACCTAGCAGAAATGGGTAATCTGTGACTCCCACAACACTACCTTGTCTTTTTCTGTTATCAGTGCTCAAGGTGAAACTTGGACAATCTCCAGCCTTCTCCCCGTTAAATTAATTGGAATAAAATGGGTAGTCTGGTCCATTGTTCTTGCTAATACTTCAAGTGTTCCTCCATCCCTCAAACAGCTTTGATGTCATCTAGTTCCACTCGAAGGGGAAAGAATGTGTTTGGGAATAATTAACAGGCTAAAAATTACTTTGTCAGAACATTTGTGTTATTGAATTACTTGCAGCTACCAGCTTTAGAGAGCTGAGACAGTGGTTGGGCACAACTAGAGCCCTTTAAAGGGAAAAAAAAAAATGGTCCTTTGGTGTAGCACAAAGTGGTCCTGAAGAGGGGCATGTTAATCTCCTGATTCTGCCTCAAAACTCTCATGTTACCTCAGGAACATCACATAGTCTACCTACACTCCAGCCCCTCACAGAAAATCCCTCTGGTGACTCTTGACTCATTATAGCATAAGCAAATATTAACATTACAACAGAGCTGTCTCTTAACCTGCATTCCTGCCTCATCCAGCATAAGAGTCCTGGATTTTGTCAGTGCCTCTGGGCACTGCTTTAATACAAATAATTCTAAAGTCAGAAGTCTTTCTTTCTTCCCTCTTATACAGAGCATTGTTATTTTGAGGAGATGCAATAATAAATCTGCCAGCCTTTATAACAAGGACTGTGAGCAATCAATACAAAGAAGTCAACTAACATATGGCTCTTTCTTCTGCCACTACAAAGCAGAAATAAAGACATTTCTGTTGCCCCTCTACAGCTGATTTAGAAACTCAGATCACTTAGTCTCTTGTTTCATTGTGAGAACAAGCATATATATAGAGGATTGCTTTAAAAGTACATTTTGGTATGGGATAATTTTACAGAAAAGAAAAAGTTCTGGCCTGAATAAATTGCATTTCATGCCTGGATTTTCAAGCATTTGAGCTATCTCACCCCTGCAACTAAGATAGCTGTTCCATCAGCTGTGCCAGGATCTAGCCTGAGGCTCTTGAAGATTTAACCTTTTCAAGACACGGTGAAGAACCTAATATCAGATTTAGAAACCCAGTTTACCCTCTGCACTCCTTTAAGCTTATGCTGTGGTGGATCAGATGAGCTGTTCTGTGCCTGAGCAATTGCACAGACAAGAATGTGCACATAGAACACATTTACTCAATAGGAAACCAGACTTGATAGCAAAAGAGAAGAGCCTAGAGAAACAAACAAAAAAAAATTCTTTTATCATAGCCCCATTTTCTAGAGCCTCCATTTTCTCTTCAAGCCCCAAAAGCTCCCTACCTCCTCCTTCATCCCTTCTAAATCAAAGCTGGACCTGGCAATATCCATGGCTCAGTGTTATCTCCAATCCCTGTGGTTCACTGTCATATATACACCTTCAGCTTAGGCCAGCTTGTAGTCTGTGAGAGAGCTTGTTAGAGAAGAGTTGGTAGTACTATTGAAGGGGCAGTGCTTCATCCAGGAAGAAAATAAAAAAAAAGTAAGAATGTCTTTTCTTTCTACAGAGCTGTGTCAAAGGTCTGTTGTAGCAAAAAGAAGTGTTTCTGTAAGGAAGCAGAAGAAAATCTGGTCTGTCCTAGATGCCTGAAAGCCTGGTAGGCAAATTTTGTCTGCTGCTGTTTTATTGCTTAGTCTCTGCTGTATGACTCCTAAGAGGGACTTGCATTTATTAGTCAGAATGCTCTCTTAGGCTAGTTCTTATTTCTTCACTGATATGTTTTATTATAAAAGCTTAATTGTATCTGTTCATCTTATACCTGTTTCATATCTCTATACCTTCAGTTGAAGGGAGGGGCAGAGTGCACAATGTGAAGGAACAGCAAAGATGAAAAATCCACAAGTAGTGAGCAAAAGTGATTTTGGCTGCAGTGGGTGTGGAAGGATGGGTTGTCCTTGACAACTAACATAGCCAAGCCTGGTATGTGTGAAAGCTACTTGCTTGTCTTTGAGCTCCACAAAGGAAATATCTGGTGTTTGAACTGAGAGGCACCCAAAGCCATGCACCATGATTCAGCACCCTTTTTTTTTCTGTCTCTGAAGAGAACTGTAAGCTCTGAACACAGATCATGCTGCTAAATGAGTTTGCTGTATGTGTATTATATCCGGTAGTGAACACACTCCTATTAAGCTCAGCTGTGTTGTATTTATTCTGTAGAAAAACAAAGGAATGCTGTGCCTTCCTAAGGAGTTAATCCCCTGCCTGTGACCCTGTGGTCTGCCTCAGAAGCTATAGTTAAAGCTCTGCCTTTAACCACATCCTCTGCATGTTGTGTGTTGAGTTTGTGCTGTTTTGTTTTTCCTTCTCCCCTGATTGTTAGGAGAATAAAAGGTGAGAAGGAAGCCATTGGGAAATGTGGCTAAGGAAGGGAAAATACAACATATCAGCCAGACCACCCAGTTGTCACTAACTTGGAAGGTGTCAAAACGTAAGCTGAGGTTGCCATCACGGCAGACTTTAAAAAAAATTGGAAATTCAATTCAGTGTGTAGGGGGAAAACAATCTTAATGGTTAAAGTGAGTGATGGGATTGGAAAACTTTGAGGGTCAGACATCGTAGCAGGGTACATAAACATGAATGTCTAAATAACGTCTGTCAAGTGCTGATGTCCTGATTTGACCCCTCAGTGGTAGCAGAGAGGCAGCACAAGGTGTCTGCTGTGTACCCCCCAGCATACAGGCACCCCCAGTGCCCCCATGGCCTGTGTATAGCTGTTCTCTCTTTCTACTTTGGTTTGGAATTCTTCTTTGAACTTTAGTTCTCATTATTTTTGGACTTGTCACTTTGTTTGGAAAGATTTATTTCCACTGTTCCTTCTCTGTTCTTTCCTTGCCTCTTCTCCTCTGGATGCTTTTTTGGCAAAGCCTATTGCTATTTTTTATGACTTTGTGTACTGTTTCAAAACAGTAAAATGTTTTTGAAGCAAGATGATCCTGTGTTGCTATGCTCATGCAGTAGCTCCTCCACCTCTGCTCCTTTTTGAAAGGCTTGTGCTGTACTTCTGGTTTTCAGTGCTCATTAAGAAAACAAGACACTCCAAATTGTAAAACCAAAAAAAAAATCCGCTCTTCCATGTATCATGATGTTGCTGAGTTTTTTACTTCCCTACATGACAGCAAGCCAGATGTCATTTTGTGATCACATGCTTTTACTCACAGATATGAGTAAAAAGGAACCATCCTGATGCTTCTGCCAGGTGAAGTTGAATTTAGCTGAAATTGGTGGTATAAGAGGGACAGCTGGCCAGTGTGATTTCTGAATTGCCACTTCCTTTGGAACCAGGACTAAGACTAAAATGTTTGTCTTTGTGTATTTTAGATCATGTTGTCCCATCCTAGAAACAAATGAACCAATTTCACTTGGAAGATGGAGGCAAAGATCTAAATCTAATTTTAGTAGTACAAAAATCATGCCAATTTATAAACACACATGTAAATAGATTTGACTGGCTGAAATGGTTTTCCTTTAGTACTCTGGGGTGAGGCTTGTCCTGTGTCTGCAGGCTCCTACAGAAAGCTCTTGAAAAGTCTTCATTTTTTCAGTACACTAAATGATAGCAATAGACATTTATATCAAGATTATTTGAAGAACTGTGTCTGTGTACTTAACCAGAATAGCCTGAATGTTAATTTTATATGGAGATGGGCCACAAAGCTGAGTTTGTTGCTTATAATGGCAATAAAAGCAACTATTTTAGTTGTGTTTCTAGAGCTAATACTTGTGCTTTTTTTCTTTTTTTTTCTTTTTTTTTCTTTTTTTTTTTTGGTTCTGAAATTTAGGTCTTTTTAGAAATAGTCTATTTCTCTTTTCTGGCAGTCAAATTTTTTTTTGTTTGTTTGGAGAAATGCTTTTTGAGGTACTGAGGTTGCTTCACAATACTGGTCTGTCTTAAGGGCTTAATTGTTTGGATGGCTATAGAAAAACTCTTATAAGTAGATGTAGGTGCAATCTGGCTGGCTGGTGGACTGGCAAGATTCTGGAAAAACATATTCACAGCTTTCCAGAGATGTGGAATGGAAGGGCCACTGTGACTCTTTGAGGAGAATTGCAACAGCATTGTCCAGAAGGAGAGTAGCTTCCTGATTTGGACTCGTAATGAATGTCAGTGAAGGACAGCTGAATGTCAAATTTCAGACCAAAAAAGATGTTAGGTCATAACATGCAGTTACCTACAGAAAACATCACACAATCCAGTCTGAGAAGATCTAATGCTTCTTTCAAAGGTAACAATTTCTTGCATCTTTTCAGTTTGAAAGTTTTAAAATAACTTTATTCCTCTCAGTTATTTAAACTTTCTCCACACTTTCCATCTGAAGGTGTCCATCTCTTGTGACACAGTTTATCCCTATACCTTTCTCTGACTCATTGCTGGCTGAAATACCTCTTTTTCCCTCCTGATGAATGACTTAAATCTATTACTAAATAAAAGCTTAATTCCAGTTTTTAGTAGGCTATCTCCTGCACCTGCTTCCTCTTTCTTGAAGAGCACAAGCCAGAACTGTACACTCAGGTGTGACAAGTACACAATCTAAGAAAAAAGGATTGTGGACAACTCAGGAGAAAATTATCAATTCACCCCCTTTTGGTGGAAAGGGACATCCCAAAATGAGAGCAACTCTGTCAACAATTGTAGTGCTGTAGCAATTTGAACCAGACCCATGTACACCTGCAAAAATAATTTGTGCAGCAGCCACTGGAGGGGTAATAAAGATTTTTTTTTTTTTAATCCAGTCATTGGTAGAATGAATGGATATTGTCAAAAGAATCCTTTTCCTGTATTAAAAATAAGCATGCCTTGCTTCAGCTTCAGCAAGACACAAATGCCCCAATCATTTCCCCTTCCTCTCTGGAACTCAGAACAGGCTTTCAAGGGCAAAACAAAGAAGTTCAAATTCTAGTGAGACCTGTGGAATGCAGCTCACAGTGAGTATTATATGGAAGGTCTTGAGGCAACCAGGAATTTCCTCTGGAAAGTGAAAAAAGCCTCTCATCTGAAGAAATAAATTCAAATAAGCTGAAGGTGAAAATGTTGGAGTTTGGAATGGGCTTTGTTAATGGTCTACAGGGACAGAAGTTGTGAGAGATGAACTGCTGTCCATCATAGCTGTTAAGGGATTCTCCTGTTATTTTGCCTGTGGTGTGGAGTTTGTGGCTCAACCAGTTTCAAACCCAAGGAAATGTCTCTATTCCCTGTATCAAATTGGACTACGTTTTTTTTTTGGGAGGACATTTTCAGGCCTCAGACTGCAAATGGTGCAGCTGCCTGCAGTGGAAGTGCATGAGACCAGGCAGAGGCACAGTCTATCGTGGCATGTGCTTTCCACACAGGAGTGATGGATGTTTCTTGGGCACAAAGGACCCACAGACAGAAGGGAGCATGTGTGGCTTTAATGTCTCCACTGCATGAGCTAAACCTTGAGGCTTAATGCCCTCTTTAAGAACTTTAGAAATCAGGTTTGTGATCTGGTCCAAGGTTTCTATTGCAGAGGAGCTCTAACTGGTCCTGAAGAAAGCTTGCACTTGTATGAATGTGGTGCTTTGCCTCTGAACCCCATACAGATTGTCCTGACAGAACTGGCTTTCACCTGTCTGTGTATCCTACAAGGAAGGAAGGGGCTGGCACTGTTTGGGATCCAACATCATCGGTCTCAAGTCTCCAAACATTCTCATGTGCTTGCAGAATGGAAAGCTGACGTGTTAACACTCTTAATAAGGCCCAAAATAGCAAGATAGAGGTGATTAGTGCAAATACTTTTAAAAAGGCTCCTATTTTATCAAAGATGCTTTGGAGAAGAACAGGGTTTCCTGGGAAGAATGTTTTCTTGAGCATCAAATGCAAGTTGTTCCCCATTGTACTGTTTTGAGCTCTGTAAATTATGTGTGGGTTTGCCCTTTGCCCAAACAACCTTCAGCTGAGTGTTTGCCCTCCATGCCCACCCTCTCCTCTGGTGTCCACCCCAGCATCTGCCACCTGGTCACTGATCCTGCTTTAGACACCCTGCCTTTGGTTTATTTCTAATCAGTTGCAGAGATGAGGGAATCCTGTGTTTGGCAGTGCTTCTTTCAGTTCTGTTTGATTTTGCTTAGCTCTCATAAAATTGATCCCGAAGGGCCCTGTCCATTGCATCAGCTTGCTGCTTGCTTTCAGCTTCCATGCCTTTGCTTGCTTGCAGGCAGTCACCCAAGAGCAAAGTCAAACAAACTAGGCTACCAGGAGGCCAGCCAGAGGCTGTTCTTGCAAAAGAAATTTCACCCATCTTACCCAGAAAAGGGTGGAGAAAGAGACAAATTCTCCATTAAACTGCTGGCCAAGGGACATCCTGAATACTCCTGTCTCCCTTTTGAAACAAATATAAATAATTTATTTTTGTTATGGGGGTGGAGGGACCTGTTATGGACACAAAAATTTTACTGCTTGTAGTTTCAATCTAAATTTCAGCTGCCAGAATTTCAGGGCTATGTAACAGCCAAAACAGAGGGAAAATAAATAAATAAATAAAATAACCACAAATTTAACAGTAAAGCTGCAAATCTGAAACATTTTTAAGCTAAAGAAAGCCAGATGTAAAGATGTTAAAGGTGTTATGGTCAAGATATGTTTTCTTTTTTTTTTCTTCTTCTTTTTTTTTTTTTTTTTTGTTTGTTTGTTTGTTTGGGGATCTTTTTGGGGAGGGGTTTGTGCTATTGTTATACATGATCACAGTCTTCACTTAATGAAATAAGGCACACTGCCTCATTTGTATTTCTTTAACTTGTGGAGTCTGCTCCTCTTCCAGTCTGGGTAGATATCAACCAGGGAAGAAATGGGAGAAGAGAAGATGCTGTCTACCTGCAGAAATGCAGTGCCACAATGTTCTCCAGGAGCTGATGCCAGCAAGCCCCGCTCAGCTCTTGGCACACAAAGCAGTAGCACAGTGCAAACATAAGAGCAGGGAGGGGACTGGAGCAGGCTCCTTGCATGTTGAAGCTGCTTGAGAATTTAGTTGCCAAACACTGGCAAATTTTCTATTAAGCCTGTGTGATTTTTTTAACTTTACAACTTGACCATATTTATATATATTTTTGTTTTTCAAGTTGATGGTATAAGTGCCATCTGTGAGACCACAGCAGTCCTTCTGTCAAATTTTACATTCCTATTCTAAGCAAAGGCATTACAGTTTTTCAATGGAACTGTTGTTTATTTCTTTTTTCACTTGGACAAAAAGATGTCTTCAATTTTCCTTGGGAGTGGAACTGCTTTAGCTGAAACTTCAAATAAAATAATTCTGAAGCAGTATCATGGAAAACTTCAGGTTAAGCCATTTCAGTGTGATAGTTTTTAAAGCAATGATAAAACAGAGACCTTTCTTCAAGGAAAAAAAAAGTTAAATTCTATCTTTATTGCGTATATTTACAGAACATGGGGTGATAGGGCTTTTTAGGGAACCCCATGCAAATATTCTCTCTGTGGGAATAACATCAATTTCACCTCAAATCCTGCCACTGACTGGTATGGAGGATAAAGAGCTCTAGAACCCTCAACTTCTTTAGGGGTATTGAGTACATTTAAATATAGACAACCTTGCCTGATGCCAAGTGCAAGAAAGATTAAGGTCTATATTCATCCCTCAGTCCCCAGGTGACACCAAAGGATGGTGCCAGGATGAGATCACTCAGGTGCTGTCTACTGACCTCAGTTTGTGCCTTGGTGACCTTCATCAAGTCCTGTGAAAGCTCTGAGCCTGAGCAGTTCCTGTCAGCAAGCCACAGCTCTACACAGCCCTGCCATCTCTGCTTGGAAAATTCCCTTGGCTTTGCTTCCTCAGAAACTTTTAAAAGCTCCACAGAGACTGTAACTCCAATGGCTCAAGTCAGCAAACCCACGCTGTTCATCCATCCCCAAACACATTGCTCATTTTGAGAAAGAAAATGGAATTAAGAGCTTCCTTTAATATATGAATATACTTTTTAAAAGCAAAAATAAGGAAACAAGCATTGGAGGCAAGCTGAAAATATTTTTTGAGTTTTATTGCCTCTGCTTGAATCAAACCATTTAGACTAATATTACTCTTTCCAATATATTTATGAGTATGTTCCTGCCATGGCCCATTTATGACATGGGAAGTGTGTGAGGGGCATGTGCCTCAGAGCCCATTGCCTGTGGGGTCTCTGCTGCTTGGCCCAAAGAACAGGCTAAAAGCCATATTTTCTTTGTCTTCATTCTCATGAAAGCAGAAATTGGATTTGAGGTGAAACATCAGGCTTGTTTTGGGTAAAAATTATTTATCTCTTCTTTCCCATTAGCTTCTGAATTTTTTCCTTTATTTTCCTAAACTATTGCCCCTTTTCAGAGTAAGGGCCTTATTTGAAGCTACCTGGATTTTTCTATCTGCTTCAACAAAACCTTGGACCAGGCTCGAGATACCAATACAGGTTTCTTTCCACATTCCTTTGTAACTGTTCTTTTGTGATCCCTAGTGAAAATGCCTTGTGCATTTCCTGAAATGTTCTAGCCCTTCCTACTGCATGTGAACATGTGTTTCCTTCTTGAATGTTCCATTCATGCCAGCAGCATCCCAGATAAAATACAAACATTTTTGGGAGTTTGGATGGGTCATTTCCCCAGGAGACAAAGATCGTGGTGGACTGAGGGAAAAGGCTGAGGCTGATTTTTTCCCCTGAGCACTGCCAGGGACATGTCAGTTGTATACAGAAATACAAAGGAGCCTGCATTCTATTAAAGTCTCTACCAGATCATTAAGAGCTCAAAATATGCAAGAAATTATGTCTTCCAAACCTGCATGTGATCTACTGCTTGAACAAGTTCCCCAAGGAGGTGCTCATGGCCCAAGTGACCAGAACAGCAGCATTACAGACTGAACTCCTTCCTTCATAAACAGCAGGCTTTGGACAGAAATTTAACATTTAATACCAGCTCTACTGGCTGGCACTCTCTGGCATGCAATAGGCCTACAAACCTAGGGCTGAAGAAATTTTTCTTTTTCTTCAAACAATGGCATCCTCTACATATTAGCAAAAATAAAACTTGCATGTCTGGTATTCAGAATGGCTTTCTACATCCAGTATTTCTACTGGAAGACACTGATTCTACTTAAACACTAACCTCTAGCCAAATTTGATTTAAATTTTACTTGGCACTCAGTCAATAGTAAGGTGGATGGACACACTCTTAGGCATGTATTGCTCTGACCATACAAGGATTCCTTTCTTTTGGGGGGGAAGGAGTGCCAGAAAGCCTGGAAATACAGGTATTTCACTGGATATATTTGAAACCCAGTGTTGCTGAGCCCATTTTGTATCTTGCTCAAGTTTGCCATCTGCCATGTGTACACACTCTAACAACTCACATATTGTGGCAGCTTTGAGAATGGCTCAGCTGCAGGGCCTTTCACCTCTGCCCTCCTGCCCTCCCTTCTTTATTTAGGAACCTGCAAAGCTGTCAACGTCATTTTAAAAAATCTTGCTACTTGACTTTGTTTACACTAGCTCTCTCACTGTCTCAGAATTGAGCTTAGGGTATAACCCTGCATTTATACACTTATTTTGCTTTTGCTTCACCTGTGCACATTTTCATTTCTCTAATCTTACCCATTTGTCACGTCCTCCTTGTCTCCTCCTCCTGAACACCAAAGTGTCACTATGGTTTCTGGTTTCTCCCTATCTTCAAGGTAAGGACAATTTGGTCTAAATTTGTAGAACTAACAGTCAAAATCAGACTTGGTTTCTAAATCAGTTGTTAAAAATTCTGTTCCAGGAGGCTTTCCTCTCTGTTCTGGTTCTCTCATGGTCTCTTTCTACCTACTAAGAGTAGTAAGCTCCTCCAGCTCCAGCTTTTAGCTTTTAGCTTTTTTTCCTGTATTCCACTCCCTCCTGCTGAGCCATCATTTGTCTGATGTTATAAATCCATGTAAGGTCTCCACTCATCTGAACATGAAGCCTCCTTTCTTGTTCCTCTTTAAGTAGTTAAGGAACCATTTCCTATCTGTGCTAGCCTTGTGCAGGGGTGTAGCTTACATTACTTCTCTGGAGATTTAAAGAAGCAAAACAATCCTTTGTAGCCTATAAAGATTTACTCCTATAACAGACACTTTCCTGAAAGCTGCATTGGAACAAATAGCCAGTAGGAATACCTGCAGGTTTTGCCACTGTTCTCTATTGCCAGGCTACCAATGTACAAAGAAAAGAAAATCATTATGCACTTCAAAGTGAGTCAATTCAGTGGGAGTAAATGTTTGAAGAATATTCTGTCCCCTCTTCCTTGCCAGTCAGCATAACTGAAGCCTGGAGGAAATTTCTAAAGCACGTGGAAATCTAGAAATCACATCTATGGGGAAAGATCAGTTACATTTTCACATAAGCCTTTGGTTTATTCACTAATGTCTTTGTGCAGACTGTAACATTTCCCTGTCTTTCTTGGTTTTGACCCAGGTGTACCAGATGGCAATAATTGAACCCTAGGTTGTGGAAATTCATGCATTTTTGTAGAAGGAGCTAACAGCAGAAAGCAATGGCTGGAGCTGCCTTGCCAGCCACTGTGATAGGGAAGCCCTTTCTCTGCACAATGCTATTTGATTTCCTAGAGTAAGGCACTGAGGTAGGGCATCCTCAGGAGTGCTCATGATCATCTGGTTTTAGGAAAATAGCAATTTCCATCTTATTTCTTCCAATTAAGACACTTATTTTTAAATAACTTCCCTCTTTCTTGGTTTTAAGTCCATCTGGTTTTGTTTCCTATGTTCAGAGGATCTTATAGGAGGAAGTGGGTGGTCACTCAGCTAGAAATAACACCATGCTGTCACACCATCTGACTGTTTTCTGAGATCCTCCCAAGCATATTGCCCAAAAGTGACCTCCAGACTACTTATGTGCTGGTGGGGATTAAATGTTCAGACAAAACGTGTGAGCAACAGATGAAGCTGTATTGTAAGAAGCTGCTCTCCAAGGACATTCCTCCACTTGTCTCTTGAACAAGATCTGAAACAACATCTGGACTAGGATTTTTGTCACATGACTTTAAACATGCTGACATTTGACTCTGTTAATCAGCGGCACATTCTGATAGCTCCTACCAGCTAAGGATTTTATTTACATTTTAGATTGTATTTATTGTCCATTAATAAAGTACTGCATAATAACTCAAACCACATTTATTAGGCTGTTGCAATTATGTAACAGGCTATTATGCTTCTAATACGTAGCTGGAACCACTCAATTACATATGAATTAAAGAAGTTTTCTAGTTTACTAAGAAGCCAGGAGTTGTTAGCATGGATTTGTTGTTGGTAACCAGAACAAACTCATGCTCTGGAAATGTTTTTCCTAGGTGACAGCTGCCCACAATTTTGGTTTACCTTCTCCTTCTTGACTTGTACAGATCACCTGAAAAAGGAAAATGAGGGAAGGTAGAGAGCAGAGGCTGGGACAGGAGGCTGAAGAGACTGGCCCAAGATAACACAGCAGGAGGCTGAGGTGGATCAAGGTGGGAACATGGAGCTCCTGACGTCATCCTCTCATTTCACATTGCCTGGTAGTGAAGGTGGAAATCCTGCCCTTGCTGCTATTTCACACCCCAGGGGAGTCACTTAACTGCCTGGAAAGTGCTCCCCTGCGGTGTGGGAGTCTGCTTGTACAAAATAATCAAAAACTTTGAAAGGTCTTTTTCTTTTTCCACCTTAATGTGGAAGGGGAACATTTATGAAATCTCATTTTCATGGGGTGAAAAATTGCTTTTCTCTCTACTCTAGAGCAGATTGATAAAAGACTCATGATAGCAATTGAATGCTGGGGGAGGGGTGGGGGGTGTGATCTGTGCAGCTGTGCAAAATACTTATTTTTATAAGTCACTGGAGGTATTTGGTAGGGTCAATATGGTAAGAAATATGGACCTGAAAGTGAAACACAGTGTCTGTCAGAGGGGCCAGATTTTAATTGGAAACTAAATTTCATTTTGGAGGAAGAGGAAAATACCACACTTCTAATGAGATCCAGGGCGCTCCAAAGAGCAGCCTGCAAGGAATATTTAAATAAAAAAGTTCTGTTTAGAAAGACCTTTAGTAAATGACTCCTTGATACTGTAGGTAGATAAATGCACTTGAGCTCATTCCTCACAAATGAGAAACCACATGTAAAACATGCTGATGACTTACAGTGAGATTTTGAGAGTTGTTTTAATTTTAACCAAGAAAAGTTGATTATTATTTTTCAAACTGCTCAGAGAAGCTAAGGTTTTATTTTCTTAAATATTCAGAAGGGAATTATTTTTATATGAAAGTGGAAGGCAGGGGCCAAATTAATTGTACATGAAAAAACTGAGTTTTCTTTAGATGCTTTCAATTAAGAGACTAATTGAGGGGATGCTTTTCTGTTTGGATTTTTTCTTTTTTAAGTTTAGATTTCTGCACCTTGAAATAATTCAGGCTATTCAAAACATAGTACAAATGTTGGTACTTATAAATGAGCTCCTAGAAGTGGTAACAAGGATTTCATTTAGGTATTTTGTTCAAACCAGGTGAAACTGTGAGCTCAGGTTTTGGTCCCTAAATAGTCATTTGATGAGGACAGAGATTTTGTGCATTGTGCATTACAACAGCCAGAGGATGAGGGTCTAGGAAAAAAGGATGGTGGGTTCCTGCCCCTTCCAGCATGCAAGACCCTTGGTGTAACCTGAAAAAAGAAGGATGCAGTGATCCCAAGAGGAAAAAAGCCAGAGTTCACTATCTAAGTGACAAAAAGAGGTAGAGATGAGATTTTGCTTTTCTATTTCACCAAGCATATTTAAATATCTTAAGTAAGCTGAAAGTTATTTTGGTTGGAGGATGAGGATGACATTCCTTCCTTTTCCCCCCTCTATTATTCCTAACCTGTGGCCTCAGCTGATTTGCTCAATAGCAGAGCCTTGAAGTTAGAGATCTCAGAAGAGAAATTATGGTATATGAAAGGATTGCAGGCACCCCTGTGGTGTCCTTGTGTGGTAATTAAAACTAAGTCAGGGCTAAAGAGATAGTAACCAAGTCCAAGAGGAAAAATTGGGTGAGGAAGAGTTAAAAATGTCTTTTTCTTTGTCTTTTGTGAAAGTGCAAGGCTGATAAAATAAACAAATCTGTTGAAATCAGGCATTTCAAGCCAGAGACTGGTCATTCCAAACTCTATAGGGAATAGGGGCAATACCTGTCTCCATACCACACATCAAATCACACTTGGCTGTTTTTCAATTGGACTGTCCCTGAGTCCAATTTGAGTGGGTTATCACTATGTGAAGGAGCATGGCACAACCCTAAACCCCCTGAACTGACAGGTCCACAGTAACTTCTTTTGCAGCTAGGTTGACTTTGTCTGCACTCTGGGTGTGGGGGCAGAGGATTAAATAGCAGAAAGGAGAGGAGAGAAGAGAAAAAGAAATTATACATGAAGAAACTATGTTTTTGCCTTCCCTCCAGCATGTATCAGTGGATAATGAAATTTTTCAACTGATTAGATGCCCCATTGGTTGGAAAATTTGGAAGCAATCATGCAATTATATCGCAAAACCTCAGAGTCATGTACATTCAGCCAAGTAGAGAAACCAACTATTAGCAAAAATAGAGAGAGAGAGAGAAGAAAAGAAAAAAGACTATTTATATTGCAATACTGGTCCTAAAAAATGGAAAAGAAAACACAATGGAAAATTTTCTGCAAACAATTAAAGGAGGGGGAGAAGGCTCAGGATGGGTCTGGTGTTTCAGGATAAATATAGAATTTATAACATAGTAAGAGCTGTTTATAGTGGGCCTTAATTGAAACTCCATTGCTTGCCCCTCTATGCTGCAAACCGGTGCTGCAGTCCGTGAGAAAAAGAGGGACTGGGTGACTTTCCTAGTAAGGGACTGATACATCTCACCAGAGAAAACAATGATTGGCAATGCTCACTGCAAGCACTTGGGGCACTTTTCTAAGCAGGGGCATGGGACTTGTGCTCTGCTCCACTCCACTATGTCTCTGCTTGTGACAGGCACTGTTCAGCCCCCATCCAGGAGCCATCTGACACGTGGAGTTTTGCAAAATGAAGTCAATTTCCTGAACTAATGCATTTTTCTTTTTCTTTTACTAAGAGGGTTTCTTGCTCCTCTTGTGCACTCCACCTAGACATGGACTTAGAAACACAATGTTTTCATTGGTAGGAAGACGGAGTAATTCGGGGGGGTGAAATCTGACCCCACTGAAGCCTCAATAACATTGTTTTGGTCTTGGGGATTAGAAACTGACTTCAGCATTCCCAGCCTCCATCAACAGCCTCCTTCCTTTCCAGCTGCCCACCCTCTCTGCGGGGTCTCTGGGGCTGACCTTGCAGTGGAGGCTGAGGTGACATCTTCAAGGAAGCTGTGCAGCAATGCTGGTGTGAGTGGCAAGTGATCAGAGCAGGATCAGCAGCAACTGAAGAAGGGGCAGGTGGCTCCAACATATTCTCCAGGAAACTGAGGACCACATCAACTTCTCAGAGTCCAGAGTCTTGGATTAACTTACTAGCCAATGATTAATTAATTAGGTCCATTAATACCTAGGATCCAGAATCTGGTCCAATTCCACCTTTTTAGTCTTCTTTTTTCCTTTTGAATGGACTTCAAATCAATTGTAAATCCTTTTGCACTGAGGGACAATAAGAAAGAGATAGGACAGGATGGACTAGTAGAGGAATTAAAAGAAATATTAGCAATATTGTTGGCACATATGAATGGGGGGAAATTGTTGAGGTGACCCAAACCATAAATTGAACCTGAACTAGCTACTTATCTGATTGCTTTACCTTGTCCCCATCCTGGATGTGGCAACTGGTTTCTTCCCACAGAGGGATTTCATCCCATACTCCCTGTTGGGACTGGAAATGCTCCACTAGGTTTGATGTCTCAGTACTGTTCTATTAATGGAAAAAAAGTGTCCCTTCCCCTTGGCATTACAGATATGTGACATTCATGAAAAACTAGAAGTGTTTTTATTATTTAATACTATTATTTTCCAAGATAAAAAGAAAATATTTGGCAATTCCATACTTGTTGGTGCTGTGGTTTGATCTGTTTCCCCAGAAAAGTGGGAGCTGTTCTTTGGATACTGCAAAGCCTCCTGGGGTGAGGGGAAATTGCTGGCTCTTTGGGAGCTTCCTGGAATGTGAAATGCTATTTAGCACTGGCTTTATGTCCTCAGAGGCTTGGGAACTCCGGTGTCTCAAAGGCCTAGGGAACTCCAGGGAAAGATGGACAATTAGATGGGTTAAAAAGGGGAATTCGTTAGAAGCATATTCAGATCAGAAACTGCAAGAGCAACAGTTACATTCTTTGCCTTATTCTTTACATGAATGTTGAGATCCAGTGGAAAAAACAGACCATCTCAGAACTGGATCCAGGCCTAGCAGAGTCAGGGTTATGTTTTTGTTTTGTTTTCCACCAAAAACTCAACACCCCTATTTTCTCTTCTTCTCTTACAGGGAAAGAAATTGAACTCAACAAAGAGCTCTTCACCCACCAGCTCTCACTGTCCCACTGAGTCTTTTACAAAGTCTAGGTGCCAGAAGGAGCAGGGCTTTTTTTACAAGAATTATTTGCCTGGTCTCTGGATGGTTGTACATCAAATCTGTCCCACAACACGGGAAATGAATGCTGATCTCTAATCTGCTCACACTGAAGAAAAAAAGACCCTACCCTAGGCAATCAATTTGTAGCAGAGCAAGGCTTATGGTGAGAAGAGTGGTGAGAAATCTCAGGTTCTTCTGTGCAAGGTGCAGGGATGGCTGCAGCCATCAGGACTGAACAAGGCTTGAAGTGAGATCAAAATGACAGGGTTTTTCCCATGTGTCAGGTTGAAGGACCTGACATTGTCCTCTGCAACTCTGTGAGACTGATTGTAAAATAACCTGTTGAAAAAGAAAGGGAGAATATATTTATTTGAGGCTTTCACCCACGTGTACTTCTTTAGTAAAAAGTGGACATCTGTCTTGAATCTGTCCAATTTATGATGAAAGCACCAACAAGAATGCTTCCTGGTTTGAGAAGAACTAATGGGGGTTTTTTATACAAAAAAAATCCATCTTTTTTTCAGAAAGGAGAAGAAAGTTTGTATTCTCTCCACTTTTCTCTGGTGGATGATCTCCTGTGTTTGCTGTAGGCTGGTCATTGCCTTTGTCTCCACTAAGACATGAAGCACCAACTTGAGCCAGATTCCTTCTAGGGACCTCATGAGAATCACTGAATTGTGTTCTCTCTTTACATCATGAACTGAGAATAAACTTTGGCCTCCACTTTCTAGGTCTAGAAGTTTCACCCCTGTGCAGAGAACTGCATGACATCTTAAACACATTATAGTCTTGGTTATTGCCTTTCATCCAAAAGAATCCTCATGTCTTTTAATCTGGATCGGTTTTTGGAGTTTTTTTTCTTTTCCCGTTCTTCTCAGCACAGTGACTACTCACAGTATCCCAACAGCAGCTGTGAAGGGGAACCCTTGCACAGCCCTTTAAGTCCAAATGAAAGAAATGAAAGTGTGTAAAATAATTGATTGTGGGTCAGTGCCCCTGTTCAACTGCTTCACTACTCAGTGTCTTCTAAACTGTGATTGTTGTCATATCCAAAACTCAGACTAGTAAAATGAGAGGCCTGGGAGAGAACAAGAGAACTTTATTATCTTACTAATTTCTCAATCATTTAATTGCTTGCATGATTTAAATTGTTGATTGGAGTTGGAAGGCAGATCATCTCCTACATCTCCAAGAGTCCTTTAACTCCCCTTGTAAAAAAGGAAGAACACATAGGTAGATCATCTACTGTCATGAAATTTGTGTCCATTTCTGCATCTATGAAGGTCTCCAGAGGGCTGCTCTGAAATCAAGGTTATTTCACATAAAACAAAATCTGCAGGTGAGGTCCTATTAAGCGAAATGGGAATCAATTTCCAAGGCTGTTTGAACTCTCTGGAGTCTTTTTGGTGATCAAGGGAGTCACTTTTGCCATATGGAAACAGATCTGTTGAGGGGAAAGTGAAAAAACATGCTTGGAAAAGAGAGCAAAAGTCCTACAACACTGCACACACAAAATGTTCTTCTTTATACATAAAAAATTTAGTCATGAAACTAGTTTGAACTGACAATTTTGCATGAGAAGCCAGTGCCACTAATCATTTGCAGCATAAAACTAAAAAAAATTGTAGAGGAGTCCAAACTCTGTTCCGTTACAGAGTTTGGTGGTTCTTTTGTCCACTTACATTGCTTTTTGTGGGATCACTTCAGCGCAATTAAGAGAACTTCCTTTGACCTATGCAATTTATATCAAAAATTTTTTTGGTTATAAAACCAAACTGAGCACAATTCCACTTTTAAGAATTAATCCTTCAAGTACCCATGTACAAATCCTCAGTAAAGGTTTTGGCTTTACTGCTAAAGCCTTTATAACCCACAGAGGAGAGCCTGCACATAAAAACCCATGAAAATTAATGAACATGGACTTGCAGCAGTGAGAAATTTGGAATTCCTGTTCCTTGGGAACTTCCAGCGTGTCAAAACTTATTATTCTAAGCTGAAGCAAGTACTTTCAACATAATAAGTTTGCACAAAAAAAAAAAAAAAAAAAAAAAAAAAAAATTAAAAAAAAAAAAAAATAAAAAAAAAAAAAAAAAAAAAAAAAAAAAAAAAAGTAATTTCTTATAATTTCTGTAAAGAATTGCCAATACTTCAATTGTTCTTGAATAGAAACTATAATGGAGAACTACCTATATTGAAACATTTCCTTTTATTTACTAGATTTGACACACATGCTCCATTTGCCCAAAAGTCAGTTAATACTGGACTTCACATTTTGTGAGGGTCTCTATTTTGACTTTGTAGTTAAAAGGCCAGGACCTCCAGGCTTCCCTACAGACTAAACTTTTCTGTCCAAATTACATTTCTCATGCAGCACTCGAGTCACACAAGTACCAAACACAGCACATAATTCTGGCCAAGCCAAGTGCATGTTATTTCTTGTGAGGTGAGTCTTCCAAAGGACTATGGGTCCACAGTAGAGAGAACAAAGTTGCCAATTAAAACTTCCACAAGGCAATGCTCAAATAATGAAACTAAGCTGAATGCCATGGTGAACCAAGACTAAAAAAACTACTAATTATTTTGTATAAATAAAAAGAAAAAATATTCTTTTATGAACCTGGGTTGTGTTTAATTTGGATTGCAACATCTCATTTTACATCATTCCCACTGTGATTTTTAAAATTCTTCACTTTGGAAAATCAGTCTGGTGAAAAATGCCATTCCTGTTGGAACCTTGCACCATCTCCGCTCTTGGTAGATACCTCCTCCTCTCCAGCAAGTACAATCCAGAGTTTGGTGAACCAACATAGGCAGGAGCAAAGAAGCCAGAGGAAATTAGGTGGTATAGCCAAATGTCATCACTAAAAGTAGGGCTGTTGGTCATCTAGAATGACTTCTCTTTATCATCCTCTCTCTGCGAGCCCTATGTCTTTTCTGCTGACAGATAACTGCTAGATGTTGTGTTGCTCCACAGCACATTAGCAGGAGCTCCACTGATCTAAGGGGATGATTCTCTCATATAAAGAGAAAGGAGACTGAAACCAAAGACATTTCTGAGAAAGAACTGCTCTTCCCAGTGTACTTGCTCTGTTACAGAGCAAGTACACTGGGAAGAGAATCTCTTGCTCTTGCTGTTACAGAGCAAGAGATTGCAGTTGCAGTAGACACATGTTCCTATTTCAGCCAGAATTTGAGCTTCCTGTTGCAGTTCAATGATCGTCTCGGGGCCAGGTCCCCAGTGGGTACAAAACAAAGTAGTTCCTGCTGCTTAAACAGTTTGAAATGAGAAAGAGTCCCCTCTCCTGTGGTATTCATTGCACTTGTTCCTGTTATACATTATACCCACAGTGCATTCAGCATTGCCCTAGACACCACTCGTGAGGCTCCCTGTCCTAATCCAGCCCACAAAGTCAAGAGCTTGGGAATTGAATAAAAGCCGACTGTGCAACTGCATCTTGTAAGTCACAGGAAAGACAAAAAAAAGAGCACATAGAACACATTTCAGTTTTCATTGGTGCTTCTGGCAACCTTCTTCCCCTACACATCATCATCGAAGAGACAAAACCCAGGCTCCCCGTTGAGTACACAAGAAAGGGAGACTTCCCTTGTGCTTCACTGTGCTGCAAGCTGTAAATTTCTAAAGAGCTCTGCTATAATCTTTTACAGTCTGCAATCCCACCCTTCAGCTTAATGAAATGGAATGGTACAAATGCTCTCTGGACATTTCACTGCTGACAGTTACCCAAGGTTTGTTTCAGCTGTTACAATATGGCTATTTTATTGTCTTTTTTTTTTTTCTCTTGTACAATTTCATGACTAACTATGTGTAAAATGGAAGGAATTTGACTATCCTTTCTTCATCCAGTTGGACGCAAACTGGACTGCTTCCTTTAACTCACTTTTCAGCTGGCAGGGCTTGCTTTCTGTTTTCTTTTAAATGTCAGAAAAGGTTAAATAGGTTCTTCAAATCTGCAATAGATTTGGAAGATCTCTGGGGGTAAAACCTTCACAAGAGAAACAGTTTATATTAGTTCAAACAACAAACTCAGGTTCTGAACCTGGAAGGCAAGTAAAACAAACCTCATGCACATCTCACATTAAAAAAATCACCGGATTTGTTTTTGCCCAATATCACAATATAATGAAATATTTTGAATGGTTTTCATCTATTTGACTGTCTTGTTGTTTAGGGCTTTTTTAATGTTGTTGTTTTATTTGATTTGATTTATATTACACTTACATTTTACAGTTGGAAATACTCATGCAGATCGGGGAGCTGGACATGAGGAAGTGGCTCCCACCATCTTCCTGTGTTTGCCTGGTATTCTGCTTGGCCACAGGGATTACAAAGGGGTCAAGGCCCTAGCTAGCCTGCCTCATCTCTTCCTCACTTGAAACAGAAAACAAACACAAACACTGGGTCTAAAAACTTGAAGGAAAGTTGGCAAGGACTTCAGCTTTCACAACTCGCTGAAAAATTCAGCATTCCTCATTCCACTGGAGCACTACCATCCCAGCTGAGCATTTGCCTGGCAGATACAATCTTTACCTCAGGTAAAGGGCAAGGAGAGAAGACAGTAAAATGGTGCCTGGATCCATAGAGCTGTCTATCAGACATACACTCTCAAGATACTTTAATTTTGAGGTAAGATGGGACAGAAAAACAATATGCAGAGATTTTGAAGAGTGGCATTGTGTGTTGGGTGAGGCTTTATGCTTTCTACATCCAAACACAGTCCACACTAGAGGACAGATACACTTATATCAAATTCCTGCTGTTTCAAAAATAGCTTTTCGTCTACTGCCAGCTACATGCAAGGACCTTACAAATTCAGGCTGACCATTGTTTTAAGATTCTTTGGACGCATCCTGTCTTGTTTCTCACTGCCAATATTGTTCATGAGGAAGGAGAGAGAATTTGGCCAGTGAGTAAAAGTTCTTGCACAGAACAACAAGTCTGGATTTGTTGCACATGCCCTGGGGTACTTGGAGTCAGAGGCTCAGAACATGACAAGCATCTTGTGAGGAAATGCTTCCCTGATAACTGGACCAACTACAAGTGTACCCCAAAGCAGAAGGACCTTTGCTTCTGCTTCAGGTTTCCCACTGCAAATGGAAAAGTTCAGGTGGGACATTGAAACTGGAGAAGCCCTTGATGTCTTCATCAGCAGCTGAGGTTATTGATAGCTGGTAATCCCTGCCTGCTCTGTCCTCACCTTGCTATGGAGAAGCCAACCCTGTGTCCAGACTCCAGACAGGAGCTTGAGTAGGATGCGGTGGAGAGAGCACAGGCCTGTCTGAGCAGAGAGATCACCTTACCGTGGTGCTAAGCCCCTCACCTCAGCACTCTTGCCAGTGCCAGGATCCCTTCCCAGCACTCTCCTGCTTTGAGAAAAATGTGAAAAGTGGTTTAATTTGCCTCAGGCCTGTTATCACTTATGACAGCAGTGATCAAAAACAGGGACCATTAACAGCCCTAGTATTTAACTCGTACATTCACTTACATATAGAGAGGTCCCTGTCTGTATGATTAATGTCATCTCAACACATTCCATTAACAACAATATGAAGTGCTTTGATTTTTTCCCCCATGTAACTGACAACATAAACACGTTGTCAAAAGCACTGAACAGATGGTAAGGCACTTAGGAAAGTTTGCTACCTTTAAAGAAGTCACTGGCCTTCAGCGAGCACTTAAACCACCATGGGCAGTAATTGAAAGTAGGCTGTCCTTCAATTCCAGAGTGAAATGGAGTGGAACACGGTCACTGAATCCTTCCTCCAGCAGTAACTCTGCATTCCTGTGATGGTTTATAATGGGAAGCCACCCTCTTATCTGAAGCTGGTGGTCTATCAGTAGAGAATGGCACAAGGAGCAGAGGATGGCAGAGCGTGGGACAGCAGCAGGCAGGGAGCAGAGCTCCAGTACACGTAGGAAGGAAGTTTGCCACAGTGTCAGCTTTCACCCTTGGATCACTTACAGCTGCCTTCTCCATCCTTCTGTGCAGGGAACTATGCTCAATTTCCATTTTCTACACAGTAAGCCTTACATTCTCACCTGACAGTAAACTTGGGTCTGGCTGTCTTGGCAATCAGACTACTCTTTCTCATAATTTCCTAGAAATCATTACCAGTTTCATCCTCCCCAGTGTCTATTTTCACTTTTGGGTCTTTCAACAGCTTGAGTAATGAGTGCTGATCAACATCAACTTAACTCCCACAACATGAACTAATTATTTCTGCAGAGACCTCTTACCATAAAGACAAATCTGGAGGGGACTTTGTCTTCCCTGCTGCTACCTGAGGGAGTTTCAGATTTTGTTGTTCTCCTCATCTTCCTATGACATGGATTGCCTTGAGCAGCCTCTCGTTCTAGCAGCTGGTACAGCTTGCAGCACATCCAGGGCTAAAAGCTGGTAGGGTTTGCTAAAAACTGGTAGGGACTAAACTATTATGAGAAACCTGAAATACCCCTTTTCCCACTACTGTTTTTTACTGTGTAAGCTAAGTTATCCTCATTCCTCAGGCTTTACAATCACTTTATGAAGTCATGCATCCAGAAGTGACTTTGTTCAATTTCCTCTGAATTATTTCCCACAAATATTCTTGTCATTTTCTAATTCTACTACTACACTACAAAGCCTTTAAATACAAGGATTTTAAAAAATCTGAATAACATTTGCTTGAGAGCTTTCTAGAGCTAATATATTACTATAATTTGTTTTACTATGTCTTTTTTTAAGGTAGATCCTTCATCCCCAATGGAGATATGGTGACCTTTCATAAAGTAACTTGAATTCTCTAGCATTTTTTCATGTACAGGCACTGTCCTGATAGCTTTCTTCCTTGGATCCTACTAGTGATGAACTGCCTGAACCTGTTACAACCCTTCTGCTTGCCCTCAGATGGCTATTAACTCACTAAATAAATACTGATTTAAAAAAGAGAAGTTACATATAAAGTAGCCTGATTAAAGAAACGTGGAAGAAGTATTATGAAAGCAAACTTTGGGCACACTTTGGACAATAGGTCTTGGCAAACAAATTTGATGCCATTCTGTAAGGTAAGCCATTGTTCAAGTCTGACTCTAAGGCATAAGTCAAGCAAAGTCAGCAGAAAAAATATTAATATTCCCACTCACCAAACCTCTCATTGCCATCCTACACCCTTTTTAGAGCATGGTGGCAAAGATTTATGATTTGGAATTTAACACAACTGAGAGCCAGGCATGGTCATGGAGGCAAGACTGTGGGACCTCCAAAATATAGGTATTGATGGAACACACTTCCCCATCCTGAGAAAGGAGCCATGTTTCCACGGAGGGCACAGAAATTCTTCAAAAATTTACCTAGACTTCTAAGTTAGTATGGCTTCCAAAACCAGCAGCCACTATCCAGTTACTGCTTAGCAACATTAATTAAATATTGCTCATTAGAGAGCTCATTAGAAATGTTGTATGTTTGGATTACTGTCATTAGTTTCACTGAATTACTAGGGCTCCTTATTTTGTTTTAAAGCAAATGATCACTGAACATTATATGAAGCAGGAATTAATTAAAAACTGACAGACATCTCAAAATTTCAATAAGAAGAAAAGCCTGAATGACTGTATTTTTAGTGCTGCTGTTCTAGGATGAGGCTTATTTTGGATCTGCACTTTCCTCACAAATTTAGTAATGGGTACAAAATCCCTGCTGATAAAAGTTACTCTGTGAAAAAAAGCATTGCTGGAGCAATGATCTATAATCAAAATATTAAACTGATAAATTCAAATGAAATATTTCATTAAAATTTTCTGAGAATGGCAGTCCATCATACCTACAGAAAGACAGGTCCTCGCCACAGATGTCTTAAGATAGAATTTAGCAAAAAGACTGTTCATTCTGGTTATGAACACATGCTAAACAGGGCTGATGAATTCATAGGATATGTTGAAAGAGAAATAATAACCTAACAGATGACATTATTACCTTTGCAGATGACATTTATTGATGCCAGCTGGTTGCATCCTGTTCTGAATCCACACCTAAAAAAGGATACAAAACCACAGTATTTAGCATAACAGAACCACATGGTTGTTTTGGGTTTGTAGAAATCCCCTCACCATGGGAGAGTTAAAGAAGTCAATCTGTTTAACAAATCATAAAAGCAACTGGGGAGACAAGAGGTGACTTGATCACTCTGTAATTACCTTCCCAAGGAAAAAATAGCAGTTGCTAAAGACATCCTTAATTCAGCAGAGAAATGCAGAACAAAAACCAGTAGCTTGGAGTTGACTTAAAACTTGGCACATTATTTAACTGGGAAGGGATAAGAATCAGCTAATTAGAGTAATCTGCTTGTAGAAGCAAAGAACATGCCTTGCTCTCTTGTTCTCATGTTCCCATGCCTTGTCTTCTCCAAATAAGACCTGAGCATCTCTCTAGAAAGCACAATTTCACTGAGCATTGTTAATGGATTTTATTAGGTGGTGACCAGGAGAAAAACTGCACCTAGGATTCATGAACCAGTCAGATCAGATAACTCCAGTGCTCTGGCCTAGATTCAGATACTTTAGAACTAAGAACTGCCTGGTACTGACCAGGGCTGTGTGAGATGTTTCATAGTACAGTAACATTTCAAACAAATTGTATTTGTTTTCTGTCTATTACAGATAATCCTCTTGGGGAAAAATGTTTTAAAAGGTATTCTTTGGAAGTATGGCTGCCCCTATACTGATTGGATTACTGGTAGCGGGCTGAGACAAACCTTGCAAAGTTATCTAGTACAACTAATACTTATTTATATGTTCTTTTTACTTCTTTCTAGGTGAAAAAAAGTCTGAAATGACACCAAGTCAGCTTCTCCTGTAACAGAATTCATATGGTCACTGGAACACTGGACTGCAGTCATAAGTCAAGCCAAAGTGAACCTTTAATGACATTAGTTTTTATCCGATGCTAGTAATGCAAATCTCTCACAGAAATTACTATTTTTTCTCTGTTTTGACTTCTTTTGGGTTGATGAAAGCCAGTACCAAATAATCAGCAATTTCAGTGGCAACTATCTAGATGATATTTGTTTGTCTGTCTTTTTTTTTTTAGCTAAATGTTTGCATGTATATCCTGAAAGTAACCTCCTGCAATGGAGGAATATAATATCTTGGATTTATCTCATGTAGGAAAAGCTGTAGACAGTAAATGGCCTTCTTTATACTCTTGCATTAAAATTAGCATGTTTGCTTGGCCCATGTCTACAGACACCCCTCTTTTCCAATACACTAATATTTTTGGAGAAGCCACATTAGATGGACTTATCTTTACCACTGAAAATTTTCTTTGTATTCTCTAGAGTTTCTTTAACTCTCATTCCAAGATACGTGCGCACGCCTCATCCCAAATATCCTCAAAGTGTTATTCATGACCTACTAATTTCCAAGGCATATGAGAGAATTAAAATGACTGATTTCACTGGTGTTGTTCCTTCCTGATCCATTCAGAACATTTTGAATTTGAGAGAGGAGTTGTTTTCTTGAGCAATTTAGTTTTTTCTGGTTGTTTTCCAAAAACTAGGCAATGTTGGATAATCATTCATTTTCCAAGTACACCAGTGCATGGTCAGACTGTGACCTGTCTGTCTGGCATAGTTTGCAGGATGCATTTTGCTATTTTATCCTGCAGATGTGGCATTAAGACACATCTTCCATTAGCACTTGTTTATGCACTGTGATACACAGATATAAGTAACCAGTTAAATCTCTTTCTTTTAATCATCCACAGCAGTCAGATATGGACAAGTAGACTTTGGGATGTCTGGAGATAAGAATACTTCTAATACACAAAAAACCCAAGTTGTGATTTCAGAAACTCTCGTAGCTTACAGCCAGTGAACATACTTTGAAACACTGGTGTCTTTTCATGAATGTCTGAGCTTGTGATTCAGAGATGGACGAGATTTGTCCACCCAGATTAATTCTGCTGATCTCCTCCTGTACGATATGCATCCTGCCAACATCAAAGTTATTTGAAAATGCAGTATATTTTTTACATACTAGAAGGATAATCAATGCATACATCTTCTGCTATTAACACTAGTATGTTCACCCAGCTGTTAAAATTACATTTTCTTTCAGCCAAATGTGTTAGATCTTGACATTCTCCTAAAAAGAACATATCCATTTTTTGGCAAACTTCTTGCGATTATCATTGGCTCTTTTGTTGTTGGTTTGGTACTTTAGATTGCTGGAGGAGAATGTTCCAAAGTAACACAGTGAAATTTTTTTGCTTTATTTCTCTGGAAAGGTCAATAAGGCAAGGTAAAATCCGTGCAGTTGTTTTTTGAAGAAACTATGAGATTTTGGCCCTGAAAGATGTTGAACAGGACTGAAAACACCACAGAAGCCTGTAGCCTCAGGTTTGAAAAATATGAGCAGTCAGTTGTGCTAGAAAATAATTCAGTGCCATGCTTTAAAAGGTAAAATCAAAGAATTCTGTGTGCCATATAAAGTTGAAAGGAAAGCAGAATCCAAGAGGGTTGGGTGACCAGTTTTGAAACACTGTTTGAATAAGATGGATGGATTGGAGCTTGCCGTACTTGATTTGCAGCCAGGAATAATCTTTTCAAAGCTAGAAGTGCTTTTGATCTCTGCCTACTCCTCCTCATCGCTGTGAATCTCCAGGGATACAACCCTACCGTGCAATACAAGGGAAAGAAAATGTGCTTCAGAAGAGGGAGAGGAAAAAGGACAAGGAAGCCAATGAAATAGTATCTGAGAACAACACCGCTGCCTGTAATGACACTGACCTGCTGGTGCCAGTGGAAGAGTTTTGTAATATTTTTCCAGGTCTGCTCTTGTTTTTGATACTAGGCAGTGGAGCTGGTTCTATGACTCTATACCACCCTCAGCACACTTCCAGGGGTATTGGGAATGGTTCTTATGAGCCTGTGACTAGGGAGTAGACCCGAAATGTTTACAGGCAAAAAGTCCCATCAGGCAAAATTGAGCCAAGTTGATCTTCCCTCAGTGGGAGTAGATACACTGATGAGCAGGGGTTTCTGCATCATTATCCCTATGCAGCTAGGAGCTGTCTGTGTTGAAGATCGAATGCAATGTGTTTGCAGTGTGCAGCAAACCCAGGAAATAATTTAGGAAGAAATAAAGGGGTATAATCCATCAAATGAGTACAGCAGAGGGCTCAAAGGGCACATGGTATTGTTTATAATGGAATGCACACAGCTCAGCTGGAATGACGTTGCAGCTCTAGTTTGAGAAAAGTAAGTGTCTTGTCTTTCCAGGGCCATCAGACCTCTTAGCAACACAGTACTACCAAAAGCACCTTGGCATTAATTTTGGTTTAGACTGTACTTGTTCAGAAGAATGTGTCTACAGAATTACTGTGAGGCTGCAGACCTCTCCCTGAAGGTCTCTTGTTGTACCCTGTAAACACTAGGAAATCAGAATGTCCTGCTGGGACTGTAACAATCCAGTCATTTTGGGATGCCTCTTCTCTACAACTCCGATGCTGCTAAGGCTGAAACAGAATCACCATCTCCTGTTGGGTGGCATATCTTATGATGCATGGGAGATTTTAATAAGTTTTTTCTGTGAGTAATATAATCTCCTGGGACTGTGGATACAGGCTTGAGCCATGGAATAAATGTGGCTTTTTGGGCTTGCACTCGTCCTGAGCAACATTCTCCACTCCAAACCGCACCCTGCGCTTGCTGGCGGGAGAGTATAAACAGTCAGTTGGAAACTTCCTCTGGTTTCTTCCCACTTGACTTAGAAATCCCGGGTATGGAGGTACCCAACGGCATCTCCAGCAGTGACCACCATGCAGACCATTTCTGAAAGTCATCATAGTCATGGCTCCAGGGAAGCCTGCAAACTGCTGGCTTCCCTGAAGCCATGCCAGGGAAGCCAAGCCCTCCGGGGCTGTGGGGATGGGCAAACCCAGGAGGGACACAGACCATACATCATGTCAGCAGAGATGGATCTCCGCCTGCTGGGTGGCTGAAGGACTGCCCAGGCCCTCCTCAGAGCCCACATTATGATCAGTTCCTTTACAAAATTCTTCTCTTTTGCTCAGCACCCTGCCTCACGGGTATACTCACTCATGTACTTCTTGGAGTGTACAAGACAAACGTGTATTGCTGGTGTTCCCCTTTCTTGTCTCTGCATCACCCAGCCCCACAATTCCTGTCAATTCCCCTTCACCAGCTGTTTGCCAGAACATTATTAATTTTCCAGAAACAGTATCCCCTAGTGTTTGCCATCCTGTTGTGCATAGGGGAAGAAAAATGAAATATTTTCTGAAAAAGAAATAAAGAAAGAAAAACAGAAAAATAGAAAGAGGGGAGCAAGAGAAGAGAGAAGAAAAGATGAAAAAAGTTTTTCTTTGCCCTCAAAGGCTTTTCTTTTAAAGGTTTTATGAGCTTGCTGACAATGTTCATTTACTGGCATCTCCTTCAACACCCTACCTACTCCACAGAAACTTTAGCCAACTTTTAAAGCCAAACTGAATTCTAGGGAAAACTCACAAGATGCACAGAGAAGTAAATTTCAGCTTGTCAAGTGTTACACTGATTAGTGGTAGAGTAAAACAAAATCTCAAAGAACAACCTTCCCTCTCACTTCTTGTCAAAACCCACATCCTCCTGTTTTTCTCTCTCACCACCACCCTCACCTTAAAAATAAAAGCAATAAAAAGGAAAATAAAATAGCCCCCTTTCTAACCACTTTGGAGAATGAAAGCTTTGAAAACAAAACAATTCCATAAAATGATCCAACTGCAATTCAAAATAAACTGGTCTCACAGAATAAGTTTGGTTATAATATTTGGAAAAACCACTGCATACGTTCCTCCCCGAGGTCTGGTAAAGGGCAGCCACAAATTGTCTGATCACAAAGAAGGAATTTCCCCCTCACTGGTTTGTGGCAAGTGTACATGAGGCTGAGAGGGATGTTCAAAGAAGACAAGCTGAGCACAACTTCTGCCTAGTGACTGACCCCTTCTCAGTCTCCACATTAAGTAAAAGTAAAAAATGGAGTAAGGAGAGAGGAGGAGACACAGCTCCATACATCAGCTGTGGGGGGAGCCAGCACAGACACAAGATGCTTAAGATCAGCAGTGAGCAGGAGAGAATCCTTAAAAGATGTTTTCAATATATGGTTAATAGGAACAGAAAGCCCATACATTAGCATGAAGAAGTTTCTCACCCCCTGCATCTCTGAAGAACTAACTCAGCAGAATTCACAATATGAGGCCCTTTTTGTGTGGTCTCAGGTACAGAAGACACTGGATAGCTTCAATTCCACTAACAATTCACCATGTCAAGGGCAGCTCAGTAGCAAATAAGAGACCATCAGTTTCTTACTGAAATCGTTGGTGCTGTCAACATTTATTATCTTTCAGATTCATTCAGCACGTGGAAAAAGGCAAAAAAGGAAAGAAAAAAAAATTGGCCACCATCCTGCCTTACAGATCTCTGTGCAACCCCAGAAGCCTTCTCCTAGAGCTTGTATAGGATCAACCAATAAAACAGAAATGGAATGAAGTGAAACAAAAGCTGAGGAGAGGCATCATATGCATCGTGTTTGGAATCCTTCACTGTTTTGACTGCTAAATGGGAGGTGCTGTGATTAATCTGTGATTATGTGACTCACCATAATTATGTCTTGTTGAAATTGAATTTATTGAAGCATGAATCATTCCACCCAAAGTAGAACCTAATTGCATGATTGCTGTGGCAGCCATTTAGGGTTTAGAGGAGAGGTTGCTATGTTGGGTGAAGACTTCCGCTCAATTCAAGCAATGAAAAAATCTGTCTTGTGACTTGCAAAAGGGTGAAACTTGCCTGTGAAATGAGAGGAGAAGCACCAATCCCATGAAGTTCCATTTGAAATGCTGGAAAAGGATCAGCCAGCCTGATGGTGAAAAGCTTCCTTATACTGAGAAGGTACATTAAAGATCAGTTTGGGTCTGTGAGCCTGTTGTATTTGAATGTTGTATCACTCAAGCCAGAGACCTCCCACTGCTTCCCGCTGTTATTTCTGGGCACATGCTCACCAGGACTGGTATATATTCACAAAAAACCTGTAATTTCATCAGTAAGACCAGACTAGAGAGAGATGAGCCTGGCACTTCTGCTTTGGATGACAGATGCAGGAGGTTGAAGTATGTGGTGTGTCTGTGGAGTGTCTCCCAACCAGCAGCTCTGTATAACAGAGAGAAAACTAAGGTCAACTTGGATTTTTTCCCCTGTTTTAAGGAAGAGATCCACATTTTCTATTCAGCTCTTTGAATTTTTGGATGGAAAAGGCTTTATTTAAATGGGAATTTTTATGGGTAGACTTTTTGTTCCATTTTTTTACTAAAAAGCCACATTTAATGAAACAGTCTTTGTATTCAGTTTAGAAGGAAAAAAAATTTACATTTTCTCCTCTGATGTAAAATGGACAATTTTTTTCCTAACAGACTTTAGTATAATTATTGCTAGCATATATGAAGGAGTATAAACAATGACTCTCCAGAGTATGGAGTTTTGTACAGTTGTTGAATTTCCTGCTCTATTTTTAAAATTCTTACTGCTGTTGCTGTTGTCTATAATACAACAGTAGCAAAGCCCCACAACAGCAGTTTAGGTTCAAAGGGGGATGAAAATTACAATTAAAAACAAAACCAAAGTTAGGAAATACTTTGCAGTCCCTAATGCCCAACCAGGCAGAAGAATCAGGGGCAAAAGGGTGAAATTTACACTTTTATTTCCCACTTAATTACTAGGTTCTAGGAAAAAGGAAACAATCCTGCCTCATATCACCCAACCTCAGTGCTCTGTGTACTATTGTTTCCCCCCAATTATATTTAGCCAATGGGAAATGGATGCAGGAGTCCCATCTGGTACAACAGAAGATGCCTCTTTGTTGGGATCACATCTGTTTTATGTTCACACTGAATCTTGGAAAGGAGATGTGGAGCCAGGGTATTTGCTTGTCTATTACAAATTTGTTACTTATTTCTAGCAATGCATCCTTGAAAGCAAATATTCAGTGCAAAATAGCTGGGCTTCATGGATGGGGAAAAGGAAATAAATATGACTTTTTGAGAGATACTATATGAGTGTGTTTTTCATAGGTGTTGCTTTAGTCATCAGGAAGCTCTTCCCATCAAGAGGAGAAGTTGCATAAGGTGTCGGCTTTTCTTTTCTATATCCACCTCTCCAGAGAAGGCTTTCACTGACCCTGTCAAAAAACTTTCCAATTTTCAGTCTGATACTAGAAACACTGGTTCTTGTGTAGGTCACACATGATCCCTTTTTTTTTTTTAATGGCTAGAGTTGTTCACCTCTATGGCAGTCATTTTTTTCTCAGGCTCCTGCAATCTGGTCCATAAGAGATTCCTTTTCATCATGTTTTTTTTGCAGAGACTGCTTTTGCTTGCTCTTAGGGTTTTTTTTTTTTTTGGAATGGAGAGATAGAGTCACTTCTTGTTGCTACATTGCCAAATACAGATTTTTCAAAATAAAAGTGAATTGCAGTAGTTGTTCTTTTTGCAGGCAAAGGTGACAAGAGGAAAACGTTTTGCCTAGAACTGAAGTTGCACTCAAGCCTTAGTCAATAACTCTACACATTTTCTAAGGTCCATTCATTCATGGTACAAAAAACTTTTGAAACTAATCTTGAGAATGGTGCTGGATCAGTCCTGTTGTCACCTTCACGTGTCCATTTCTGGCTTGATATTGCTAAATGCTTAATGTTTAAAAGAAGGCATGCAGAAAACCTTTCTCCAGGATGACTTCTTTTCTGGCGCTTGGAAACCAGTCCTTGCAGTCCCCATGCATGGAATGGCACACAGTCCCTGCAAAACAGACAGGAGAGACTTGCACGAGGGAAAGTAACAGAAATAAGTCCCCAAAGCTGGAAGGAGCACGTGTTCTTTGCCTCTAAGAGACCCTGATTTTCTTTTTGGTTGTCTGCATCTGTGGAGTTAGAGCTGCAGAGAGGGATGGATGAACAAGTGTATGGACACACAGCTGTATTGCAGGCCTCCGAGTCGAAGAGGCAAAGATGATAATAAAACAGAACTTTTAAAGTCATTCTGCTGCTTCATCCCCAAGCAGATTTGCAGATGCCTGCCCTTTCCAGAGTGAGAGGAATGGAAAAAAACAGTGACATTTCAAAATCAAGGTAGCTTCAACCATTTTGCCACAGTATTCAGTGATGGTTCTGACACCTTAGCTAAGAACACTAGAGGAAGGGTCTTGTTTTAGTGGAAGTCTGGTCCTGATCCACACCAAGAGGTCTGAACAGCAGCAGAGTCATCTTCTCATAGGACATGGGGCCACTCTTGATTAGATGAACAAATGTCATCTGACCAAGAGCTGTCCACTGTCTCCACCTCCACAAGAGTCAATCCGCTGTTCACCCAAGCAGGTTCCAGTTAATGGCATAACTTTCATCCTTTCTCTCTCTATATTAAATTTTCATCTCTCCTCTGTCCAGGAATAAACTGCTGGGTTTACAGTTCTCAAGTTTCATGCTAGGAAAATGACACCATTGGTCCCAGAGAACAGTTGTCTGTTTGCTGGAATCAAATACTTACATATTTCCATCTATCTATCTATCTATCTATCTATCTATCAATCACCTATCTTTCTATCTATCTTTCTATCTATATATATTTGCTGAGAAATGTATAACCAGACATTTTGATGAATGTTTTGCTGATTTTATCTGCTTTGCCTTCTTTTCCAGTATAATGTTTTTAAAGGAAGAAAAACTCCCTTTCAGAAGACGTTTACAGACAAAAAAAAAGAAACTTCCTTTTCTCCTCAAGCTCCTACTGTTATTCATCTGAAATTTGCTGCCTTCCTCCTCACCATCTCTGCAGATGTCTTCACCAAATCAAAACCTTTACTTTAGAGTGCTTTTCCTGGGAAACAGAGTTTAATGTGATCATGCTGTTTATGTGTCAGCCAGTATGACTTCCAACTAACAGCTTTGTAACCTGACAGGCAGGAAAGAATGCCTAAAAATATTGTGACTATCATATTTCATCAAAATAAACAAGTGGAGAAAGGAGAAAGACTTTCTTACTCAGGGATCACACCTTTTATTGAACACTAGAGAATCCACATAAGTGAGAGTCTTTGGAATGAGCTTTTGTTTCTTCCTCTACTTATGGAATCACTTTGTCTGTGAGTTGTCACTGCTTCCCCTAATTACAGCCCCCTCCCCTGGGCTGTATCACTTTTTCAACAAGTGTGAAATATTGCCTTGGAACCTATCATCCCACAATTCACCTTGGGTCTGGCCTGGAGGATTGTGCAATTTCTGCGGTCTGCTCCAGTGCAAACAGGAAAGAGAACCCGAGCCCCAGGTTTTACAATGTGCAGCTTGCGTGCAGGAAACGGACCCGCTCGGCAGCATCTCTGGGATGTTTATTGCTCCTCTCTCCCGCCAGCGGGGCCGGGGCCCTTCGCTCTGCTCGGAGCCGTCAGCGTTCACCAGGCCTCTGGTGGCCCATCATCCTGCTGGAGGTCAGCTGGAGCAGGCTGGGAGAGGTTCTCAGGCTTGAGGAACAGGGGAAGGTTTCTTCTTTTTCCAGAGAGGTGATGAGAACAATTGCAATGCTCCCATTCCCCCAGCCCCAAAAAGAATGAGCTCCAAGTTACAAGCCAAGTTTATTCACTTGTTTTCAACAGCAACCCTGCGTCAAGTGCTAGTGGCACAGTCATCTGCAGTACAGTTGAGACCACAGGTGAATCCATCTCTGCTCAAGGCATCTCCTTTCTCCACCTACCTACATTTTCTATCTAGCCCAAGTGTTCTATGTTACTTTAGTTTTAGCACCTGCTGGGAATGAAGTTTCTCTCTGCAGAATACAGATGGAGACTTGGGGAGCTGGGTTGAATCCTCAGCCTTTTCATTAAATTCATCCCACCTATATCCACACAGGATGAAGACCCAACCTCCATGCAGTGGTGTTTCTACAGTCATTAGTACTGCACAAATCAATCCTATAGCTCACTAGTGAGTAGCTCATGCCAGCTAAAACAGACAAGCTCTAAAAAAGCCTTTCTCCCACACTTTTTATGTTATCCAAATCCATCAAGGAATAATTTATTTTTCTGAATTAATTTTTATATCCATTGACATGTTTCCTTCACAGTTAACGTTACTCAAAGGAGGAAATGGCCTAGTCCCTGTTTTTTACTGCAGACAAAGAATTTGCATTGTCTCCTCTAATCTTTCACACCATGAAAACAGATGTGTAGATGTGGCATGACATTTTGGGACTCACTCCTCTAGCTTTCCAGACTCCATGCCCTGTCACTAGGTTGCTGAACTGGGTCACTCCCTCTGCTAAGTCACTTTCTCCCTCGATAGACCTTGGTTTCTCTACCTTTTATAAACTGCATTTGTGTTCCTGGGTGAGAAGAAGCCTCAGAGAACACAATATTAACAGGAGCACTAAGACCAGGTGTACACTAAAATTCAGGAGATTCTTAACCTTGCTTTGGTTAACCTTGTCTTTGTGGTTTGTGGTTTCCACCTACCTTTCTTTTGCCCCTTGAGCAGTGCTGGGAGATCCACATGTGCTGAGACAGAAAACTGCCTTCTGCATGCCTTGAGCATGTAATCCAGTTCTGGAGAGCAGAGGGAGCCACCACACATATTTTACAGCTCACAATATTTCATATTTGAAATTTTCAAAATTTCACATTTTGAAAAGCAAGTATGGGCAGCTGCAGATGTGCTCCTGCATGGGGGCAAGACCTGAAGTCCAGACATCACTGTCCCAGGGCTTTAGGCCACACAGCAAAACTGCATGTCAGCCAGATATGAGAGGCAATGAGCCCCCAAGAAGAGTTAGGAAGTGAGGACATTTGAGACACACAGACCTTCTCCTCAAATGGGCACTGGAGAAGCTAGAGGAGAATGTGGAATCCCTGAAGTGTTGAGCTGTATCAATCCTGGACTCCCAGGACTATGGAGGTATTAGAGCAATTGCTAGAAAAGCAGCAAGCTCTGCTGAAGGGCAATAGAGGGGCAAGGTTTAGTATGTGACTGCAAGCTGCTTTGTGTCACTGTCTCATTATTACTGAAATCATAGTGTTGACTCAAGGAATGAACTCAAGAGATCTTCTTCACTTCCCCTCTCCTGCCCCCAATTTATGTAGTGGATGACCAGAAGCAGCTGAACAGTAGCCCCTGCTTTACTAGCACAAGGTATGACATGCTGCAGCAAAAGCTTACCTGTACTGGGGTAAGATGATTTTCCACTGGTATACAGGAATATAAAAACTTTCTGCAGAAAAATGTTGTTTTAGAACAGGGGGGAAATCTCATTGGATTTCAGTTGCCTAAACTCCAGCCCAAATGTGTTTTTCCTTACAAGATTTCAAAGTGCTTTATTTCTAAATCTGTAACATAATGTGTATCATTATGGTACTCTGCAAAGATCAGGCACTCATTGTCCCTCTTAGGACTGCAGATTTCCTAGAAAACTACATATCCCCCAAGGCAAACAAAAGTTGGAACTTTTTTGACACTTGATGCCACTCCTGTTTGGGTAGTTTAATGGGAGATGTAGTCAATCTGATTACTAGCTTATAGAAGACAACACAGGCTTGGACAACAATTCCCAGGAGGCAACATAATGATGAAGCTGAAACTAAGTGATAAAATTACCTCAGAGAAAGGGATCCTCTGCAGGCTGTCTCAGATATGAAGTGCTTCCATTATTTACATTTTAAATGTCAAAACAAGATGTTTTGACATTTGCTACTAATAAAAAACACTTTTGACATTTTCTGCAGATTAGAAATTCTGGAATTTTTTTCTTTTTTTTTCTTTAACCTCATGTTTGGAACCTAAAACAAATTTTCAAATGTCAGATTTTCCCTTGGGATGGAGATTCATAATTTCTTCTCAGCTCTAGTTGTGATGCTTGGAATTACCTCTGAGAGCCAAGGGACCTACAGTCCAAACAGTGAAACACTCTGCAAGCTTAGCAGAGGAGAATTTCCTCCCTTTGTTCTATATTTTGAAATAGTAGTCTTTCTTAATTCTATGCTTCCTTTATCTGATACAGTTTAGCAAAGTAGACAATTCCATCTAACAACTTTCTTCTTTGCTATAGAGCAATCCCCTTTTTATTTAACCCTGCCTAGGTCATGTGTGTAAATTTCCTAGGAAAGAGAAAAGCGCTGCAGTTGGGACCTGTGGATGATATTTCTCTTTCTGCAGTTCAGGCTGAGGTTTTGTACACCCCGTGGCCATTCCCTGGACAGCCAACAAAGGTCTGAATTCTTAAGATTGCCAACATCTTGTCTGGATATCCCAGATCCAGCCCCAGTAAAACACTGAGAGTTGACCCTTACTATCTGCCCTGTCAGCAGGAAGTGCATTACACCTGGGGAAAACTGAAAAGCAATGAAAATATTCTGCCTATTGTACAGTAACCAAGACATGAGAAACACACATCTTTTTCCAAAGATTCTGCTAATATAGTCAGGTGTCAAATCCCTGTTAAACAAGGTTTGGATGTGATACTGGAGGCCCAAAGGAGCTTTTATCTTGACCAAACTTTTAAATAAGAGGAGGGTAGATGAGGGGAGCAGAGCATGTTACTGGGGCAATATAAAAAAAGAGTCTATGAATAAAAAGTGGGAAGTGTGTTCCCTTGTGCTAGCAACCAAGACACTGAGTTGATTGCCTTTGGACTTGGCAATGTAAGGAAGGCATGTCTGAGCCTGTGATCAAACCCATGAGGGACTGCTCAAGTTCATTCATGTGCCTCTGCAAACAGGCCATTCCTCCAAGATGTGCCACATAAAGTGCTAGTGCACATAATTAAAGTGTTAACACTGAACATGAAATAAGACAGGCCACTCACCCACAACAAAAAGCTGCTGATACTGAGGACTGCTCTGTCTGATGATGCTAACCAGTGGCAGCTGCTCTAGGATAAGTGCAAGAAACCCCATGACAAAAGTTATAGGTATGTGAAGACTTTTGATAGTCAGAATAGCTTGCATCCTACAGTTGTAGGATGTATTTTATTTTTTGTTTAGAATTGACTGTTGCAATCCCAGATGCTAAAGCTCTTACTGAACATGCCAAATCTGATTGACTATATCAGTGTTCATGTTAATGAATCATGTTCTCTAGAATATATATCCTAAATAGAGACCCTAAATAAATCTGGCAAGGCATATATATCCCAAAGAAAAAGTGATGAAAGGTAAAGCAGGTCTGATGGCATGCCAAAGAGTGAGCAAGGAATCATCAGAAAGGGTGAGTAAAGTGTTGTCACCATCTTCCCTTTACAGAAGAACTGTGGCTTCAAAAAGAATCTGAAGTGATCCTGATGACTGCTTTTACTAGTGTTGGCTCCAGAGCACATTCCTCACAGGGTGTTAGCATCAAAGGATGGTTTTGGACTTCAATAGATTGTCAGAAGCTCCTGTCACAGCTTTGCCTACTCAGGGGTGTGCAGCATTGCTCAATGCAATTAACTGTGGGGTTGAATATAAAGCTGATGTTTGAACTAAACTGGACCCCTGGTTAGATTATCTCATTTGGTATTAATGTGGCTTCAGTCTGATTTACCTTAATTCTCTCTGGGAGCAAAGTTGATGGCATATCTTAGGAAAAGAAGTGCATTCAAGGTAGAATTTCAATGATCTTAGGGACAAATGAACTTGTCCAAGTTATTTTGAGTTAAATAATCTGCTTGGAAAAAAGCTAATTCAGATTCTTTTTTTTTTCTTAAATGTTTCTTTGCAAATAAATCTGTGCAGATAATGGCTTTCTCATCCTGTGAAGCTCTCTGAGACTTCAGAATTTTTTCATGTCCCACCACAGGATAAACCCAAACTCTTTTGTAGTGGTTTTGGTTCATTTAGTTGGGATTTTTGGGGCTTTTTCTCTCTCTTCCCTTCCTCTCCCTGAACAAACAAACAAAAACTATCTCTCTCTGGAAAAGAATCAGCTGACTAAAATAGCAGAGATCGGCTGGGGAAGGAGCCATTGCTCTCATGAAGTCAACACAAGCCTTAAGACAATCTTTCAACTTTTTATACTTATGAATGAGACCCCAAAACATCATCCTCATAGCTGAGACCAGGTCATACTTATTCCAAGACATATATCCCCTATATTAGCACCTATTCTGAGCTGAAACAATCTACATTTGATCAGAAATTTCACCATCAAGCTGGGAAACCCACCTTTATTGAATGTTTGATTTAGTTTATTTTATAATGATGCTTTCTTTGACAATGATATGTGGTGAGAAAGTTGGAAAAGAAACATTTTCTACTGAAAACCCTTGCAGCCAACAGTCCTATCTGTCTGCAAGCTGTTTTTCTCTGGTCTGTGACCTTTGTGTGCTGCTACTGTCTGTCTCATGGGCTGTGCTTACATGTTTGATTTTTGTGTCCTTTCCTGGTGGACAGCCTAAACAATGCCACTCTCTGAGGGGTTTAGAAAGTACCATATCCAAGGGGGCTCTACTGTCACACTCTTCAACTGACCCAGACCTAAGTGAAGAATGTAGCAAAAGTCTGAGGAAACTCAAGATAAGGAACTAAGTAATGATGAGTGAGTCTAGACAGAGGTCATCTAAATCCTTAGGCTTGTTTAAGATTGTTGGGCCTAAGATTTGAATCTCATTCCTACATTGCTGCTTATTTCTCCAGGACTAAAGCCCACAAAAGCATTTGGGGAATATATTTCTGATAGCAAAGTTCCTGTCAATGTCTATGTAGCCAAAAGAATTGATGCCTAGGATTTACATGAGTTTTATGCCATGAATGAAAAGAAGTAATATGGAGTCTAGCAATCAAAGTTATTTTTTTAACTACAGTGATGAAGGAAAAGAACTTGAGAGCGTTTTCATTCAAAACTGGAATCTGCAAGTAACAGTAGCAAATAGAATATAACAATATAATTCATGACAATTTATGACAAGTTGTTGATATAGCCTGGTGAATGAGGTTGTAGAAACTCCATTTTTCTTCTCAGTGTGTGTAAGGAAGCAAAGATGTAAGCACACATGTCTAAGAAGTGGCTTCTTAATAAGGATGACCAAGGAGAGCAGCCTGCCAAAGCCACTTCACTTGCCAAAGCCAATAGCTTGAAGTCAGATGAGAACAGTCAGCAGGACAGCTCCTTGGGTTTTTGATTTTGGGCTGTTTGGATTTTTATCTAGAGGAATTAGCATTACTTCAGCCTCGCTACTTTGAACTGGTCAACAGGATTGAGAAATAATTAATCATTGCTCTGAAACTACTTTGGTGAAGAGTTACAAATGGTCCCAATAAAGGAAATCAGTCAGAAATTTGATAATTTAATACTTCACTGGTTTTGAAGACGATAGCAATGCCTTATATCCAGCAACATCTGAATAGTGTTGGTCAGAGCTCTGACTTTTTATGGAGAGGAGGAGCTTGTGGAACAATGTCATTTTAACCAGGCACCTTAATGCTGTAGTCCTGATCGGGTCCAGCTCCAGATTTCTGAGGGAGTAACACCTGTGTGGTGTATCTTTACATATTATCCCTTGGTAGTCCAGATTAAAGTCCCTTCTCTGTCCTAAACTTTAGGAATATGGGTCAAAAAAAGACCAAAATGGCTTTGCTAGGGTGGCTTAAGCAAAAACACCCTATCACTGACATCCCTGGTGATAAGGTCACTTGGCCGAGAACTTTTCAGGGATGCAAACCCATTTACTCTATGTCACATTGCACCATGTCCTCATTCAGTCATCCTCTAAATTAGCCTATGACTACATCCAGCTGCCTGTTTTTCTCTGGTTTTTCACTGGAAGAGACTTTGGGTCACTGAAAATTCAAGCAGAACAGAGCACGAGAGCGCCTGTACTCAGGGGGCAAACCCAAAGGCTCCCAGCATGGGCTGGGAAAGGGGCAGCTTGTTTGGATAGCTGGGACAGTTGCTTAATCAATGTATTTTCCTCTGTCCATGGTCAGTTTGCAGCGTGCTATAAGACTCTTAGTAAACTTGATGAGGAAGCAGAAATAGAAACAAGATTGAAATTCCCAAGTAGGTCAGGGAGGGTAAAATTTCAATCTGCCTACTTTATTGGAAAGCACATGAAGGGACAGGACAATATTCACAACACAGACTTGGCAAATTGAGAGCCAAATTTAAAACGTTAACAATATAAAGCTTGGGTGAATTTTTTTTCTCTTTTTTTTGTCCTTTTTTTTCTTTTTATTTTTCTTTTTTTTTCCTTTTTTTTTTTTTTAAGGAACATTTGGAGCCAAATTTCTAGGAAGGATAACAGTGAATTAGCCTTGCAATTCCTGGTAATAGGAGTCTTCCATATATTCTGGAGGTTATCTGAATGCTTCCAACAGGAAGGCAGCTATACATTTGTCTTGCAGCAAGGACAGAAAGAAAAATGAAGCAGAATTTTTCTTCTCCTCCCCATAAAACTTGAGCATTCATACTGAAAGTATCTGCAGACAGCCCTGGGACCTGTACAAAAGACTAGCAACTGGCTGTAAGCAGCATAACTTAGAGCACATTCCACACTGAAATGATGAGAATTTAAGAAAAACAGAACAAGAATAATAGAAAGTGCCTCATCAAGCAAATTCCCAGCACCCAGCTCAGAGAGAGGTGAAAAGTAAAGGATAGAATGGATTGATATTTCTGTGGCCAAATGAAGAGAAAACATAAGGGAAGAATAGGAGAGTATAAAAGCAGTTGATGTCTTCCAGTAAATCTTGCAATGTTTGCTTGTCAGGAGCAGTTCTGTTCTGCACTGCTGATGTCTGCAATATTCCCCTTTCTCTTGATGCTTCCTGCTAGGGATGCTCACTGAATGGCCTCTTTTGTTTTCCAATGGCTTATGCTTAGGGAGGAAAGCAAACACATCTTCTTAAATTCAGTTATTGTGGTGGGGAAGAAAAAAAAACAATATTTTGAGCTTTAAGACAAAAGTAGCATATTTAGTATCCTATTCTGGAAGTGATCCAGATGAAAACTCTCCTGGGTGTAAAATATTTGCCCAGGTTTACTTACATCTCACCTCAAGTGTTTGCCTGTTCCATATCCAACTGATCTGTGGTGCACGATCATGAATCTTAACTCTCTGCAGCTTCAACTCGTGGAAACTGAAACCCATCATCTGAAAATCTGATACTTTCAGATCAGCTGAAGCTTCTTGGAACCCCTACAGGACACAGCTTTAGGGCATCACATCCAAACTTGTCTGAATTTCTTTAAGGAAGGTCTGGATTCAAGACTGTGGAAGACTGACTGTACCTCATAAGGAGCATGTACTTAAAAGATCTCAGAGGCAGCAGTGTCCTTTAGGTGAGCATTCACTTCCCCATATGCTATTGAGTTTGAAGAATAAAGATTATTCCCAAATTCTGTGGAAATTCTATTATGAATCTGGGGAAAGATTCTCAGATCCTGCCTTATCACATAATGAATTTTGCAAAATTGTGATCACAGTTTTTGTAACTGTTCATCAAAATCTGCTTCTCTCTTTGGTTTTTGCTCTTCTGTTAGTGTGTATTAACTTGAAGAGCCTAAATGCAATAACCCCTGCTAGGGGATCCCTCTGATAATTACAGTCCTACAAAGGAGACTATCCATTCCTGCTGAATGTGTTCCCAAAACAGTGTTTTCCCAGCATTGTTGGTAGGTCATTTTCTTTACAAAGAAAATCACTGCAGCTTATTTAACAGGAAAAGGAATGAGAGCTCCTTCTTGAAATCCCTTATTTACAAAAGAGCAATTAAAGATATGTCCACATAGCCTACTTGTGCCCTCTCCCTTCACAAGCAAAACAAACATTTCTATAGGAAAGTTGCAATACAGACTTTTGGACCCGGCAGTCAGACACCATACAAACAAACAAGAGTTCTCAGCTATCATCACCTCCAGCTAAAACTATAACAACTGAATTATTTCTAATTTATTCAAAGGCAATGTTAGTTGGAAAGATGAAAAGTGTTTATTTTTGTCTTTTGCTTTTTTTTTATTTAAGTTTCTTCAAAGAATAAATCTTCATTTGCGGGGGTGGAAATTCCTTCTAGTACTTGGTTTAGTAGACACAACGAAAAAATGCACACTTTGTCTATTTTTATTTTTTAATAATTAATGTGGTTTGATTGGTCACTTCTCAGAAATGCTTCAGCCTGTTTGATGCTGATGAAATTGTGGTGAAGTTAAAGAAAAGAAGAGGTTCAGCACTCACACAAACTGTCCAGTTTCTAAGGCATCTGGTGTTGGTATGAAAATTAAATATGGCTATCATGCACCACACATGATGGGACCCACTTTTACTGTTGTGAATCCAGATGCTATAAACCAGACACATCCTGGAAGCTGATTAAGCACCACTTGGTGAGCCTAAATCCAATGAAGAAAAGCATGATGTTGTCAAAGTAGAAGCCAGGAATGACTCCTGTGGTCATTTTTCAGTTTCTTCTGAGAAAGGACTGATGCTGGGGGTTTCATTGGGCAAGAAAAGGACACATCATTGCATAAACATGTGAAAATGCATATTTTTGTGTCATCTATAGCTGGAGAGTGAGTCAAGAAGTCATTGAATAGTGAAAACCTGGAAAGGTGTATCTAGCAGCACCAGGCTGCAAGGTGGTGGGTCTGAAAAACTGGTGTCCAGATGTGAGATGTGAGCCCTGTTCCCATGGGGGTGTGATGCAGCTGTGCACCATTAGCCTTGCCTGGGAATGAGTGCCCAAAGCCAGGAACACTTATATTCCAGAAGCAAAGTCTGGTGGTTGAACACCTCCAGATGGATCATTTGAGTAAATTTCTTCCAGTTGAGACTTGACCTGGGCCAGGTTTTAAGCACATTCTTGCGTAAGCACGGTTTGCAAGCACAAATATGTGGGTTTGGGCACAGTGTGCTCTGCACATGGGTCTTCTCAGGGTAAGATCTTTTAATTGCTGCATTTCCTTCTAGTGGGTCTGCTGCTTCCCAAGAAGCATTGGCATCTATGCTACAAACTCTCTGCTAGAGTCCTCTCCTGTAGGGCCAGAGTGTCACTTCAGACAAGAAGGCAACAAATCCTGAGTGGGTTTTAGACCATGCACCATTGTATACCAAAATGGTTACTGATCCCATCACAGCCCACAAGGTGATTTAGTGAGCTGGAAGGCAGAAATAGGTACAATCTGCAGTGTGCCCACAAGGAAGCCATGGGGGTGAAAGGGATTACATTGTCCTGGTTGCTTTCTGGACTCTGATGTGAAAACAGTGCAGATATAGTCAAAACAGCATAGGGGAAAAGATGAAAGCTGCCCACCAGCCAATGGGCAATGAACAGCTAAGATATCAAAATCAGTATCTGCAGCCCCAGCAGCACCAAGAGAAGCTGAACCAGACCTCAGTCCATCATCTGTCTATCTTAATGAAAGCCTGAGGGAATGAGCATTTAGCATGTCATTTCAGGGTGCTACTCATGATCTCAACATCTTTTTCTTGAGTTCATAATTTTCTCTAAAACATAGTCTATAAGAACCTAGTAATGGCAGTATCCTTTTGTCCAGTTAAGGTATCTGGAAAATCTTCTGCAGTTAAAGTAGGTAGTAAATTGCTGTGATATTCAAAGGTAATTTTTCATCAGTAATGTCTTTTTACCTCATCTGTATGTCTCATTTTTTCACCCAGCTGTAATCATATGAGACTCATTTATATTCTTCATTCTCGGGTAGATACAGCACATTTACCATGAAAAATTTCCTGGTTTTCAGACAAGTCCAGGAGTGTCCAGATTTCACAAAGGTGTTTTTGGCTTGTCAGGTAAAATCTGTCCTTCCTTAGCTTTCTAATTCCATAGATTGTTTGTTTCAGTGCAGAAGGGACAACAAAATAAAGAACCAAGCCAACAAACAAAAATAAATGTACTCCCCAACAACCTTCCCAGTGATATTCCTAGACATGAAGAACATCCAGCCCTCTGGTCTAGTGTCTGTCTAAAGCATCCATACGCTCAAACACAGTTGTCAGCTTTACTCTGCTGTGGTGACAGCTCAGGGATTTCATGGGCTTCGTATTTCTGGTAGCAGTTTCCTGGAGAGTAGACCTGAGCTCCTGAGAGAAATGATTGCACTGTGTGCTTGCTGTATTGCAGAGAGGGTGTCTGCTTGGGGGTGATCCAGGTGTCCATCTGCACTCAGACTCCCTGCACCATAGGCAGTTGTCTCCCTGGTCTCCATGAAGAACACTCTGTGTACCTACAAGCTAAAACTTCTGCCTCATTTTACAGACAGGTGTCACCAACACTTCTGCATGGCTCACACTCAGAGGCCCACAGGGCTCCTGCTTCCAGACATCCAACATGAGCCGTGTGGGATGTCCAACACTGGCTTCACCCACAGTGAGCTCAGCCAGCCACCTGCCTAAGGGTAAGCCTCTCTTCTCATAATTCCCAAGGCAATGGACCCTGGCCACAAAGGCACTCAAAATATAACTTGGTGTGTGTTCATCTCTCAAGGGACAGGAAGGTAAACAACCACACTGGTTTAGCTGACAAGGAGCAGCTCTGTTACATGAATACAGCACCGTTCTGCAGAACAGGAGCTTCCACACATGGATCCTTTCAGGACCACGTTGGAATTAGGCTGGTGTTATGTGTCTGCTACAAACGAAACCCATCCATGTTCCAAAACCAGCTTGCTTTTATGCTGCCATGGTAAAAAAGGATTGTTTTCTTCCTGCAGCCTGATTCAATTTTAAACCAAATTTTTATAGCTCATATCTGTATAGGCTTCCAGTAAGACTATTCTCATCTGAGCAAAAACTGTTTTGAGGAAGTTTTACCACAAACCCTTAAATACTTTGATATGATAGCGTCCATTGCTCTGACAAACTCGAGGCTAAAAATAGAGTTTACAGGCTTAAGTTTGGCATCCAAGCTGACTGCAGTATTGCAAAGCAATTTAAAGTCAGCAAAATAATGTTTAATGTGTCCCGGATCCCAGATCTCCTTGGAGAAGCAAGTTTAAAAAAAAAAAAGTAAGGAAAAAAAACTAAACAACCACAACATCAGGTCAGATGGTAACATGCTGCTGCCAAGCCTCATCCATACAAAGTCATTGCAGATGCTTCCTGGTCAGTGACAGTCTAAACAAGCAGTGAAACACTTACAGCTGTCAGCCTGCATGCCTATCCAAAACAGCCTTCTGGAAGGGAAGGTGCATGGTTTCAGAGAACACTCTGATGAAGTTAGGATGCCCTGGCAGCATCAGGGCAAACCTGAGGTTAAGAGAAAGTTGGATGAGGAGATGCATGGGTCTTCCTGCAAGGGATGATGACAGCAGTTTACTGACACTTTGCTGGTCCTATTTGCATTGCTGCTTACAGAGTTTGTAGAGGATTCACATCACCTGGATAGAGGGAAAAGGAGGATTTTATTTCCTGTGACTGACAGGCCCACTTCTGTCCCTTTTTATTCATTTTTCTCCCAGTGCTTTGCAGCTCAGTTGTAACTAGAGACAGGGTGTGGGACAAGCATACTGGTGGTGCCAGAAGTAGTGAGAATTTCCCCTGGAGCCCAGCAGGTGTGAGGTTCTCATGCCATCCAGATAAATCCCATTGCCAGATTTGGCTTTTTGAAGGATATTTTTTTCCCATTGCTCAGACCTGGCATGGATTATTTTAGACATATTTTGCTTTTTCCTATAAGGTAGGGATATAATCTGTTCTTCAGGATTCTCATCATAATAAAGTTCTCCCTGAAAGGGAAGGTGCCTGGGGTACACTTTATGGTCTCACCCTGAGTGTGATGGTCCTCACATTCCCTCAGAACTTTACAACAAGATCTTAAACTTCAAAAGCACACATGTGGATTGTGCTGGAAGAAAAGCACCAATTCTGAAGATGCTTTTTGACTATAGGTGTCTGCATGGTGGCTTGAAACTACCAAGCTGGGGAGTCTTTTCCATTCAATCTGCTTTTCTCTGTCCGCAGTTTGTTGTAGTTTGTTTTAGTGGAATCACACCATTGCCGGAAAGCCACAGCAAAAATCAGGTTGATGATGTGCAGGAAACTCAGTGACTTTATTAGAGATTGACTTTGCAGCACTGGCCACTTGCACAAGGCTTCTATTACAACACATGCTGTTTTCGGTTGTTTATGACTTTGCCAAAGCTGAATGTTTGGGTTCAGGTTTTCCATGCTGGATGTATCCCTTTAAGCTGAATTGCTTTTTGCTATTCCTCTTCCACTCTCCAAACACGTTTCTCATCTAAGTTGACCTGACAAACATCTAAAAGAAGAAAAGCCACAGAGTCCCCATTTCTCAGGCCTGGGTCTGAGCAATACTGAGGAGAGTGTGTCAATAAGCATTGCTACACAGAAGGAATTAAACCACTTGGAAAATGTCAGGAAGGAAGTTATTGGAGAAGCCAAGAAGCACAATCAGGTTTCCCTAGCCTACAAACTGTGTTCTAAATCGCAAGCTTTTTGTTCTCTTTGTCCCTTGCTGTAGGACTTTTGATTTAAAGGTTAGGATGACATGGGTGTCAGAGGAGTCAGAAACTCTGGTTCAATTGGGTTAGGGGATCTTTGTTCTTCAAAGAGCTTTCCCTGCAGGACTTGTGTTGGAAATGTCTTGTAATGTGGTATTTCTGTACACTAACCCTCTTCTCATGTGCTGCCCCACAGTCATCTGTGGTATCCACTCTCCCTGCTGAATTTCTCAGAGATGAGCCCAGAGCTTGGTCAAACAAAAACAAAACCAAAACCAGAACAAAACAAAACAAACAAACAAACAAACAAAATCTTTCACAGGGAAGAGTGATTTGGCAGTAGATAGGGGACAAGGACAGAAAAAGGAGGGTGACATGAGGATAACAGAGCACAGCCCAAGACAGCACCTGACCTCTCCATGCAGAGCTCCAAGGTGTCTATCAGTACTGCCTTAAGGTGTTTAACAAGTCCCAGAAAAACTGATAACATAGGCTCCTTGGTTGCCCTGCTTTCTCTTCTTCTGTGCTCTGGGAATGGCCATCTGGGACCTGGCCTTACAGTTCTTACTGTGACTTCCTGGGAATGGGGCAGAAAAAAGCCATCCATCCAGAACTCTTCCCTGGTGGAAGGTCTTAGGGAACTTCGTGGGACCTACAGAAAGCTTTTTGTGATAAAACTGAGGCCTCAGCCACCTGCACATCTAGATGGTGGGCTTTGAGAATGGCTAACCAACTGCTGGAATGAGCTGCCAAAATTTGGGGTGTTTCAGAAGAGAACTCTCCAACATGTGAGGAAAATGTTGCCAGCTGAAAGCGTTTCAGATGGGATCATTGAATAGAGCTGTCTGCTTTCTTTCCTAAATACATAAGATGTGATTTGGCTTACTTAGAAATCTGTAATGACCCACCACCCTTTGAAACCAAAGCAGAAGTTTCTTTAGAGGTTGATTCAGAGCAGAAGCCTGATGTCTTGTGCTCTACATCACCAATCTTCCCACTGCATCTGACAGACAAAGGCAACTAGATGTTTGTACATGGCTAGCTGTATGCTGGGACATTAATGCTCTGTATAGATTAAGTAGATTTGTTCTAACACACTTCCCAGCAAACTATACTCTTCTTGAGGCTATAGTGCCTTTCTTGTTCCTGCTCTCAAAAGTGATTGTAATTTACACATAGATAAAGGGTAGAGCCAGGAAGCCAGCTTACTTATTTCAGTTATATTAAATCAATCCTTCTCCTTGGATCATGTCTTCATTATTATGGTCAGGAAGCCTTGAGGACTCAAGGTCCATCCACAAGGATACCTGAGTCTGTACATCACTGCACAAAGTGAGGAGGCTTTATAGGGAACAAGGGATTCCCCTAAGAAAGCAGTGCAGATGATGATCTTACACGAATTGCAGTTTCTGGCTTGTTCCTTTTGCCTGGTACACCAGGTCAGGGAGGGTGTTGGATACATCTCCCTGTGATCTAGTGCTGATGTGGCATCAGCAGCCATAGGGAAAGCTTCAGCCTGGTTCCTAGTCAGAATCACCCACCACAAACTGAGGGAGACAGTCATGCTCCAGCCACATGATATTTAAGACTGGAAAGCTCATCCAACTGAAACTGAACTGCTTTTATACTTCCACTAGTTTTCAGCTAGATCAGTTCCCTGACCACATTCATCATGAGACCACGGGGATGCCTCTGCTGCTATAAGAGCAGAGAAGGGAATGGGAGAAACGTGGGGTAGGTAGATTTACCCCTGAAGATTTATGCTGGCCTTGCTTGCTCTGACTCAGGGTAGTCAACAGACACCTCTCTGTGACATGCTCTAGGCTCCAGAACAATATAGTTCTTTGAAAACACATCGATGAGCTTTTGGTTCAAAACTAAGATGATATATAAATCACAGCATTTTTTGGCTTAAAATACAATGCCTTGCCAAAAAAAAAATAGTATATTCGCTAATCCAGCCAAGAACTGTAATAAACTGTCAACATCAGTCTTGTTCACCTCATTTTGGGGTCTTGCTAGTTCTTACAAAAAGGTTCTTCAGCTGTGATGTCCAGGCTGGTGGTCCATGGAGACTTTTCTGTTCCTGTGATTCTGTTTTTTCTATCTAAATCTGATAAACCTCATTAAAAGGAGTCAGAACACTATAGGATGAAATGTCAGACTTGTCTGCATGAAATATTGTGCTCTTAATTGACCCAACACAAGTTAGCTCCATGTGGGATCTAATGCAGTCATTTAAGTGCATTGCTGAGCCCAGCTAATAAGAGTTTTTGAGAAGTAGATTATATTAGTTGCCACTCAGCACCTTGTGATTGCATTTCCTTAGCTTTTAGACCAGTTTGGAGTGTGGGCAAAACATGTCCTGCCTGCCTGCTTGCAAATGTCTGTGTGGATCCATGTGCATGTATATCTAATCACATAAATGAATTCTCTAGGTGACATGAAAATCCTTGCCCATAGTACAGGAAGGATTTAAGAAGCTGCATAGTCTTTGCCTTCCTGAAGTGCTGGGGCCACTTTGAATATAAATCTGAACATGAGAATATTTCCTGAGGGAAGGCAGGGCCAAGACAGGGTATTTCAGAGCTACACAAGTAATATAAAACTTCTGGAAAGCCATAAAGATTTACGGACAGGATGTCCTCTGTTCCCAGGTAAAGGAAAACAAGTACTTCCACAAGAAAAGGGGGAGGAAGGAGAAAACCATAATTCTTGCTGTAAATTTCACTTTAATTAGGGCTGTGATACAGAGACAGCACATGTGGCAGTTCAGCTTGGTTTTCGCAGTCCCATACCTTGTTTGTTTGATTTTGGTGGGGCTTTTTCCTAAGATGCTGTTCTCTCCTGAGCCACCCATGCCCTAATCATCCCTGTGACATAATGCTTCTATGTTAATCTGTAGTTGACATCCCACATATTTGTGCCTGCTTCCTGCACTCTGCGCCAAACCTACCTTGGTTTTTGTGCTACGCGGTTTCAGCCTTCACTCAGCTACACCAGTTCTTGCCAGTACAACTTGTCATCAGCTCTAAGGTCAGTTCCTCACTGACATCCCATTCACACGTCATCAGGCAGCCATGGGCTCCTAGCTAAATCTAACCCTTAAAAAGAAAGGGCTTAGCAGTGCTATAAAAATTAGAGCTGCCTTTGTTTGTCTTCATCACCTCCAGGTGATGCTCTATTGAGAGCAGCAGTTTCTAGTCTGAGACTTGTGCCCATCAGAAGCACTACATGGCAGGCAGATCTAGTCCAGGAGGCAATCAGCACAGAGTGGAAAGACCACAGTGCAGCTGCTGTTGCAAGAGACATCATTTTTGTTCAGGTTTTTTCTTACAGCAGGCTATGTCCAAGTATTTCATTTGCCACTTCTTGACTGCCTCAGGAATGGTTCAGACAGGTGCAGTTGGTTGTCAAAGAAGACACCAAAGCCATTCCTACTTGCCAAGGTTTGACTCCATCCCAGCAGACTTGATTGTTCCTCAAAGTGAGTGGTACATTTTGATTGCATTCACACTAACAGGAGGTTGTGGCCACCCCAAGTTAATTTCTGTCTTGCAGGAGCAGGGCAGGGTGCACCAAGAGGAGGCAGTGACACTGGAAAGATGAAGTGTGAGTTTTTATCATAGGCATCAGATTCTCCAGGATGTAGTTTACAGGTTGAGGGAGTCTACAGTGATGTTTTCTTCCTCTTTGTTCCTCCAGGAGAATGTCTTGGTTAGAACAGACATTCAAATAACTGCAGAGCACCAAAGGGTTCCAAGCACTTTGAGAAAGCAGACAGATTGTATGTCCAGAACACTTCTCCTCATGAGGTGGAGGGAGACAATAATTTCACCAAACAGAAGAGAAACCAAGGACTAGCTCATTGATACTTTGGGTACAGATTATGAGATAAAGACCTCTCAAAGTGCTAGTCTTCCATCACCCCAGGACCCACTATTCACTTGTCTCCCTCCCCTGGTCAGCAGGGGTCCAACCTCAGACAGTATACGCACAGTTCTGGTGGGGTGCAAATTCCTAATCCCATCACCTCACAGGTCTGGCTGAAACAACTGTTCCAGTGGGAGTGATGGCACAGCTGCTCCTTTCTCTTCCTTTTTCCTTGAGTCCCAGGCCACAGAGATCATGGTAGGGTCCCTGAGCTTAAGCCATGAAGAATTTATTTTGCTGCTTATGGATAGTTACCTCTGGCATGGAGAGGTGACTTTCACTCCTTATAGCTTAATCAAACCTCAGATGTGGCATCAGCCCTAAAGAGGAGGCATTTCTTCTCAGGGCTAAAGATCAGAGATTCTGGCTGCATCCTGGTGTGGAGACAGTCCCTACAGGTGACCTCCTGCCATGCACCAGCTGCTGTAAACTCACCCAGCTCTGCACTCAGATGCTGCACATGGTTTTGTCACACAGACCTACCCTGTGCAGCCCTTTCCAGATGGAAAAGCAGGTCTGAACTTGTGAGTGACCCAACGGTCACATTAGCCAATGCATTGTGCCTCTGCTCACATCCCATTGACCAAGTCACTTTGACATCACGTGGAGGATGGAGAGAAAACAACCTTGTAGTTTCCAGGTGTGCTTGGGAGTGATGCATACCTGGAAAACTGACTTGACAACTACAGCAATTTGAACAAAATATAAGGCCCCAGAACCTGAAGAAGATGGAACCTAGTGAATCAGACTCCTTAATGCTCCACAGTAGGGGATGGCCTCATTGCTGGTTTACAAGCCCTGTTCTCTACCATGCAAGGGGCTGTTGCTTCTGTGTGTGTTGCCTGTCACTGCTGAGCTCACTGTGGGAGTGTGGCTGCAAACGTGCTGAAAAGCCAGCTTGTACTCAGGAAGCACAGGAATGCCTGCAGAATAAATAACAATGTAAATTAGACAGGATTGTAGTTCACCAGCCCCAGCAGGAGTTATCCCCTTGTCCAAACATTGAGCCAGCAGCTGATGAGCTTCCTTGTGTGCTCAGCAGGGCTCCTGCCAAACTGAAAAGATTAAGAAGGAAAACTTGCCCCAGCTGAACAAATAGCCCAAAGGTCTGCCTGAGGCTCAATAGATGATTGGGGTGACATGGTTAGGCATTAGTTTCTGTAGCCTGAGAGACAGATGCAAGGATCACCCCATCCAGCAGCAGCTGCCACACTAGCCTGCAGGACCTGCAACAAGCCTGAAATTGTGCCCTCTGGAAAAGATCCTCACTCAACAGAGGAGAGCAAGGTTCAATTCTAATCATACAAATTCAAATACCATCGACTCTTAGTCATGCTCTTCTCTTAACCACAAGAACAGATACCTGAGAAACCAAATGCCTCCTACTTTCTTTGTTCCAGTCCTAGCACAGGAAAACAGCTAGTCTGTAAAAGAGATATCATGTCTTCCAGAAAGGTTGACAGTCCTCCATGTTTCACCACTATTTCTGAGCCCAAGAGTCAAGTTCTTCTTGGCTTATCTCCCCTAGGATGGTTGATGGCTCAGCAGGGACTGCAAATCTCTGTCTTACAGCTAGCGAAGCATGGCTCAAAAACATCTTCTAATTTACAGCCAAGCATTTATGCAAACATAAATCCCATGTTGATCCATAGGGACCAGCGTAATCATACATTAAGAAAAACAGAGCATTTTGAAACTCTAGTGACAGGTTCAACCCCACCTTCCTTAAATCACCTTCGATGATCTTGACCTCATCTTAGTTCCCAACTGAAATTAAACCTGCTGTCACACTGCTTTTCCTGAGTTTCTGCTGCACCTGAACTCATCACCAGCAACTGAGAGCAGGGAAGAGAGAGAGCTGGAGAACCCAGTGAATATTATCATCATGGGGGGAATTTTTAATATGTTTTCCATCATAACCACAAACTGAATGATCCGGGAACTTTTATGATGCTATCCCTATGGCATCTCAAAGGATGGGAAATAAAACATATTTTTATTAAGCCTCTTGAAAGATATAACCATTCATTTTTATCTGTTGGAACCCCACAGATGGGAGACTTGACAAATACTTTTCTTTCTGAACACAAGAAAGTTTGTGGGGTGGTCAAACTGAATGTAACTCTAATAGCTTAACACCAGGACACCCCAAAACAATGTAGAAAGGGTTTGGCATCTCTAGACCCCCAAAGGTCAGTTTTGGCATATCCTGGAGGTAAGCTGTGACTTTAAGAAAAATTTGAGTGATCATTCTCATTTTCTCTGGTAAAGGAACAAAAAAAAAAGTGAAGGTCTTTGCTTGATGATATTTGATACAAGCAGATGTGATTTTGCTCTGCTTTCCTCTGCAATTCTTCTTTCAGCAGAAATTGCTCACTACTCTATGCTGCTTGTGTTACTCTCTGTCTGCATTCACTCATTAGAGATTAAAATTAGACCTTGAAATGATTCTTCCAAAATCACAGACTCTGGAGGGACTGGTAGGTTTTCCACCAAACACATAGAAACCACAGGGTTTTGTTCATGGGAATGGTAGGTGCCAGGAACCCACTGGAAAATACTGTTGGGTATCTGGGAAGTCTTTTTGTACTGTCCTCAAAGGAGCCAGAGAAATACAAACTCTAGAGGGAAAGATCTTGATGTGAGAGAGTACTGACACAGCTGATCTTTCCAGGTGATGTTATGGGAACAAGAAATAGACAGAAATCTAAATAAAAAATAAAGCATTTAATGAACCTGGATCCAGCATGTCATCTCTGAGATGCTTCAAAATAGAGGAAGCCATGTCACAAATGTGGGGATCCCTACCTGGACTGTGGAGTGATATTAACATTTAAAATTTGGTTCTAGATCTGTATTCCTTAGGAAGCACCTCTCTTTTGCTCCTAAACATATGATTAGAATGGCTACAGTGATTCTGAGACCAGTATAAGCACCCAGAGTTAGAGAAGGACACTTAGATCTGTTTTCACATCCCCAGTGTCAAGGAGTTTCCATCAGAGAACCTACAACTCATATTAGCAGTGTTGTTGATAACACTGTCCCTGTGTAAGAAACAGTAAAAAACATGATCTATGGACACCAAGAGATTTACAGATGCAGAACACCAAAGCAGGACAGTGGTTATGGAGCTGAATACACAGTGCCAAGGATAGAAGGTGATTTAAAGGGACTTATAATTATCCAGGCACTTTTCACTGGGGATGGTTTAGATATATCACCTCTGAAACCTTCAGCAAATCACATAAATAAGGAAGTGACACAAACAAAGGTAAATCAAAAAGTGTTTTCATAATCAGATACTCTGAAAAGGCCTCTGATGTGGCAGAAAGTTGATTACAAAGTTTAAAAATGTTAACTTGGCAGAAAAAAAAATTGCACTTTTCTCCCACTGTGCAGTTCTTTTTCTTTGTCCTGGCATCAGACCAAAAGCTGCATAAATCTTTGGAGGCATCTCACAGTACATGCATGGTTTCTGGACTAGAAATGGTGTAAGTGCATCTTAGACAACAGATGTGCCCCTTGCTCTACCACAAAGGGTACTAGAGAAAAGTGTGCATGACAAGGAGGCCTTTGGGAAGGAAGGTCACTGTGAGCAGCTCTCCATGTGAACGTTGTTGAAGTGCTCATGCCTTGCCTGTATCTGTGTTCAGCCTGTATCACAGATAGCTGTCTCATTTTAATCCTTCAGCTGTGGAGATACCTCAAATTGCCAGGCAGAGGGTTCAGAGCTTCACTCCTCTTGCTAAACTGACATTTCCCATGCCTTTTCAAGCCTCCAGTCTCTCTTCTTTTGCACCACAGAAGCCAAGAGCTCTTCAGCATCTTCCTCTACATCCATTCCTCTCTAAAACACAAAGGTGGAGAGTAGGTTGGACACTAAAGTTTTTAGTCTTTCCTTTAGAGTTTTCTAGGTACTTGCTCAGCCTCTTCTTTTTCCTCTGGATCAGTTGCTTTGTCCCTTTTTTGAAGTGTGAGGGCCCTGTAATTCAGCTCCAACTTCACTGATGCTGAATTGGAGATTATTGTTTCGGACACTTTGCAAGGCAATGTCCTCCTTTATACACTCATTTTTCAGTGCAACCTGAAACCCTGTTTCCCATTTTGTCTGGTCCCTTTTCCACTCCCTCAGTCTCATATCGAACAATGCAGAACTGCTGCTTTGCCAGTTATTCCTCCATCTTGAGTACTACCCTCTTGAGCCATTAAATATCCCTTCATAAGCAGAAAATGTCATGCCTGTCTTTGTGGAAGGAAATCACATTTATTTCTGTCTGCTCCTTCAACTGGGAAAGACCTCTGCAAATTGCTGAGTCTCCATCTCATCATCAACAGTTGAGACAGAGTTTTAACGTCCTCAAGGTTCAAGCTAAACTCATTTTTAAACTTTTGTCCATTGTAAAAGATTCTTGAATGTCATGCTCTGTTCTCCAGCTGCTTTCCCATAGACTTAAAAAATGTGGCACTTTCCCATAACTCAATATGTCCTTCACTTCCATGGGCTTCAAATCAGTTCCTTCTCTTTAAGAAAATAATCATTTAAAGCATTGTCTGTGTCTGTTACTGAACCACACTGGACAACTTCTCTTCCTTTTCTGAATAGTAAATGAATATTTAATAAGTCCTGCTACTTCCAGTATCTTATGTGCAGTCATTATGGTCTGTAGATCAAACCTAATGATTCTTGATAAATGTCTTAAGTTCCCCTGGTTGCTTACATGAGTGTAATAAAATCACCAGGCAAAGGTAGCTGGCAAGAATTGCCTCAGTTTCTGACCTCATTCCTCATGAATCTGCATACAGCTGCCTCTTACCCCTTTCAAATCCAAACCCTAGAGGCCTGAAAGATTATTGTACACACTTGAACATGCCAAATTCCCAGTAGATTAACCCCCCTCCACGCACCACATCAGAATGCTTTACCCTTGCTTTGAAGAAATCACTTCCTTAAAATGCCTCTGGTTTAAAGCAACAGATGAGTTCACCCCCGTGGCCCAGTTTTGGCCCTTGTTCTCTGCTGAGGCTGACATTTTATACACAAGCTGATGTCTCCAAAAGCTTTAAGGGCAGCAAGGGTTTCTCCATTCATCCTTCATTGTATACCCACACTTCATGTGCACTGTGCCCCCATCAACAGACATGTGTGATCACTTGCTCATGGATCCAGCTTCTGTCTGACTCCTTCAGGTACTTCAAGACCAAAAAATTTGTGGCTCACTAGCCTCCTGAGCCAAAATGTTGGGGTTTTTTTGTTAAAACTTCTCGTGTATTTTACTCTTGTGAATTTGTCTAAATATTTTTGAACCCAAATAAACTTTCCCCAACCACATAAAACTGCAGCATGAAGTTCCACAGCTGAATTGCAAAATGTGTGGAAAAACATCCTCTCTTCCTTTCTTTGTCCTGCCACGTAGCTTCTTTTGGTATACCCCAGTTCTTGAATGCGAAGAGACAGTGGGAAATCATTCCCTATTCATCCTTTCAAAGATATTCATGCAGATTTCTACCACACCTTTCCCTGATTGTCTTTTCTTCCTGGCCATCTCATTAGCTTCATACAGATGGACAGATTGTTCCTTTTAGCTTTTTCAAAGATCCTCTTTTCACATTAACAATTTCTCTGATGGACACATATTCTTCAGAAATGGGCTGAGAACCATCAGTTTTATTGTACATCATTAAATGGCCATTGCAGTCACTACCTAATGTGCTACATTTAAACTCCCTCCTTAGACTAGTAAGTGGTTAAACACCTGTAGAATAATGTGGCAGAACTGCTAAGTACCAGTTGTTTTCCATTCCCATCAGTGTGAAAATGTCTGAACTTCTCAAGTGGCCAGAGTTGAGAGTTACCATGCCTCTCCTCAGCTCCAGCAACTCCCTACATCTCTTCTCTTCGCCTGTGGCAAACACACAGTGATTCATTTCAGCTTAGTCTGAAGTGTTAAATTACATTATTCTTCATTTGCCCAGGGATAAATTGACTCAGCATTTAGGCTAAGTATTTACTGTAAGGTTTGCATCCAGACAATTACCTCAGCTTAGCTGATGCTTGGTAACTTGTTAAGCCACAGTATCTTAATTACAAGACCTAAGGCTCTCATAAAACAGATTGGGATTTTGAGATAACTTCTGCTTCTATTTTGAAAAGTTGGAATACATTCCAGGACAAAACTATTCTAAGACAAAGCTCTGCATTACAATCTCCCATCATGTAGTCAAAAGAGTTTTGTATATACAACAAGAGTTGCAGCCATTTCTTTTCTAATCCAAACTGTCCACCAAATACAGAAATAAGATGAAAAACTACCCTTGGCATAGCTAATTGCAATTAGAGACTTTTGAAAATTCAAGCTCTCATTCCCCACTTGAAACACAATTCAGCAAAGTGTTTAAGCTCTGACTTGAATGGGATGACTTAAGTGATTAGAATTAACCACGTGCTGAAGCATTTTGCTAAACCAGGAACCTGAGGAGGAGAATAATGCCTTAAAACTATGACAGTTCCTCAGCTGAAGGAAGACCCTTATTCTGGGTACCAGAATTATATTTCTTACACTTTTTTTTTTTCTAAAAAAAAAGACTCTTTATACATGGCTCGTGTTGCAGTCTTTGGACAGGGATGAGTCTAGTCTTTTGCAAGCTGCAAAATAACATCTCAAGGAAAATGTCTTCCCTTAGGGAAGAGATAGTGCATGACTCTGCAACACTGACAGCAACCCTTCAGCCTAGATATTTTTCAGTTTGATTTAATATGTATTCAAAGGTGTGTGCCCAACAAGGAATGCTAATTTTTGTACTTTGAGTATTAGGATCAATTCTGACAGCAGCATAATCTGAGTAATTTCAGCATTTGCTTAAGACCAACACGGTATAATTTAGAGTAGTTTTTGGCACAGTATAGCGCTTAATACATCCTCTGTACCAAGATGCATTCCCATATGTTGCCACTAAATTTGTTAATATTCTGTATTTAATGGACAGATATGCTGAATAGGCCTTTAATTAGTTTGAATCAGTCCTTGAAACTGGGATGTGATGTTTTGGTGGGGTAACATCAGAGAATGTACTTGCTCCTCCCCAACCATTCACCATGCATAACATGTACATTCATGATTTTTATGACCTTAGAAATTCTTCTCTCACTCATTTGCCATGGTAAATGCCAGTCATTTGCCATGGTAAATGTGACTGCAATACCAAGGAAAGAAACTGTGAAGGCTGCAGTACAAATTCAGTCCTTGTAAATATTCCAGGCATTCATGTTAGGCATCAGCTGTGGCTGAAATATGGGGATTTGGGGGGGTTTTCGTTTTGCTAGATGATTACTCTGTTTGGGATAATCACTGAAGCATGGCCTTGAAAGAAATGCCTTTACTTTGCTTCTGAGAGAACATCCTTGCCAGTTAAGGTCCACAAGTTTAAGGGTGACATGATTAGTCCTGCTTCTGAGAGAGGAAATGGTAACAGAAGCATTCTCTTCTCAGCCCACTTTCCCATGCTTTTTGTGCTCTGCAATAGAGGTAAGTCAGCTTCCACAGTGCATCTATTCTAACTGCTACATCTATTCTCACTGCTACAATCTCTTTTTGGTCCCATTATCAGCAATGAATTAATTCAGGTCAATAATCCACTCAAAGATCAAAAATAAACTCCAATAGCACATTAGAGGAGCAGACTTCATGTATCCTGTGTCAAGCTTGTAACCGTGTTGAGGATCATGTATCTGTCAGCATGTTATCCTGACTTGTGCATCAGGCTACTGACAACCAAGGCCATTCCTAGATAAACTGTTCTGCTGTTAAAAAAATGTTCAGTTTATATTTTTCTTCAATCTGTCATTCATCTTACAGTAGATTAAGTAAGGTTCAGTAGATCAAAGTCTTCTATCAATAAAGCACTTCAGGCAAATAGAGCTGGAAGAAACTCCTAGCCCATCTCCCTACCCTAAAGTAAGACCCACCTGTGCCCTTCCTAAGACCTCCTGCAATCTCCCAAAGCCTTGCAAGCTAGAAATCTCATTATGCTTCAGGGAGTTTTACGTGTTTCAACTGCTTTGATGCTGCGGTGACTCTTCATGGAAGAACTCCTACCTCAAATGGTGCAGTTGTGCTGTGCTGGGATTCAGTCCTGGGTGTCAAAAGATTCCTGCTTGTCAGTCTTTGGGGCTTGCTTGTTCACCTTCCTACAGAGACATCCTCCAGAGCCATTCTCCTAAATGGTACTGACAGACACCTAGGTAAAAAAAGCTCGAAAAGCCTCAACTCATAATCCCCTCTGACAGCAGGTGGGCTCCTGGCTCCTCTGGGGTGTCCAATGGTTTTGCCCTGGATGTTACACTTCTTATCCAAACACCTTCATTTCTAGAGGAGCTAAAAATGCCTGGCTCATGCAGCCCTTGCACACGATGTCTGGCAAACGCTGCAGATGAAGATTCTCAGTCTAAGGAAAATGCAGCAATTAACACTACATTAATTAACAGAAGAAAAAGCAAGCTATTTTTGGAAGTAGGGCCTGCCCACTCAAAAGCATTCAGAAGACCCATTGTACCCTTCTGCTAACAAAGCCTCGTTAGCCTCCCGGAACAACCAGTCCAGAAATGGGGAAAGATGATTTAAACTGGGGCTACACACTGTGCAGATCCAGATTTTGAGAATCCATTTTCTGGCCTATGTCCCAAAATTCTGTTGGATTTGGAAAAGGAAACCCTGGGATGCCAGTAGAAGCAGAAGCTAAAAAGTAGCAGGGACTGCCCTGCTTTTTATAATTCTGCTGTCATGGGATAGAAGAACCAGAGCTCCAGTATGTGCTTGGCTGAGAGATCTAAGTCTGTTTTTGGAAATCCATACTCGGCTCTTTTTGGACAGATAGTGTCTCTTTGAAGCCCTAAAAAAAAAAAGTGCTTATAGAACCTGGCTTGTCTAATTTACCAGTGTAAGAAGAGGCAGGGCTCTGCCTGATGTCATTTTTCACATCCAGATAAGAGGACCATACCAGGGCAGCTTTTTAGTTGTCTTTGGTCAATGGCATGGTGGCCTTGTAAGGAAGCTTCCTTGAGAAAAGAGGTAAACCACAGGGAAATCAATTACAGCAGAGAGAGAATGAAACTATATGCAAATATATGCCCCCAGAAATCCTAGGTTCTTCAGTTTGGTCAGACCTGCTTATGAAGCTGATTCAGGCGGTGTTTGAACGATTTGAAGACCTCTGCCTAGGCTCACCAGAGGTGCAAGTCAGGAGCAACATCAGTGTAACGCTCATGCACCAGTAACACAAAGCCAGATTGCTGCCATGCACGAGTCCCAGAGTGGCTGCCGTCTTCCCAGCCACAGTCTGGGTATTGCTGACTCTGGGAGCAGCTCTGGGGACTTGGAGAAGGAATAAATTAGTGCTCATCATTGAGAACTGGGGAGGAATTTTCCGATGGAAGTGTTTGTTGTCGGAAAATATGGGTTCATTGACAGCTGCACACGTGGCAAGGGTGGACTGACTTCAGTGACGCTTTTTTTTTTTAGGACGAGAACAGTTTTCACATCCAAGCATGGAATTTTTATTCAAAAACAGAGCCGAAAACAGCAGTTCCAGAGTGCCCATTTATCCAATGATTGCCATGTAAATTCGGAGGTGGAAAGCATGGGTTTAAGTCCCATGCATATGATTTGATTTTCGTGTCCCTGCATCTCTAGCAGGTCCCCTCACTCTGGAGGTCATTGTCTGGGGAGAAGAACATGATCCCTCTTGCTGGGGAGGGCTATTTCTGCCTTTGTTTTGATTTGTTTGTTTGTTAAGAATACAGCATTATTTCATGCAGTAAGAGAAAAAGAAAAACAAAGTTCTTGAGATCTCAAGTGATGCCAGAACATATTTTCTACCCAGCTACTTGCCATAAATAAAACTGACATTTTATATCTTGGCCATTACAGCAAAATGACTGCCATGATTATTTTTTTTCTTCTTAATAAAATAGAAGTCATGTTAACAAACACTCGCTACCAGAAAATTTGGTCTTGTTTCAGTTGGTTCAAAATGCAAATAGTGAAAATATCAGTTTAGAAAGACACATGAGAGGCTTTTTTTCCCCTCCCAAGCTTAATTTTCATTTGGGTGACTCGTCTGCAATCCAGATGGTATCTATGAGGGGGGAATGGATACAGACATGATTACTTTTTCTCTTTTTCTTCTGAGAACCACATTGCAAATAAATTTGGAAAAGGGACCACTTAGAAAAGACCTGTTACAGGAGATACCAATATTAATTCTGCGAAGGTGATTAGCACAGTTATATATCCATACAGTTCTTTATATTTTTCTAAGTCCTCAACTGGACATTAAGTGACTCACCAGCTCTTAGAATATTTTTTTTCAGCTGAAACATTTCACTGTGCCCTTTGGCAATGGATTTTTATGCTGCAATTTTATTAAAAAGTTTGCATGAGGAACTTCAAGATTAAGAAAAAAAAGGTTAAAAAGTTTATGTCTCCACCTATAACTGCCTAGTTCTGCACATCTGGAGAGTACCTGGGGATGGGATCTTTTCCTTTCCTGGCACAGATCTGAGTTTGATCCAAAGCTTCCATTGCATTACACATTTTAACGCATTTCTCTGCATTCTCAGACAGTGATTTTTATGAGTAAATAACATTAACAATGAATAGCTCAAAATGTTAAGCTCTTGAACTCAGAATTGGGTTGGGCAGTGAAGAGTGGAGCTCACTGTCTCAGGATGAAAATAACAGGCTTGTATCTGACAGAACCAAGTTAAATTCCTGCCATGGACTTTTTCAGTCTTTGTGATGCCTCTGGAGCTAAGACTGGGCTTTGCACATATATACAAACACACTCAATGGTATGCTGCTTTTAGTAAGACCCTTTTATTTCCTCTGAGTCCTGGACTCTGTTCATGCAATGACTCATGAGCAAACAGCTTTGCAGAACTTATCCTTTGATTTGTAATGCTCCCTGCTGTGCCTCTGCAAAGTCTTTTATTTCTTTGCAAACTTTGCACAGAACACTTTCATAACTATAATGCCCCAAAAGCTGAAATCAATGAGGACTGTATCCATTACGCTAAGGATGCATTTGTCTTGCTATTCTCAACTTTGAAAATTGGAAGCTTTAAAGCATTTACTTTCTTGAAGGCAAGAACACATACTACTACTTAGGAGCCCAAATCCTTTTAGCTTTCAGTGGAGTTCAGGTACTAATGTCAGACTCCTAAACACTGCTTTTAGCAGCAGTCTGAGGTGGCTGAGCCTCTTTTTCAAATCCAAGCTCCCCAGCTATGTTTGTGCTGCCTTCAGTAGAAGTCCTGGAGTTCAGAGCAAACAAATGCCTTGAGATGGTGACACTTGCACTTAAGGTGGGACCCCAAGTCCCATCTAGCTTCAGACCTCAGAAATTAATTTACCTGAAAATTCTGAATTCAGATCAGAAGCCAGACCTGGCTTGGCTTTTTAGCTCATGCTTCTGGCAAGCAAGGGGGTCTGACAAACCCATTTTGGCCTCTGCAGACACAGGCAGGGTGAAGGGGTATGTCTTAGCTAACATCAGGTAAGAGCACTAGAAGAAGCTGCCCACAGAGGGTGCAGAGTCTCCTCTGGAAATGTTCAAAACCCACCTGGACGTGATCCTATGTAATCTACTGTAGATGAACCTGCTTTAGCATGGGAGTTGGAGTAGATGGTCTCCAGAGGTCCCTTCCAACCCCATCCATCCTGTGATTCTGCTTGATTACATGAAGAGGTAGCCTGAGGTGCTTTCCATAATGTTCACCCATCCTTTCTCCCCAGCTCTCATTTCAGTGGCATTTTCATATCTAACTCCCCCAGCTGCCCTAGACAAACCTGGCAACTGCAAAGAGCACAGGCAGCAACATATTTTCTCCCATCCTCCACAACAATGTCTGAATAGTTCACAATGCTGAGAGATGCAGGCTTTGCAATACCTCTGTGGAGAGCAGGCTTGTGCTACCTGCTTTTATTGACAGATGGACAGGTGAATGATGTGACTATTTAGCAGAGGTTGTCACAAAAATTTCCAGCCAAGTGACAATGAACATAAATTGTTTTATATTCCTTTGGAAGCCTCCTTCTCCTTCTTGCCTCAGAGTTGAAGGACTACTAAAATATTAACTGGACAATCAGAGCTACATGGGAAATTTTGTCTCATTCATCTTTCACTCTCTCTTACAGGACAGTTTATTGTGTTGGGGACTTCAAAGGACTGCACCAGATAAGCAGAGGAGAAACACAGATTAGCTGAGACATCAACAAGCATTGGATGAGGTCAATTAAAAGCCAAATTAAACAAATGGAGCTTTCAACTTCGATCCAGACAGGAAAAAGCAGTCAGTTGCAAGGGTTGGAGATGAAAAGAATTCCAAAGGGCTGATGCAGAACAGGAGCATGGGGGTGGGAAGTGTATGACTAGCCAGGGGCAACATGGCAGTGTGGGGCAGAAGTACCTTCCATCTATTGTCTTCAGAGAGGACCAAAGCTCAAACTTATCTGGATCAATGATACCTGGAGGAACTGAAAGGGAAAAGCCCTGGCCAGGTTAAGAACTGTCTTGGTGGCTACAGAAAGGAAGATGAAGCAGAGCCCCAGAGTAAGGGTCGGGGTGAGTGAGGGTGAGGACAAGCTGTGCTGCAGCAGGCAGAGCAGTAGACCAGCAGTGAGAAGAGGCAGATTTTGTGCCAAGTGGATTCTGGGTCACGTAACCCGAGCCAAGCTGCTGAGTCACCCTGCAGAGCCTTCCAAAAGTCACTTTGCCCACCTCCTGCTGCCTCAGTCAAACCCATCTGAAAACAGGGGTCAGGACAGTCAGGAACTGTGCTGTGAAAACAAGGTGCTGGCTGAATATGCCAGAGGTGACCATGAAAAGATCTGAGCACACAGCAAGACCCTTTGAGACAACAGCAGAGGACTCCCAAAATGCTGGGATAAAAAGACTGACACTGTGTCATAGAGGAACTTTTTCAAGACTTTGCATTATTCTTTGCCCATCCAATTCACTCACTTGGAATACTTTCTGTTCTCCAAGGCTCTATTTAAAGTCTGGACAACTAAAGCAAAAGCCATACTTGTAGGCAGTGGTAGATTAGAGTTTAAGCAGATCATACCCTTCCCCCAGGCTGCCTCAATGATATTTTTTTCTAACATCTCCTGGTTTTACTCCCCTGACCATGAAACATTGGTACCTTTATTTATATAACTGTTCCAAACCACTTTCCAGAGTTATTGTTTTTCCTGTTTTAGTCTTTCAGTTCCCAAGTTTGCCTAATACTTGTATCCTTGCCTTCTAAAAGGATATTGTCTTAATGATCTCAAAATTACTGTCTTTTGGCTTATGCTTCCATGTGGATCATCTGACTCCATCAAGAATCCTCAACCAGTGCAGTATAATCTTAAAGACATTATGTTCCCCAAATTTCAATGGCAGATTATAGAAGCTAGAGGCCAACTAATGCTCTTTTGACAAGTGAAAAGCTACAGTGTGTTCCCAGCAACTCTCTATTGTGCTTGGCCAGAAGGTCCTCAGTTTGAAAATATATATGTGATCACTTACTAAGATCTAGCAAGAAGAGAGAAGTTGATGAGGCTATAGGACACAAACATGGCAAGCAGTCATACAGCAGAGAAAGGGTTGTTGCATGGTAAGGAATGACAAGGGAAATACTGGGCACAAGTCCACAAGGAAACATTTTTCATTACTTTTTGTGTCCAGGGACATTAACCTGGCCTGGATCAGAGCATGGTTTACATGAACAACCTTTTCCTTGCAAAGCAATCTAGTTCCCGTATGACACACGGCATTTCTTTTTCTCTCAACTACTGGCATTGCAAAGACAAGATCTTGGAGGCTCCTCCAACAACTCCCCTTCAGTATCTCAGTTTATCTTCCTTTTCTTCTCAAGAATCCCAGGACAAGCCTGATGTCAAACTCTTCCCTTGAGGCTGATTTCCATCACTCCCAGAGTTATGTTCAAACACTCATATAGCCTAGTAATTAATACAAACTATCAAGAGCTGACATGTACCTCTGTCTGTGTATCAGTATCCTCCATGCCTCCAGAAGATGGATGGATTTAAATATCATCTTTGAAGACAGCTGAAGAAAGTTAACTAGGGATTGACTAACACAGGAAAGCTATTTTTACCAGTCAACTGGTATCTGGTTACCTTGTTACGGGAAGCTTATGCAATGCTAGTAATTTCTTAACTAAGGAGATAGATTGGACAGCAAAATTATTTCACTCTGAGAATGCTTATAGGACTTCAAGAAGAAATATATTTGACAGAAAAAGATTTACTTGCCTTCGGGTGTTGGAGCTGCAAGGGATTTATTTTTTCCTTCAAGGTTTCCTCTGAAGCTATGTGGGCTACCAATAAAAAAATGCAAATTCTTGATGAAATTCCTGCTTCCAGGAGCAACTTACTGAAATAAACTTTCAAATCTCACCATCTTCACCAGTATTTCATATGACCTAGTAGCACCAGCATTTTGAGGCAGGCATTTTTAAAAGACTGGTGTTTCAGCATACACATATGCAAAACAAACTTTTCTGGGAAGCATCAGCAGGGCCAAAATTATCTGAACAGTCCTGAGCAGACCATCCCAGAAAGTGGATAACTTTGCACAGATGGAAAACACCAGGCAAAGCAAGCTGCCATTAATCTTCTGCCTCTCCTCCCTGGAGAAGGAGGACAGAAGAGAAGGCACAATTCTAATTTTGTTTTTACCTTTGCAACTCCACTAAGATTGTCCCTGGATCCAAGTAAGGACAGAGTTTGGCCCATTGACTACTGAGCAGGAGTAGGGGCTGATGCAACTGGACCCATGTGCAGAGGCAGCTGGCCAATAACACAAACTGTCTTGGGAGCCAGGGCACGATGCTGTGAAATGCTTGATCCAGCACAGCAAGATGTTTTCCTTATTTGCAAGCCCTAATATGACAACAAGGCACACCAAGTATATATAGCTCTGGGGATCTGGATGGAGAACTTTTGTGTCCTCAACAAAATTATAAATAAATAATTTGCTGGACAAAGGGGGACAGCACTGCCCAGCTTGGAAGGAATCGCTTTTTTTGGAAGGATCAAGAGAGGGCAAATGGCACCAAACCACTTCTAAAAATTGATTAGGAGGGCAAAGCATGTGCAGGTTTCCAAGCAATGAGTAAGCACCATGACATCAAGGAAAGGTTTGGTCAGTGGGGTGAAGAATTCCCACCAGTGATGTGTCTGGGGGATGCAGAGCCAGACAAATGCAAGAAGCTCCCTGGGGAGAGACTATTGAAACATATCACATACCCTAAACAAAGCAGTTCAGACTCCTCTAGAGAGATAGGGCAGATTATTTCATAGGATCACAGATAATGGCAGAACTAAGGTCTATCTATTGTCATGTCCTGGTTCAAACAGTCAGCAGCACCAGGAGAGCCCCAGAAAGGAGTAAAATGTTAGAATTTACCCTCATGGGATGAAATAAACCCAGATCCAAAGTTAGGTTCTTTGTCGGCTCTTTAATAAACAATATTAGCTTGCATTAGGTATCAATGACTCTAACATCTCTTTCAAAATCATGATAATCCATTCCAGTTACTGTGAAAAAACTTGTATTCAACAGAAAATTGAGAGACTTTCTGTTTTCCCTTTAACCTGGCTAAATGTTCTTGTAGCTATATCCCATGGCAAAGTTCTTGAGTTTGCCTATATGTTGTGTTAAACACACACACACTTATTTACTTTGTCCCTGGTCTGAGTTCATGTTGCTACTTAATGTCACTGAAAGGAGTCTGTTCCCAGACTCTTATGCCCTTTGATCTGTGCAGCCGTGGAGGCAATATCCCATACCCTTCCATGGAACAGACTCACCTCCCAGTTTCTGGCCTCCAGCTGCAAGATCGGTTCTGTTTTCCAAGGAAAGCAGCCCTGCCTGCAGCACCTCGCTAATTGTGCTCCCGTGTGGGCGTGTGGACCCAACTTGAGTCACGCCGCCAGTCAACGCCACCAGGCAGGAGGCACAGGGCTCTTGTAGCGATTATCTTATCTGCTGCAGCTGATGGGTGCTGTTCTTACAAGTGAAGTACCTAATCCTCTTTTCTCTATCCTAAGCACTGGGCCTCCAGGTAGCCTCAGGCAAGCCCAATCCCTGTATTAATTATTGGTTGCATTTTCTTAGAGACGTTCTTATTTTCTTTTCTTTCTTTTTTTCTTTTTTTTTTTTTTAACAGATTCAGTCACTCCTAAGCGAAATTCCATCCGTCACCCTTCCCTCATAACGGGTTCACATCTGTTTCTGTAGTCTTTCAGTATCATAACAAGCTCTGATTTTGCAACAGTAGGCAGATTTGAGGGTCTGAGTGAGGGCATTTTTGGGAGGGAGGGCTTGGCAGATTTCACTGAACAAACTGAATAAACCTTCATAATGACATCAGGCTAAAAGTCAAACTCACAGGGAGCAAAGCTCAGCTCCTCACCTCCAGTCTTGCATCTCATCCACATTTACAAGTGCATGCTGGGGCTTTAGAGAGCCAAATGAACAAGCAAGAAATATCAGATGTGCATCTGGCCCAGAAAACACCTCCCCAATTCCCCATTGCTGTCCTACTCCCAGCAGCTTCACAACCAAGAGATGTTAAGTGCTGGGGGAGAGTTCACAAGCCTGTTAAAGGAGTACCACACTACCTTCCATGGCAGCACAGCACAGGTGCAAGTGAGAAAACTGCAGGCACCTGCATTTCTTATTTTCCAAATGTAAATCATATCTTTGCAATAACCCCATGCCCAAACCTATAGCAGCTCCACTAAATTGATGTCTTTTGCTGTGCTTGCCTCTCTGCCTGCACCGTCAGCATGCAGGAATCCTCAGCTTTACACCTTGTCCTGTGTGCTTTTTATCACTTTCCAACCAACCTCAGAGAGGACACACCACTGTGCTCACTACAGTAGGGCATTTGTTCCAGATTTGGAATGGATTCTTGCCCAGTTTTCCATCACCTGAAGATCAGGCAACCAAGGCCACCTTGCCTGTTGCCAGCTGGAGCTGGATTTCCAAGGGAAACCTTCACCTGAAGACTTTGATCAAATCACCTTCTTTCCTCTGCTTCAAAGGTAAAGAAGTTAATCTCTGAGGCTCTTGAAAATGCTTTCAATTTGGAGAGGCAACCCCTCTCATCTGCTTCATGCCTGACACTGACCAGAGCAGAGGAAGTCCTCCTGAGAAGGGGCAGGCCTTATTTCCTCCTATCATTTACCCCTGAAAAAAGACTTCACTGAATTTGTACTGCATCCTGCTTCTACTGTTGAAACAGCCTCAACTCTATCTCCCTCCACTGGCTACCCTCACTCTGAGTCATGGCTCTTCACATCCTGGCCTCTCTCACGTCTGCAGGAAGGCAAAGGTTAAGTATGACATGAATCTATTCTCCATCTCCAGAGAACTCCCGAGTGCTATTGTGGGGAGGGACAAGGAGTGCATTGTTTACAGCTTTTTACAGCACAAAATCCAGAACATGTTCTTAGTCATCCCCCAAGACAGGCTGTTAAGGAGCACAACCATAACTGATGGCAGAGAATCTGCTTAAGTCAGGGCTCCAAGAAAGTCCCAAACACAGATAAAAGCAACACAGGTATGCACTTCCTTAAACAAAACAGAACTCAAGTAATCTCCCTTACCAGAGCTTCATGTCCTTGAGTTTGCCAATTCCATGGCTCAAAACCTCTTCTGTTCTAGTTAACACTTCTCAGTTCCACAAGGATTGTGCTGGTTCTTGAGATGTCAGACCTCAGCATGAGCCCACGTGTGTCTGTGCTTCAGGTTTTAGAGAGCAGTGCTGACACATGTTCTCAGAATATCCTGGCATTGTGCTGAAGCAACGTTAAAGAAAAAAATCATCCTCCTCCTCATTTTTGCAGCAGAGATGTTGGGTCCCATGCTGTCTATTCTTAATCTGTAGCACCATCTTTTGAGGGCATGCTGTACTCCCAAGCAAATACACTGAGCTCTCCCCAGAGGATCCCCATGGGCCCTTGCTGGCCGCAGTCAAAGCTGGCTGAAAAAGAAATTGTGACAGAAGCTGTTTTCCATTGGAAAGGGACATTTCAAGGCAAAATGTTTCTTGGGAACATGTGACGCTGAGTAAATTTGTGACTGAAAAATGTCAGGCTGCTACAGCAGCAAGAAAATCTTACTTTGTTCCAAGTTTTTCAATTTGTTCACTCACAGCTTGTTTTTGTCCAGTTTACATTTATATTTGGGCATAAGGTACCATGTGTATTGATACTTTCTATTCCATATTTACATTATTACATTTAATATTTGAGAAAAACGTTTTGGCATTGATAAAATGCGTCATTTTTGGTGTTTTCAAATGGAAATTTTAATAGGGGGGGAATAAAGAAATGTTGTCCTTCCTCATCCATTCTCCCTCCCTGTTGTTGATGGCATCATCATCCGTACAAAAACAGCTTCACTGCCTGGACCTGTTGCAGTTAATAGCAAAGAATTGCTTTTTGTCACAGCTAAGCTCTGAAGGAAGGGAGTGAATGTCTGTGTGCAGTGTGTGCATCCCTTCACTTCATCCTGGGTTTCCATCAAGGCTGAGGGAAGACACAGTAATATGTGCAATGATGTGTTAGTAACCTGTGGTGATGACAGAGCTGTGCACTTAGTGACTGTTCCATCCATACAGTGCTCTGGGATGAAATATTCACACCTGACACATAATGGGGAAACTGAAGCATGGGGAGGGGACATGATCCTTCTATAGCTGCTCTTCAATATCTTCACTTTTTCCCTTCAGCACTTGATGAAAGGCCATGGAATAAAAGAGGTCTGTTCCAGGGGAGTAATTTTTCATTCCCATTTAGGTAGGCACTGTCTCAGCAACGCTGCTCTGAGCCACCTGCAAATTGCTACTCAGGCATGTGGAAGGGGTGGTCACCTGCTGAGCTGCAGGAGATGGGCAAGGCCACTGAAGCCAGAGCCTGGCATGGTGAAAGTTCAGGGATGCCGTGGTGAAGATAATAATGGCAGCATCTTCCAAAGGCTAGCCATGTCTAGGGAGAAATATAAGCAAGGAAAAAAGTTTCCACTTTCCCTTTATTTTTATTTCAACCCCTTTTATCTGTCTTGTTTTATAGCTTTACATTGGAAGACAGCCCATTTCCTGGTACGTACAGCAGCTTGACTGAGCATAGCTTGGCAACAGTGCCTGTTGCTTTAGGGAAGAACAGAGCATATTCTCATTGTGCATGTTTTCCCTTGGAAACATTTCATCCTGTCTATATAATTCTATATATGGCTTCCAGCCATGCCACTACAAGCTGCAAAAACACCAGCTCTTATAGACTAACAATGTCAGGCCTATTTAATGGCTGGATCAAGGGCCATCAAGAAATTACCTGTGATTCTGTAGATTGTCTTCCTTGGGCAGATTTGGGACTTTTTTTGCCCAACATAGAGAAGAGAGCTATTTTGCCTTTTTGGAAGAAATCCTCAGAATCCTCATTTCGCCCATGCTCATTGCATGCCTTCTTTGACGCTTTTCACAATGGTAAGAAAATTAATTTTAGTGTCTCAACTAAATTTCAGTATCAGTAATTTTTGTGGTTCTCCCTGTTCTATAGAGTTTATTTCATCCATCTCAAACAGATCACATGGAATGCCTGGGTCCCACTCCCACAATGGAGCTACATGCTTCTCAGGCTGAACAGGGTATGTCTGCACTGAAGGACCACATTCAGCCCCATTCTTCTGCTAACAAGCTAAATAGAAGTAAAACAGGAGGAATATCCCTCAGGAAGAGGGATGCGATTCTTTGGAGTCCTCTCTGAGTTAAATGAAAAAAAAAATTACATGTTCAGTTCAGGCCTTGTTTCATGTCTGCCCTAAATTCATGTCTGTTTGCTGTTAATAACCATGTCAATGTCAAAACAGGAAACAGAAAGTTTGCAAACTTTCTTAGTGTTGAAGTCATAGCAGCTCTCTCATCCATGCAAGCATTGTTCAGAACAGCTGCACTATTCTAAGAAGTACTATTTCTCTAGTACTATTTTGGCCCACACCATCTGAAGTCACTTACAGAGCTGAGACCTTTTATTTTTGTTCTTTACTGCATCATGCTGAGTGCCCTCAGCTCCCAACATTAGTAATGGGAACTCCACACTGCTCCAGAGGTGATTTCTGTAGGAGCTGTCGGGGTAGGGAACAATGACTGCATTAGGAGGAAGTTTGCTCCCCAAATGGGCAGGTTCAGCTCCATATCTGCCCTTCACATTGCAACCCTTGCTTGACTCATGCCATCCTCAGACATAACCTCAAGTGTCTGAGACCTCCTCCCTCTGGCCTCTTTTCTGCTGAGTGCTTCAGTTCTGAATTTAGTCTAATTTTTTGATGTTTCTCAGTTCCTTGACTGATCTTTCTCCTCAAACAGCTTGTGCAGCAAAAGCAAGAGGAAGGGACCCCTCAAACCCCTTGATGTGTTCACTGCTGTTTCACTGGCAGCTCTGTAGATGCCATGCTGTCCTTTAGAATGTGTCATTTGGCTGGAGAATACCTTGGCAAGAAGGGACAATTAAAAATAACAATAGCAGCAATGGTAGCAATAGATGGGGCTAGCAACCTTTCCCTGGGTGAATATGAGATCTGCTGCTCTTCTCAGCTGTTTGGGAGGTCATTACTCAGTTACATATCCAGTGATGTTTGTACGTGCCAGATTCCTCTGGTTCTCCTCATGGTTTTGCTTTAGAGAGACAGCAGTGTGCTCAAATGCTCACCAGAGGTTCTGCAGACTCTGAGTTGGAGCAGCCAAAAAATGTAGCATCCCAAAGTTTGAACCATGTTCACTTCACAGAGCTATATGCATCTATACTGCATGGTTTCTCATCATTCAGCTTCATGCTGTCTGCAGCCACCAGGAGTCTCTGCTTGAAATCCTCTTTACTCCTGGGCATCACTGGTTGTTGTCTCAGGGCTGACTCATTATCTGCCTAGATTGGTTACCAGAGGGTGCGAAATCTTTTTGTAGTGGAGTCATGGACTACAAAGCCAAGAAGGAGCATTTTGATGAACCTCAAATAACCTCTGAGCTGTTCATGTATTGAGCTGCAAGTGTTAGCTGGTGACTGTAAGGGTTTTGCATACAGAAATGGATACTTGCATTTTCAGTGCAAGTTTGCACTTGTCTGCCTTCCCTCGCTAACACTTTCCATGTTTTCATAATAAGATGGATTCTAACCATCCTTCTTTGGCACAACAACTATGGAGTAGAAATCATTTTCCCAAATGGCCATCAAAGACAGTGGACAAAAAACATTATAACTGTCATGTACTTTGAATGGCTCTGATTCTCAAGAGAGACAGGTTAAGCTGGTGTTTGCATGGTACAAACAAGTGAAGGAAAGGGCTACTTTTACCAGAGCCCCCAGATGTGACATCCACATGCCATCAGGCACCACAGGAAAGCCGCCTTTTCATAAACTGCCTTGCTAGCACAAAGTCAGTTCCAAAGTTGTAAGTCCAGATTTCCAGTAAAGAAGACACATCTAAATTCATCTAGGGATGTCTGAGACAGGAAGTCATGTGTGAGTCCAGCCTCAAGGGCAAGGTGTTTTACCTCTGTCCAAGATGAGCTACCTGAACACCTGAGGTCACCACATCAAGCCAGCTTCCCTGAATAGCACAGTCTCTCCATGGCTTGCTGCTCCCTGTCAAACACAGCCCTCTGAGAGAATAAATGCCTGTTAGAAGACTGAAGGTGCCCTGAACTAAAAGTGTAGTCAATTCCCACACATCTGGATGCCATACTGTGTGGCTGAAAATGTTTCTTTTGACCATGATTCATCCCTCTTCATTTTTTCGCTCTGTAAGCTTCTGTGAGTGACTCAAATCTGACACTCGTGAAAAGCCTTTATTTCTTTATAATTCTGGTCAGACCACTAATTAATTGCTGTGTTTATTCTTTAATACCTGACCAATTAGCATAAGTAAATAACATGGGTAGAACAAGATGGCATGCAGGGCTAATAAAACTGCTGCAGTGGTTTTAATTGTCAGCTTAAAACCCTGTGAAGTCTTTAATGCAAAAGGAGAAGAAGAAGAAAATAGGCTGAGTAGCTAAATTATAAATTACCTCCATAGGCTCCACTTCCAACTTGTGGACTACTTGTAAAAGGTCTACAAATAATAATATATTTTTAAAAACCTATATTTTCAGCCAACATGAAATCAGGAGGGCTGATGAGTCAACGAAAGTTGAAGACCAGCCTCTAAGCAAGACCTATAGCTGGTCCAGATCCTCAGTACTGGGATCAATGTATTTCCAGGCAGATTCCAATGTCTGCTGTTCATTTATTTTACTGGCTCACTATATAAAATTACAGGGTGGAAAGAGCAGGAATGTCTAGGGAAACCTTAGATGTCACCGTAACAGCCCTGCTACGTTTCTAAAGCTGTGTATATGCATTAACACAATATTGCTTTCAAATTGAGCCATATCCTGCCTCCTAGCTTGGCTTCTTACCCCAAACTCTGGTTCAGTAAGGCAGGTACATGGTTTCTGAAAGAGAATCTCATGTGCCCAAACTGCTTGGCCAAGAAGTAAGGCCTGTTCAGAGGTCTCTGTAAAAGTGCCCTCAGTGATGGGAAAAGGTAGTAAAAGCCCAGAAGATACCTGGAGACGTTAGGAAAAAGGGTGTTTATTGAGAGACAGGAAAATGGAGGGGTACAGGTTTGGGTTAAACAAAAGCCTGGCCAAACATGAGGATGATGTTTCTCACAGCAAGAGCTAGGAAGCCACATAGCTCTCCTGAGGAAGCACCATCACTGACTCATTTCAAACTAGTCTGAACAAATTAAAAGAGAAAAGAGAAGCAGGCAAGCCTGGCAACAAGATTTGAGCTACAACATTGCTTGATCCAAAAAACTGTTGGCCTTTCTCATCTTGAGTTTTCTTTGATTCTGCAGAAGCTTTTAATAATTTTATGGATTTTTGCATAAAACAGCTACGGTGTCACATAAGGTCTCTATTAGCACTCCCCCTCTGAAGACGTGTCAGCAGTTCTGGTAGGACTGCACTCAAAGAGGTTGGGACTGCAGGCATTTCATACACCATGGATATCATCCATCACCACTTTTGGTGGAAGATGGGTTCAAAAATGAGGTTAGTGGATTTGCTCTTCTTTTAATGTGAGTTGCTTATCTCTATCAAAAAGCAGGTATAGGTGTTACAGACTGATTCTTCCATAGTTCTCTTCAGCTCAGGCTTTGCAGCTGCTACAATGCCCAGTTTAGGTGTTGAGATACAGTTCTCTTGGCCATAATTTTAAAGGCCTCAAGAGTCTCAAAACCTTTAATGGCTGTGCAGCTTACTTTGTGAGCTAAATCCACCATATAGCATGGAAATTCCCAGGTGTGAATCTGTGGTACTTTCCCTACGCTGGGGATTTCTGAAATTTGCGGGGCGCATTCGGGATGGTCTTGTGCTCTTCCCTCAGCATGTTCTAGCTAGTTAGTTCATTACCTGCCTACATGGATACTTGCCTGAATATGCATGGAGACCTGGCAACTGCAGGAGCTGGCTACCCAAGCAATGCACAGCAGGATTTAGGTGTTTGCAGGGAGAATTTTACAGGCACACAGTCTCCACGCTTACATGGATAGACCTCATGTGAAACTTTGACACCAGCTTTGACCCCACAGTTACAGCACACAAGAAAGGCTGCTGGAAGCTGCGGGGCAGTTACAGGGAACATTTGGTATGAATTTTCCCTTGTTTTGCAGTTAATGAATCATTCCTGAGCCTGCCCTTCTACTATTCTCATTTCAGTTTAGACTGTTGGGGAAAAAGCTTTTTAGGAGACAGCACAGTCTCTTTTTATGTATTTAATTTGGTTGGACAGAGACAGAGGGAAGATGGACTGTGTATTAACTGACTACATTCTTATCCTGTACAAGTTTAAGCTTGCTCTCCTTGCAGCTTATCTCTAAATTCATAGGCTACTGTAAAGCTATAATGTTACAGGGGTCCCAGAAAGTTTTTTCCTTTGCTGTGACTCAAGCATGGCACCTTTGAATGCACCCTGCTAGGAGCTGCAAGTGTGGCTCTTGCAACAAGGTACAGTGCACAGGGGCCTTCTGTTTACCCTTTCCTGGAAATTGTTTTCTTCAGCTCTGACCCTCAAGTGCAATGAACTTCTTCTTACTGTCAGTTGAAAAAAATAAATTAAAACAACAACAACAAACACATACTCTCTCTCTCACACACACACACACACACAAAAACAAAAAAACAAAACAGCAACAACAACCACTAAAAAAACCCAAACACAAGACCCACCAAAATTCCAAGCTAAGGCATCTGAAAAATAAATTAGGCACTTTAGGCACTTTGGTGGTGGGGTAAGGTACCTGGGTTTTTTGAAGATCTCTGCTGCTGTCTCCCTCTTGGATTGTTGTGATGGGGATCCAGATAAGGAAGAGAGCTCTGTGGTATTCTAGTAATTTTGCATTCTGTAGGGTTAACTCCTCTTGGGTTTAAACAACCCAAATGCAGAGCATCAACAGGACAAGTAAAAGTGCCTTTCTGTTAATTGCTTTTTTTTTTTTTTTTTGTAAAGGAGAAATAGATTAACTGTTTTTTTGTCCAAAAAACATCAGCAGAACTTAGCTGATGTATATAACTGTGTTTGAAAGCCAGTTGAGGGCACAATCCCACAAACCAGGAATGGGTTAACTTTAGAGAACTATTGTGCTAGGCATGACCATTTATGCTGGCCTTCTTCTAGGAAATTCCCTGCAAGAGAAAATTAGAGGCAGAGGACAGCGTGTAGCCATAATCAAACCTTATTTATTTTGGCACTTTCTCTATCTATCCCATCTCTACCAATCTGACTTGCTCTGCTGTTTTCCTTGGCTGGACCATTATAGTAGTTATTCCTTAGATATGTGTAATATTTCAACATATACAGCTAGTGCATTTGCTACTTTGTCCATCCTTTGTGTATCAAACTTCAGGGAGTGTTTTTGAATGTGATGAATTTCCAGGTTTGGCTGGAATTCTGCCCCAGGGCTGGGTGGATACCCAGAGAAGTGGTTCTTCTACATTTTGCATGAGAGAGAAGGGCAGTGTCTTTTCTTTCAAGTCTTAGACATTATCAATGCACACATCATCACCCTAGTAAGACTCAATTGTCTCCAGCTGAGGTAGCAAGGAACCTCTTTAATGCGTGAAAAAATGACCCCTAGGCAGAAATCTCACCAAACCAGCTGAGAATAGAATCCAGGGCATGACGGTGTTTTCCTCCCATTAATGAACAAATTTCATATTTGAGTATCTTTATTTTTTTTCCAGAAGTGATTGCCAAACCCCATAAATAAACATAGCATTCTGCACACTAAGGAACTGGATTGACGTTCAATGATATTTCATACCATGTACACTTTAATTAAGACATGATGACCTGGATTCAGTGGGTTGACACGAGGGAGAATTAACTCTCCATTCTAACAGTTCTGCTGCCAAGGACAAATTCTCTGTTACATCGGTGTGACTCAGTTCAAACAACAAACAGTCTTGCAACTTAAAATCCCTGCAGGCCCTGGTAAAGTTTCCCCAGTTCTTGGATAACTTCCTTTTTTCTCCTTGATGTTTTTCCTTAAAGTGAGATATTCTGTTGCTTTGTCCTTATTTTCCAAGTAACGGGTGGGTCCTTATACTCCTGACAATAAAGTTGCCTTCCAAATATTTATCACATCAAATAATGTACTTTTCCATGTTATTAATCCTGGAGAATCTCCATATTTCCATTTGGTGAATTATGTGGTCTAATATGGACAGATATTTCCAGATTTAATGTCAGATTTAACCTCAGATTTCTGAGATTTCACTTTTGTAATGCAAAAAGTGTATAAGGAAAAAAAAGAGGGTTAAATCCTGCTTTGTTCACTTTTTGTTGCTAACATTCATCTGGTTCTGCTCAGATCAGTGGGTGTAACTCAGAGCAGAACTGGACACACTTGAATGAAACTGAGTGGTTTAAACTGGAGATGGATCAACCTCCAGAGGAGCCATGCATATAGTCTCGTGAGAGATAGAAATTAAGTTCTTTTGGATTCTGTCTTGGTTGATGGACTCAATGGATACATTGAGTTCCGTCATACAGACTCGCTTAGGTCATTGTGCTTCAGATATCTTCAGCATATTATGGAATTTACTGAGTTAAACTAAAAATACACTTAGTCAGAGCTGATCAAGTTTCTCCACTGCAACTGTTTCTCCACTGTTTCTCTCTCCATCTCCAGATCTTCAGGCTTTGCCTCCACAAATCTCCAAGTTTATCCTGCAATTTGCCCTTGCACTTTCCTCTGAGAGGACCAGTAAAGGACTCTGCAGTCCTCTACTGAAAATAACATAAAGTAGGGTGAAGTTCAGGGAAAGCAGGAATGAACTTTCACAGTTGTCTCAGGTCTTGGTACTGCAATAATCCAGGAAACCAGTATAATTTCTCCAGATCTTCAGGCTTTATCATATAAGTCCTTTTTGATTTCAAAAGCATAAATGCATGGAGAGAAGATGAAAATTAATCAGAAAGACAACAGGGTCATTGCAATGTGTTCTGTTCCCAGAATTAGGCAGAAAATCCCAAGGAAACATAAGCTATTTGGTGACTTGGCTTGCAACACATCTGCCTACTTTGGTGAGAGCAAACATGAGGTGGTTTGCTGCAGAAGTTACTGGGGACAATCTGCTGTCTGTAATGGGAGCCTGGCTTCACTGACCTGGAGAGCTTAAAGGTTTTAATGCTCTTGGAATCCACCTGTATGGCAATACCATCACTAATAGTATAAGGATGGCATCCACACTTTGTAGCTGGCTCCATGTTTCCTAAGCACTGTTACTAGATTGGATAATTCTGTGTGCGAATGACTTTGAAACCAGGCCCATTCATAACCTCTGGAATGGGCTGAGAGGTAGGGCTGCCCTTTCTGCTTGGCTGCATGAGGGAAGAGCTCCTCCACAGCATTACAACAGGTGAATTCCTTGCTCCCAGCTTCTTCTCATCTGCATAGATCAGATGCTTTGAAGATACTTTTATTTTGTCCTTATGTTTTAAAGACATAAACTTTGCAGGGCCTTTTTTTTTCTCGGCAGGTTTCTTAAAAAAAGGTGTATTCCTGAAGCTCCTGTAACCCTCACCTTATCTCTCCAGGCACAGAGTTCTTGTACACATGCAGCTTTGCCTCTGCCAGAGAATTTTTTTCTCGGGTTCCAAATACCACGAGAGCTGGCTGCTTCTGAAGGCAAAGGCTGGCTTGAAGTCCTTCCCAAAGGATAAAGCTTGTGCACATTATGATGGCTCCTGCAAGGAGCACCAGTAGCCCTGCACGGCCAGTCTTCTGCTTCACCCAGGTCCGAGGAGGTCACAACAGCTGATACCATGGAGTCTGCGGAGCTCCGGAAGCTGTGGAGGGAATAAATTCTGTGGAATTCACTTGTCTCTCTTCTCCATCGATAGCTTCAGACCACACACCGGTCTTCCATGCAGGACAGCTGTAAACACTGCCTACAATAGAGTTTTGGCAAAGGCCAGTTGTCCTCCAGTGAATCCAGATGGGTCTCAGAGGAGAACAGCTGTGTGTGAACAGGAAGGGAGAGCTTCCTCCTGCCTCTTCCAAAACCTACCACTCAACCGCTAAATAAATCAACATCAGCAGTGACTCTTCACAAGGGAGAGTGAGCCAAGCCCAGGCTGGGAGTTTACCTCAGTACATAGCAAAGGGAGAGGAGCTGTCTGCAGCAAACCAAGGCTTCCCCAATGCAAATCTTCAGGGCGTCACCAGCCCATTTCTGCTGTGTTTTCATAAAGCTTCTTTCCTAATGCTGTTTGTGCCGCCTGAAGCAAAGACACGGTGATGGAAACAAGGCACTGACTGTAGAACAGGTGAAACAAAAATTACTTTCAGCTATACAGCAGTAAAAATATCAAGCAGAGGCTTGGAATGTTTTGGTTTGGGTAACACAGGAGGTCTGGCCTCTCCTGTCACTGTCAAGAGTGGTGGAAGAAAAATCTTTACTACCTTTACACAGAATATGAGGCATGTGTACAGTGTGTAGGTAGCAGGTTTTTGTTGGTTGGTTTTTTGTTGTTTTTTTGTTTTTTTGATTTTTTGGGGTTTTTTTGCAGGACATGTTAAACAAACAAGCAAGAAGCTATGCTTTTGGATCTACTATTCCCCAAAAAGAAATTTACAATTTGTCATCAGACAACATCTAAAGTGACCAAAAAAAAAAACCTGATATCTCTGGTATCTTCATAGAGCACTATACTGATCTTTCATCATTTTAAAACAGAACTTGAGGTCCTTTTAACATGAATGTCTTGTAATCAGGCCCTCAAGCCTCATATTTGACAATCTCAACCTCCTTTTTTGGGTGTATAATTATAGGTCCTTAGTTTTCACCATCATCATGATGAATATAGTTAAATTACGTTAGGTTAAATAGAATTTGATGGGTTTACTTTGAGTTGTGTATGGCATGACATGGTTAGAATGACAGTTGTCTGGACTAGAAGGGACCTGACACAGCTTCTGCTCCAGCTCCTATAGATTGGGGCACTCATACAATGTACCAAGGCAGAATTGTGCAGTGCACAAAGCAAGGATTAATATAAACCAAAGAATAAATAATATCCACTAGGCTGCCTGGAGGCACCCATAGGAAAGGCTGGATGGGACAGCCTGGCCTTCCTAACACTGTATGGAATGGTCACTCTTGTTTGTCTGAAAAAGAGATCAGAACACATTTTTTCCAATAAGATATTTTCCTACTGAAAAGCTTCATTTAAAAGAAATGCATTTTCCTAGAAATATGTTGGTTTGGACAGATGCTTGTTTAGAAAGAAGAGTGTGAAATGTGAAACTTTAAAGCCAAGTATTCTCAAAGTAAGTAATTTCAGCATATTTGGGTTGGGGGGGGATTACATCTTGAAACAACATTTTACCCCTCTCCGTCTAGGCTGATTATTAGACATGACGAAGAGCTGGAAATAAAACAAACAAAAATAACCCAAAGAAATTTCTTGCTTCCTGAAAGGGAACTAGTTTGTTTTATCCAGAAGAAAGAATTTGTACAGAAGCTTTCAAATGGGTTGTTGTTTGTCCTCCCCCTCAGAATGCATCTTGGTGTGGGTTCACAAGGTTTAATCCTTGCTTGGAACTTGAGATGCAGGAGCTCAAGAGCCGAGGTCCCCTAGCCTGTGTACCTCTCTGTCTTCATTCAGGTAGTGAGACTGCAATTTCCAGACACAAGAGGAGTTATGATGACGCTTTTTAATCCTCCCTAAATTCTATCATGAGCCAAGGTGGTCCACAGGAAAATACTACAGCTGGTATCACACCTGGTTTTGGTTTACCAGTCAGAAAGTTAGGTTCTCTCTCATAGCTGGGTGAACTTGGACAAGATCAAAGTATGGCTGGAGCACAGGCTCTGGCTTCTAAGGAGTCCAGGTCATGCAGCTCTCTGGTACCCTTTCTCTAGCAGCTGAATTTCACCCCTGCAGAACAGATTCAGGATTTCAGCAACACACAAACTTAAAATATTTCTAAGATGTTTTTGTGTTTGAAACTTCATCAAACATCACCATCTCCGTCTCCCTGTAGGACAACTCAGCAAAGAAAATTTTAGCCTTTCCTCATTTGTTTAGATAAAGGGGCAATAAATAGGGAGGAAGAGGCTTGAACTTTTTTGGTTACAGGAAAGCATATTTTTCCAGTCAGTCTGAACTGTTCTTCCTCATGCATCCAAGTAAAATTCACATTTAGGCATGGACTATATTTGGAAAACTTCAACTGACTATGTAAAAGCTCTGAAACAGAAAAAAAAATTATGAGAATTAATAAAAGAGAGGTTTAAAGTGAAAACTCTGCAGCCTTCATTATAAAGCACTGCCAGATGCCCCCTCTAAAAGAATTCATACAAGGTATTGCTCATTGGCCCCTTTGAGTCTACGAACATAAATTAGGGTTACTCACACGAGTAAAGCATTGTGGGATCAGACTCCTCTTTTGCCCAAGTGTGAGCATCTGTAAAAAAACCTTTTGGGATAAAAGACACAAAAGAACTATAAGACCCTTATGGTTGTCAAATACAATTTCCTTTACTTGCATTTTTCTCTTACATTTGGGCTCTGACCTCCATCTGTTTATGGAAATATTTAGATCCCTCTGGTGTATTTTTAGCAGATCATTTTGCTTTTGCTGCTGCAATATCATTGCATCATCATTCTTGGGTTGCTCAGCTCTAATTCCTTTGCATTTTTTTTCTTTTTTTTTTTAATCTTAAGCTTCAATCACTCCAGCAGACACACGCACACAAAGTAAATGCTATGCTGTGTTTACACTCACACAAACATACTGGCAAGTTGCACACAAAGACACACACAGATGGCATGGCTTGTTGTGAGTGTTAGTCCTTTGGCTTTTTCAATGCTATTTCCATTTGTGGATCATCCTAATAGAGACATTATGGGATGGTTGCCCTGGGAGCTGAGATTTTAGGCTCTTAGAGGTACCTTCCATAAACAGCTGAAGTCTGAAGGTACACCAGACTGTCACTGTCCTGTGAAATTTTTTGTCACATTGTTCAGTCAGTCCTAAATACACATGGTCCTGACATATTCTCCTTATCAGTGTTCAGCCCTGCATGCACACATGTATAGGAATCACCTTCTCCCTCGACTCAATGCTCTCCTTCACGTGGATATGGACCTTCCTTTGTCCAGAAGTTCACAGTATTCCTTCCCCACCATGCCTGTTATTCTGCCTGCAAACATGTCCAGCTTCAGATCCTTCCAAACTCAGGAGTCATCTGGGCCTAGTTGCCTACAAAGGCAGGAGAGGACCAGCCTGATGGCAGACATTAAGGAGAACACCTGCAGTCTGGAAACTCACCTGAGACCCAACAACTCATTAAATAATCCTCCCTCTCCATCAGATAACACTCACTGGGTTTTACAACATCATTGCCTCCACTCTGAGATGACCGGGCAGCCCCCAAACCCTGGAAGAAGCTTTTCGGTAAACCCTGGTGAAAGTCTAGGTGAGATCCATAGGGATACAATTAGAGCTGATTTCTGCATGGGTGTTTGAGAAACACCAAGAATTATGTCTTCTGGGTGAAAAGCTACTCTTTTTTGTGATAACCTTAGGGAAGTAAATATATGACTTGTCCCTAGGATTCAATTTCATAACCCTGTATTAGGTAACAAGGTGGAAAATAGAATATTACATCATTGGGAGGCTATGTCATTCTTTGGCCTAGCTGTGTTAGTTTTAGGATAGTCAGTGATTTGTGACTCATACATAAAAAGACCTGCGTTCAGGAGAGGTCAGGCTCCTTTTGCACACCTGAGGAGCCTCTGACTAGGCATTAATGAGCAAACCCATGAAAAGTCAAGCCATGCTCAGACTCTGCTCTTCCTAAATGCCTCAAAATTGTGTTGCCATTTGCAAAATTACAAACCACAGTGGTCTATTTATCTTTCTTAGCCTGGACAGAGAGCGTGTGATGCTTGCTCTGGACAAATCAAACAGTTGTGCCTCTCCAAATGCTTTCATCATCATCATTATTTATTATTATTTATCATCCTTGCCATGTGTTATGTTTTTTCTGTGCACAAAGAACAGGCAGATGTTTTCCATCTGCATGAGTCCTTAATTTTAGATCTCAGGAAAAAAAAAAGAGAAAGAAAAAATAAATAAAGAAAAAAGAAGCCATCAAGAATGAAGAAATGCACAGCATGCCTGGGAGTGGCATTGACCCTCATGTAGAGGTATGTGTATGCATGAGGTCTCTGCAACCAGAGCCAATGGATTTTCCTTTCCTCAGGCTCTTGGCTGACTTGAAGGAAAGGCTCCTGGGGCTGCAATGGATGTCTTCACCAGAGCACAGGTCGTAGGGCAAGCTTTATATCCTGGGAACAAAGGACCAGTTTAGGAGGTTACTCTGACCCAAATTGTTGGGCTGAACTTGCACAGACCCAGAGCAGGGTTCAGGTCTGCCTCCCTCCACATAAACCCTTTTTCATCCCTTTGGCATCTTGCCTCCCTTCGATTTTTCCTTTGCCCATAAGCTCTTGAGTTTCCAATTCCTTCTCAGCTTCTTTCCCTGCCAAAGCTCAGCTCTTTCTTATTACCTGTTAACTCAGATGAGCAAAGTTTTTGATTTTCTTCTCCCCCCTCATGCAAGATCCTTGTATCAAGTCCAGTGGCCCAGGACAATCCCAAGGCAGGAGAAGGTGGAGTTGTCCAGCAGTCCCACTCAGCTTTGCAACAGCTGTAGTCTACACTGGCTTTACTGGGAAACTGAAGCTTTGACACTTCAATTAAATGTACATTTTCTTGAAAAGTGTCTTCTTTCCACAGGAATTTTGACTTTTTGATGAAGACAAAAAAAGTTTTGGCCTAAATATTTGGGGAGTTTGAGTCTTTTTTTGGAGTATATGCAAGACAAGACATTTAAAATTTGCCCCAACCAGATTCCAGAGGGAATTGGTTTATTCTAGTTTCCTTCACAGTTTTCTCAGAATCTCACTCTTCCCAGAATCAGTCTTCTTTAGAAACTTCAGTGTTGATGTGAGCACATAGCTGTGCCATACCACCTACCAGCAAGGGAACAGGCAGAATATCAAACTGGGCTGATAGAAAGGTGAAATTATTTGTACAATACTTCAGTTTCCAGAGCAATCTAGTTGTCCTAGAAATAAATAAGGCAAAAATAATAAAACAATGATGGGAACGGGAGCTGTATTAATAATAATGCTTCATAAATACACATGGCCTTTTAGAACCATATTACTAACAGACCATATCAAAGACCTTGCAAGAACAGCTCAGTGCCTCTAGGGCATTTGGAACACAGACCAAGATTTTGCCAATAGAAACTTATGTGATTCGTGAGGTGACACTTTAAATTCAGACATCTGGTGGGTTGTGGGGAACGGGGTACTGTGACTCTGGTATTAATAGCATGTTCCCTCCATTTACTAGTTCAAACAAGTTGCTGTGTTGTTGTTAACTTCAGAAAGCAACCAGGCTTGTGAAAAATTGAGCTGTTTTCTTTCTGCTTGACATATTGTTGAAGAACTGAACAGACAAAGTAACAAGTTCAGGCACTCTGAAGTGTTTTGGTTAGTGATTATTGCTATAAAGTCCCTGTTTCTTCACCCCCACCACCCTCCTTGCCAAAATGAGAATTTGATGACAAGGTAACTTGACTCTGCCTCGCCCTTAGAAAGATAGAAAGATTCAAAAATAGCTGTAGGCTTCAGGCTACACAGAAAGCTTGCGAAGAAAATTTACTTGAATGAGCAAAATGAAAATTTGTTGCATGCAGGCTCTCAAATACATGGTTGACCTGAAAATCATGAAAAAAAATTTGGCTGCGGGTAGGTGCAGTGGGGTGTCAGTGAGAGTTGAATGCTTCCTCCTGTTGGCATCTTTTTTAGCGATTAGAACTCCACCACACTGGTGTGGAATCTCTTTATAATTTTTCTCTCCAGTAAAAATTTAATGAGCTTCAAGAAGTGAGGAAAGAAAGAAAATCAGATGAAACAATTTTATTAAAGTAGGAAAAAATGGCTGGGGTGAACATCTCAGTCAAGGTGCAAGTGACAGCAGGACAAGCCAAAGGAGGTGAAGGGAAAAAAAAAGGCAAAATTTTCTTTCAAGAACAATATCTTCAATGGAAATTGAAATAGGCCATCAACTATTACGTTGATTTACAGATGTACATATGTCGATTTTCTCCCAAGAAAATTTTGGAGGGAGAGACTGCTCTATTGGCTAATATGCCAAGAGATTTCCCTGACTTTAGATCTATTTTGCCAGGTTTCTGGTAAAGATGGGCCCCCAGTCTTCTCTTGGAATGCCTGCCTCATCTCTTACCCTGCCTTGCGGCCAGAGCCTGCTGGTACCAGAGTTCCATGCCCAAGGCAGCAGGGATGGCACCAGCCATTCCAGTAATGTTGCCTCTTTGCAGATCCCACATACAACTGAACCACTGCAGCTCATCCCTATCATCTTTTCATTGAACTGAGTTTGGTCTCAATTCTGTTTTCTCTCTGCCTTACCCTCCCCAAAGATAGAGACACATCTTCCCGGTTGATCTGATGGAGAAAGTCTGTTTGTCACCTGTTGCACCATAGCAACAGGTAAAAGAGCCTCTGATGGACCAGAAGACCTTGGTCTCTGGATGTTTCCTTGTCCAGGTGCCTGAAGGCAAGGTTGTTAGAAAAACAGAAGGGTTTGTACACTGAACTTGATTTGCATACTTGAGCTTGATTTCTTTGCTTTGTGATGCAGTGAGACCATCATTTTACAACAGAAGACAATGGAAATAAAAACAGAATTTGGAAATAAATATACAAATTCCCAGTGTCTACCACTCTGATCATCTGTGAGAAACATCCTCCCCACTCATCCATTTCATTATCTTTGCATGCAGCTCACTTTTAAGCTTCTTCCTGCACAGCACCAATCTTGACCTTCTTGATGAGGCAGCTGATGAGTTGTGACCTCTGCAGATCCAGCAGATCTGAAACATTTCAAAACCAAATTCATCTGCCCTACCATGCTGCAAACCTTCAAGCCTGACCTGAGAGATGCCCCGATCCAAGAGCCAGAGCTTTCTAAAGGCTCCAGGTGAGGTTAGGGATGAATTTGGGTGGGGGGGGACAATGGCAGAGGAAGAGAGCAAAACCCTGGTCATGAGTTGAGCATGTTGAAGGCCAGATCTCCACCTTGTAGCACTGGCCTGGGCAGATGTACAGGATCAATTGGCACACCAATTCTGGTATAAGCAGGGAGTTGATCCTGGAAAGTGGAAAGTTAATATTTCAACAGGTGAGAGATCCTGTCCCACTAAGAAAAAAATTCTTTGCATTCATTATCTGTGAAGCTCTATTCAGAATATAATCTGTCTGCACTCATTTCTCTGATTATCCCAACCAATTTAGAGAACTTTTCTTCTCTTCCCACCCTCACCCCCTTTGTACAACCCCGTCTTTTTCTTAATTTTTACTTCTTTTGGGGCTGCTGCTTCTGATTCCTTCTGACTGGGCTGTGTGGAGAGGGTCTAAGGAACTTCTTCACAGTCACAGAAGAGGAAAATAATCACCTTGCTTGATATTTTTCTTTTCTCCCTTCAAACTGGGAGCATCAGTCCCCACTCCCAGCCTTTCAACATGATGGCTTAACAGTGTCCGTGAGGGAGAAATTTGTTTATCAGCCTTGTGGAATTTCCATCTTCAGTTTACCTTAGAAAATGTGGGAGGCTAAGAAGGTACAATTCCATCTATTAAGTTTTTCCAAGTAATTTCATGATGCTGTTTAACCTTTCCCCACAAATGTATAATGCCAGAGCAGTCAATCCAGATACAGCAAGTCTCTGCATGTACTTACTGCATAGACAGACACCATATCTTTACAAGAAAATGTCTGCATAAGCAGCTTTGCATTCAGTTACTGGTGGGTAATTTAATTCTTTTCCTCCTGAGATACATTTTCTCCTCTTTTTACAGCAGTATATATGCATGTCTGCATGTGTTTATATAGATAAAATTTTATATCTATCAACCTATATATTTATACATATATATATATATACATAGCATTATACATTGCACTGGTTGAGTCACCTAAGGATAACAAGTATTGCAGGTCATTTCTTAATTCTAAGGATGGAGTCCATGCTTTGATGCTAAAGGTCACAGGTTCATCCCTTTGAAAAGATGATGATAATATGGAGTGGCATGTGAAAAATATACTCGTTTCTTAATGTAGCAAGTACAATGAAATTATAGAAATTAAATTACTTTTCAAGTTTGTTATGCTGTTCAGATTTTTTTTTGGTGTTTTATTGTTTTGGTTTGGTTTTTAAATTGAGAAAAGTTTTATTTTCAATAACACCATTTTTGTGACCATTTTGTCATTTTGATAAATATAACTGACATGAACATGATTGATTTGGGGGAGAGTAGTGAGCTGGATTTGTCCTCCCCTATGTTCCCTGACAACAAATCAAAATAACCCTTAATGGCACAGTTCTGGGTTGAGTTTCAGAGGGACTGAAATCCAATCCTGATCTTGCTACTATTTCTGGTGTGAACATGGGTATGCCCTTTCATTTCTCTGTGCATTTTCTTCTCCTTCTGACCTCAGTCTCATCCAGTCTTAGCTGGTCTCCTGTTTTTACAGCAGCTATCAAGAGCAGAGTCCTAGTATCACCACTCAGCAGATAAAGATATAGAGGTTCCCAAGAGATGTTGAAGTCTCAGCTGGGATGAATGACAGCAGGGGCTGTTTGAGGAAGTCTATTTTCTTTGCTCAAACCATTTTTGCCTTTAAGGGAAAATTCAAGGTGTGTCAAAACTCTAAATAGGGAGTTGCTCAGATAGATATATCCAAGGCAACTGGATGTTCTTGAGTCATTATCTGATCAGAAATCTATGTTAGGCAAGCAGTTTGCTTGGAAATAAACTACATAAATCAGAACTACAAAGGACAGGAAATTCATTCCCATTGAAATCTTAGAATCTCTTTTACTTTGCAAAAATCGAGTAATTTTTTATTTTAGATGACATAAATGTGGATTCCTGAAGGCATTCTGTTTAGAGACACAGGAATGGGAGATTTGGTTTTGAAAACAGAAAATATTTCACATGGAAGGTTCCCCAAACAAATTAATTTAAACAGAGAATAAAAGAGCGGTGCTCAGTGCTAATGAAACACCAGGTAAGCTAAGAGCATCTGTCTAAATAACTGTTTTATTATTATCCACTGCTACACAGTTAAAGAAGATAAGCCCTTCTTTTCTGGTATGTTATCTTCCTTCCCATTCAAGGCAGACAGAGTACTGAGCCTCAGTCCAGGTTTGCTGAAGGAGGAGGATATGTAGGAGATGGGGGTGGCAAAGTAGAAAGAAAAAAAGGAATCTTTGTAGAGGAAACACCAAAGCAATACCATGCTTCCTCAACTACAGGCAGGGTATGCATTATTTTCCACATCTCAAACAGGGGAGGGTTAGGATTCTTTTTGTTTGTTTGGGGTTTTTTACCAGATGTGAGAAATAGAATAAGGCTATGAGCAAAATCACGATTTTTCAAAAAGGGATAAAAGATAGAAGTTCTTGACACAAAAATAAGTTAGTTTGGCAGATTCACATACCTGAAGACAGGCAGCCTAGGCCAGAGAATGAGAAAGAGAGAAAGAAGTAAAGCCATGCAAAAGCCAGCACATCTTTAGAATGCAGCCAGGGATTAGCTCCCAGCGATGTGACTGCCCTCCCTCTGATGATCAGCTCTGGGTGATGTCATCTCTTTTCCCATCACACATTCTAAGAAACAACACTGTGCAAAGGGAGGTTGTCCCCTTTTTCTTCCTATCATCATTATTATTATTACTTTAATTTCAAAGTTAATTTTGTAATAACAGCAATTAGACTCTCCTGCCAGCCTGCCCCTGGGGGGGTGACTCTAGTAATAGTGCAGCAAAAATTTGTTCCTAAAGAACATCATAGCAGGCATGCAATAATCACCCAGAAACACACAGCCTGTCGTGTCTTATTGCTTAATTACCCATCTTACCTTCTTTCAACCCTCTTCTTATTGTACCTCGTGGGATGCCTGTTTGTTTTACATAATTTTCCCCAACTGCCTTTCCTCCCTGCCTTGAGATTATGAGACTTGAAAACATTTTTCCCTTTCATTATGCTGTCCTGAGGTTCCTCCTGCTTGGTTACTGCTGATCATTCCCATGAGGGATTACAAGCTCAACAATCTCTGAGAGGTTTTCCCCACTTTTGAGTTCTTGGGGACCAATTCAACCAGCTATAACATCATTACCTTGGTGTTTCACTAAATGTGAATGTGGCCTTTTGGTTTTAGGTCTGTTGACTGTGACCTGGTTTCTAAGAAAGGCATCTCTGTAAAAAAGGGAAAGGAATCCAAAGAAACTAACACACAGCAGCTGAAAGTACCGTATGAAACTGTTGCTAGGAGTTCCTCACCTGAATGTTCTGGGTTGTCTTGACAGGGTATGTGCAAAACTGTACAAAAAACTGCTTAATGTGTATTTTGGTGTGCCTCAAGATCCCTCGAATTAAAAGCTGTTCTGGTTTAAGTTAGTAGCTGAGCTTTTCCAGATCTTGAAATCACAGCCAAGCATCTGAGTGGTACAAGAGTGAGGCAGCTCCTGTGCCTTCCGTCCGACCACACTGAAAGAAAAAAAATCTGTTCAGTTTTCATTGTTTTCCTCTCCCAGTTTGAAGATATGTTCTTTACTGAGAGAAATCTGGGCCTCCATATCACATCTAAGCAATACTCTCAAGATGGTTTGAGAGTCATTCAGAAACCCAAGTCTGACACTGAAGAGAGGAAAGAGCTGAGTATCTCACTGGAAAGCAGCAGTGTTTGCATCTCCCTTGAAAACAGGAATTGGTGTATGAAGTCGCTGGAGTAAAACAATCAAAACTGATCCATTTTTTATCCATGGTCCAAACTCCCTTTGGTTCCTTGACTCTCTCATTTCTTATGCTTTGTCTTCAGAACCAAACTAGGATCAGGAACAGCTGGGTGCAACTCCTGAGCAGTTCAGCTGAGACACCTATGCCCAGGAGACTGGGAGGGACTGGTCCAAGGCCGGAAGTGCCAAAGAGAGCTGGGGAAAGTCACATTGCTCAGAGATTCCAGTGGAAGCCTCCTAGACAGGCTTCACCAGAGGTGAGGAGATTTAGATTGTATTTGACTTTTCCCTTTCTGCTTTCTTGGCTTGTTTTTTTTAAAGATTGATAAAACAAAGAAAATGAAGGGGGAGAGATTTTCTTTTCCACTTAAATGAATTTTTAAGAAGATTTTTACAAAATAAGAGTGAAAATAAATAGGCATTTTTATATTGATATTTTAAGTTCAGGGTTAGCCATCTTTAAACACATGTAAAAATACAGAAAGGTAAATTAACTAATTTATTTTTAAATGAAGACCTATTTCCAAGGCAAATAATGGAAAACATTTATTTTCCAACCTAATGGAATGAAATGATTGGACGGGAAGGGGCTTTGGTATTATTATTGGGTGCTTTTTCCCTGTCTAAATGAACTGCTCAGGGGAAAAGGCATGAATTCATAAAACATTTTGGTACCACTAAATCAGGAGGGAATTTTTCTTTTTTTTTTTTTTTTCTTTTCTCCTGGTATAAAAAGCCTTAGATGAAAAATATCACCTAGCTCAGTTTTGGCACGGTGGCTGTCTAGCATTCGCTGGGGTTTGTACCTCAGTCGCTGCCCGCCATGTTTGCCCACACTGAGAGCTGGGAGGGGAAGCCCATAACTCCATAACTCCATAACTCCATAACTCCATAACTCTCCTTGGCACGTCGCTGCTGGCCCCCCTGAAGAGCGTGTCTGCTGTCACAGGAGCAGAACCACGGGCTGCAGAGACGGCCACCCGCATGCACGTGGCCGCTCGCGGCAGAGCCAGCGCGTGGCCAGGCGCACGGCAGCTGGGTGGCCAGCCCTGGGTGGGACACGCAGTTCCTGGGGCTCACATCTGCACCCAAGGCAGCACTTTATGAACAGTGCAGACACAAGCCCAGCCAAGGAACATCACTGGTAATTCGTCCTTCCAACCTACCAACTTTATTTTTTTTCCTTAAGATATGCAAGATACGTCAAGGCACAGCTTAGGAAGGGCTTTTAAGAGATCTTTGCTGTTCAAGGCAGGCTGTGGTTTCATTATTTTTATTATTTTGGTAGAATGAGTAACAGGAATAATAGTAGCTGAGGGTTGTTTCTCTTCATTGACTCTCTGTTAGGCTTGGAAGCCATTCGACCAGGACAGTCAAAACACAGACAGGAAATAATCTATGATAATGTCCAACTGGGGTATCAATTACGGTTTTGGAGTTTCATGTTAAAGGGATATTGTCAGATCAAATTTAAACCAAAAGTTGTGGGTTGCATTTTTCAAATACATAGATATACATATAGATATGTATATATACGAGAGGGAGAAAAGGAGACTGTTGGAAATGTTTCCAATTCTCTTTTCTTTTTAAGTTAAAAAAAAAAAAAAAATTCTAAAGCTAACAGTCTCCTCCCTGCCACGTGTGAGTCTTGACTGCTGTCCTCAGCCGAGCCTGGCCTTATGAGCTTGCTGGGGCTTTTTTATCCTCTCCTAAAAGACTCTGGTAGGTGAAGAGACTCACTCCCCAGAGACTAGACAAAACACTGGGCTAATCTACCACAGTGGCCCCATGGCAATCTCTGGGGCAGGAGTGGGCACATGGCTGCTCAGAGGCTTGACAAATGCATTCCTGACCAAGGAATGATGCATCCAAGCACAGATGTTGATGGAGCCTTTCCCCATTTCTTGTGGGTTGAAAGAGATGTTCCAAAATGAAAACCATGGAAGGGCTTTCAACCTAGGGATTTCAGCCCCACCTTGCTCAGCATGGTCAGCCTGTCTTTTGGCCAGGGTGGGAGAAATAGATGGCACTGATGCTGTTCAAAACCAGCTTCTTTCTGGACATCTGCTGTTAAGTCTCTAAATATGAGATAGTAACTGCTGGTTGGTGTTACAAAAAGAATCTGGGTGGTCCCCAGAAAACCATGAAAGATTTTTCCATGTTAGGATCACATAGTTAAAAGAAATATCATACATTATCATTTCCTTTCTCCCTCTTCCTTTTGTCATCAAGAACTGGCAAAAATAAATAGAAGGAGATGTATTCACAAATGATTTTATGAAACCAAACTCTGAAAAACATGTGAGAATAAAATCCAATGTCCAGTTCTGGAGCTGGCACTTTAAAAAGAAAAGTTGGAGGAAGCTCAAAGAAGAGCTGCCAAAAAGATTTATAGCCTGGCAAACGTGCTTACCAGTGAGAGAGGAAAGGAGAGTCATTTGTGACATGGCATATGGACTAACAGGTTAATAAGTGATCAGGGGACTCATGGATGAGAAACTCTGATATAAAATGAATCTTTGATGTAGCAGCCAGAGGCATGAGAGAATCCACGAGCTGAAACTTGGAAATCAGAAAAAACCCACAGAGGAAATATGCCGTGCGTTTTTGTGCAGAAGAGTAATGCAGTGCAGGGAGAGCTGCATCCCAAGGGACAGGGTGGATTTGCCATCATTTGGAGCCGTGGGATGACATCCCTGGTCCTGGCCCAAGTGAACATGAAATATTACATCCCATGTTAAGCAGCGGGCCAGACAAACTGGTGAGAGAGATGTCTTCCAGACCATCAGCCTGAAAAGTCTTCTGGGAAGTAACCATCACTGCCCTGGTGTCCTGGCTATGTGACCTCTGCAGTGCTGGAGCAAAGTTGCTTCCTGCATGTATGGAAAGAAAGGCATTTTCACATATGTGAATAGAAGGAAGGGACTGAGTCCCCAGGTGACATCTCCATCCATGACAGGTCACAGCTGGATCTTGCCTGCAGGTCTGAAGAAGATTCACAAGCATTTATCAGGCACAGAGGCCAAATGGGAGGCTCTGAGGAGAAAAACTACACAGAAAGCCTTCCTGGTAGCTGCTAAATATGGCTAGCATAAGCTCCTTGGCTCACAAAGAAGGGACCTGAGGCATTATTCAAGTGAGGTCCTGTGCTGGCATGGTAGAGGTCTTTGGCCTCATACAATGACTTGCATGGATTTGGGACCCTGCAGAAGGAAATGAGAATCATTTTTCAGCTCCAGGGCACTGATATGCAGAAAGTGGTTAGCAGGCTCAAGGTGAAGGATAGAACAAAGGAGGTTTTAAGCATACAGTCACACATATTAGGCAGAGATTTCAAATAGGAAAAAGCATCAAAATGAGCTTTTTTTCTGTTCTTCAGTTCTCTGAGAAACTTCTCACTAGTATTCTCATTAGATGTCATTCTTATAAAGATCATGCTACAAAAGAACAGTAGCTAGCAGAGTCTTACCTCTCCCACATGTCCATCAAGTTTTGGATAGGGCCTACCATCCTTAGGAAGCTCTTAGTTTCAGTATGGTAGCAAAACTCACTCAGCCTTTAAAAACGTGTGAAATTCCAGGGGCATTCCAGAAAAGCTGACTCATGTGAAACCAGGTTTTGACCCTAGGATTTGACTATGCCTGAGGATAAGAGAAAGAATTCTTTATATTGGGGAAATACAAAGGAAAGCAAATTTCCAGATTCAAAAAAAGTCTGGAGTTTATTCTCAAATGTGTGTATTCTTCCCCATTCCCTTATCACAGGTACTGTTAAAATCTGAGTTACTTCTGCAGGCAAGTTGGCCAGCAGTGACAAACTGGGAGTTTTCTGTAGATAATGACTGAAACCTAGAACTGTGTTCCAGGATCTCAAGGTAGGTAACTGGACCAAGACATAGGGTAGATGTCATCCAGCCTGTATTCTCCTCAGTCTTAAGGGCACAACTTCCCAAAGCCACTCACTGCAGCTTTCAAATCCCTGACCTCAAGGCAAAAGACTCCTGTTCCACTGCCTGGCTCTGGAGCTTTCCTGTTCCCAGTGAGGAAGCTTTTGTCTAAGCTCCCCTCCTTTCTCTTACACTCCCTCTCTCCTCAAGCTCTCTTAGGCAGTTCATGTTCCATGTGACTAGAAACTGGAATGATTAAAAAGGGAGCCTCTGATTATAATAAAACAAAAAAGGCAGAGTTTGTTTTGTTTTCCCTGAAAGAAGATCCGGTGGTTGGCTATTCTTTAGAGAGTTGCAATTTGGACAATTTGTCAGTGTGTTCAGGGCAGAGGAAAGCATGTGACAATGGATTCAGGGACCATGACCATAGCTTGGGACAGTGAGGGATACACAGTTGACTGATCCCCACAGCCTATTCTGCTTTTCTCCAGAGCAAATAAACAATCCTCAGTGATAATTAAGCAAGTATCAAAGACACACTTTAAAGTATTTTACTAATTCTTTTTCCTTATCTTGATCCAGGTGAAGCTTTATGTCAGAGCCCTATGCAGAGGTGCTCATGGTGTTTCACACAGCCTTAAGGATCATCCCAAAAATACACCTACTGAACTGGGACATCCCAGAATGACCAACAGAAGGTTATGTTTTAACCCTTTCCTCAGAACCAGAGTGCCTTTAGGATAGGTTTCTTCTCCAATTTAACAAATAAAAATCAGGCTACTAGCCTAGGTTGAGCAACCTCTGGAAGAAACTTATCCTACATGGAGTTCTCTACAGAAAACTAAACAAACGTGGCATCTAATTTTAGCTGGTTGAGGTGTAAATAATCCCACATTATTCTGATGTATGCAAATACATACATAGATGTGTGCAGTATTTGAAGACTACATCTTCTCTCAGGATCAGGACAGATGGGCTAAAGTTGTCTGAAATATAAGTTTGATGATAAATATAATTACAGTACATTTAGGAGATTTTCTGCAGAGCACAGTTGTGGCCTAAATTTCCAAAATAAGATACCTAACCTGGGGCCCTTATTTCCATATCTAGACATCAGTTTCAAAATATTAAGAACACCTGGATCTCACTGCAGTCACACAAAAAGAAAGCGAATAGTGTTGCCTATCACAAAGAAAAGGTGAATTAAAGTAATACTTCTTAAACATGGGGACAAGTATTAGGCAATGTGTCTCCTTTCCTTATGATAAGGGAAGGCTCAGACAGAAGAACAGAAGAGTGACAAACTCCATTTTAATGAAAAGAATGTTCTGTTTTCATGGGACATAGGGACTCATTGCCACAGGAAGACTGGAATGCCAAGAGCTGAAAATTTAAGCCCTTGCCTAGTTGGGAATTTGACAAGTAGAGAGGGAAGAAAGGGCTGAACAGAACATCCAACAACTCTCTGTTTTGGATTGCATGACCTCACTTCTGGTGCCAATCATGACTGGAGACAATCTCATGTTCAAATGAATCGGGAGCACCGTGTCACACTGATTTCAGCAGGAGGGACATACAAATGACCTGGCAGACAGGCACAGGGATAAAAGCTCTGAACGAGGCTCTCAGATGCCCCTGCTTTAACCACCCCATTCTCACCACTTTTTTACTACCACCAGACCCTAAAGCTGAGGTCCTGTTCCCAGAGTACAAAGGTGAGTAAAAAAATGGCAGTATCTCCTACAGGAAAGCATAAGGGTGGGACACAAACCTGGCATCAATAGAAAACTTGGCATGGATTTTCAAGGAGCTCCAGAAATGGCAGACATGCTGTCACTGAAAGCAAGAAGAGGAGAGCAGTGCAAAAATATATAGGCTTTATGGGGGATTTGGAAGATTAGAAGAATAAATAAGTAACACAATGGCTGGATATTGACTCAGAGAATACTTGAACTACATTTGACTGGCAAACAGTCCCAGTCTCTATTTGCCAACTGCTTGAAATTGTTTGAGCAATGACCTTGAAAAACATACTGCAGATTCAGACTGGGAAGCCAGAAGGCCACACCACACTGGTCTGATCCAATCCTCTGCACAACAGAGTCCTTCTAATGTCATCTAGCCTCAACTCTGATAACTTTTTAAGCCACCAAAAGTGGCTCAGCCACTTTAAGATATTAAACGGGTATAAAGAATTCAGTCCTTCTAAATCTTGAAAGCAGTTTAGCAGATCATGCTGCTTTTAAGACCCTAAATTCTTAAACCACCTTAACTCTGATGGAGGAGCTGAGAGCTTAGTACAACAGAGACGTGCCAACTTAAGACTTTAAACTCTTAAGACACTTTTCACATTATAAGCCAAATTCAGGATCAAGCAGCGCCCACATTCTTGGTTGGTGTCAGTTCAGATGTTCAGCATCCAATGGCTTCACCCCACACCAGGTTGAGAGACTCGGGGCTGAGTGTTTTAACTCATCACCTGCTTTGCCAAATGACTTGACTTATATTCCAAGAGCTTTTGTTCATATGAGTCAGTCTTAATCCATAAAGTTTATCTTTCTCTGCAGAGGGATTTTTTGCAGTACAAGAGTACATTGGGTAAGGTTCTTTAAGTTCAACTTATGTTGAAATTTTGTGATGATAAATACTAATATAAGAGCATATCCAGACCAGTTGAAAAATCCTAGAAGAAGGTCCTTACCCTAATGAATTTTAAGGAAAGGTTTCTGGTGGGCCTTTGTGACTGGAGTAGCACATATACAATTAAGTTTAAAGAGTGGGGTAGTTCAGAAATTTTGATTCCTCAGCAAACACCAGTCCATCAAATTCACCTTTCAGCAGAAAACTTTATGACTGGTCACAAACTACCTTTTCCCTGGATGTACAGGGTTCATGTTTACAGCCTCGAAGGTGATCTTTGTTGGGCAGATGTGGAGACACTCAAAAGAACATAGAATCAAATTTTTCACATAGAAGTGGGCTGATTTGGGATGAGAGAAGCCTCCTGTGGTTTAATGGAACAGAACAACTCCTAAAATAGTAGCTAACTGTGGTAAAGAAAAAACTGCAATTAACCAAAGACTTAATACATAGTGCACAAAAGTCTTGTATTGCATTTCTGATGTCTCTGATGTCTAAAGTGAATGATTTAGAGAATAGGGAGAGGTACTCTCTGAAAGAGTGGTTCAGAGTAGAAGTATACTCAGATTATATTAAATTGGGGCATGCAAAAGCATGCCCAGACAAATCTGGACTATGTGGTTTGGAGAGAGATTTGTGTGTGCATCAGTCCTCACTGCAACTCCACTGCCAGCACTTCCACAGGAAGGAAACCAGGCATGTGGGTCAGGAGGGACCAACAGTATTCTCAGTGTGGACCATCGAGGAACAAGGACCCCTGTGTGTACTCCTCACACAGAGTGCCCAGAGTATCTCACACACAAACACACACTCTGGGACTGACATCAAGAGACCCTCTGGAAATGCTTCACTGTTAAATGGTTTTTAGGCTGAAGAGCAAATGGAGGTTGATTTTCTACAGGCTGGTACTGGGTCCCTCAGATGACACTTTTTGTGGTTGTGTACAGAGTGGCTCAGCCCAAGACCGAATTTTCAGCTTGTTCCTGCTGCACTGGGGTCAGTGGTGTAGAGCTGATCATCTGTCTGTCCATTCCTTTCTGTCCATCACATATGTTGCAGAGCTGTTCAAGAAGAAAGTTAAAGCAAGCCACATTTAAAAGCAACTTTGTTTTCTTGAGGTAACAGGTTTGCTCAGTACAAACACTATCTCTTATCTAATAGCCCTAGAAAGGCACGTAGCATGAAGCTGATACTGTCTTCATGCTTGGCTTACTTTTGCATTTCAGCCCTGAGATATGCAGGCAACCTGCCATCAGCTGTAAAACCACAAACCCCAATCTGTGATGGGGACTGATAAGAGAAAATATATGAAAACAGACTCCTTAGAGCTTGACTCCTTTCCAGCAGACTCTGGACTGAGATCTGGCATTTGAAAGTGATTGTTCATGCATAAGAAGCAGCATTTTTTTTATGTTTCCTTTTTAAGGCTGCAGAAAGGTTAGAAGAAAAGAAAAGTGAGTCGGGGGGAAATCAACATAATGTTGTTAAGCTCCCATCAAGATATTAGGAAGTGCAACATCCAGTAGAACAATGGCTTTGACCTTTGAAGCCCCTTGATCCCAGGAGCCTTCTCCCCACTTGAAAATGAGAGGAAACATCATGTCAGCAGGTTGATGTGATTCTCAGGGACAGAAAACAGAACACAAAACTGTCAGCTTCCCCTCTAACAGACTGTTTACCAATCCATCTTTGCTTTGCTTGCTCAGTCTAAGCAGCCACTTGCTGACCCTAAACTTTGGAGTCTACAAGTTTTCTTGTAGTTTTCTCAGACCTCCTGCTATCAAATAATACTTTTCTTGTTGATTATAGGAATTCAGTAGCATGCCTAGATGATTGCTTGAGATGCTGTTTGTGTTCCAACATTTCAAGACCAAGAGAAAACACCTGGAGTACCTGTAGTAGACATGTGTGTAGTACTGTAGTGGACATATGTGATGGTGTGCATGCTTCCAGGCCCAGGGCACAACCATACCTGCCAGCTTCCTTTGTACTGTTTGTCAAACTCTGCTCTTTCTCACCAGATTTCTGCCTGAAGACAGAGCTGAAGTAATAGAGAAATAACTCCTCTGCGTCTGTCTGAGTCTGAAAGTAGAAAGAGCAGGTACTGCTGCCACTGATGTGTGAAATCTGCTGCCTAGAAGGAAGTCTTTGTAGCTGTTATTTAGCTTGCCTCCATCTCAAAACACCAGATCCCCCTGCAACTTGAGCTAAGAGGGTATTTCAACCACCTGTTTGCAGAACAGAGCCTGAGAAACACTCCCAAGCTGTTGTGCTGCTACCTCCAAGTAAAATCACCCCCACACTCCCCTCTGCCTAATAAACATTTTAAGTCCTTGCATTTCTTTCTGAGAGCAAGGCCCAGCTATGGGTGCGGTATCTTCCACCTCATTGAACTTATGGCATTAACCTATCCCCATGCTTTGCTTCTCCAAAGTTCTTGGAGAAGCACCCAGATGCAAAGCAATTTAAATGGATGAGGAGCCAACAAGTACACTAAATGGCTTATCTGATTCTCTGGGGTGCCCATCTGGAGACAAGAGCCTTTCCCCATCTGCATAACAACAATTACATCACCTTCTCACCCTCATCCTCCATAAACTCTCTAATCCTCTGTGCTTCCATCCAGACAAGGGCAGAGATTTTCTCTGGAGCAAAATGAGCTTGCCAAGGGAGAGCTTTGCCTTATCAGGAACACACCAGCCTCCATGTTTGGTCAAAGGACCACCACCCAAACAAAACCTCCAAGGAGAGCTCTTGCTCCCTCTCAGCAGGTAAAGGAATAAATAAGATTTCATCTGAGAAGGCTCTGGATGCACAAAAAGAATGCTGAAGATTTTGATGATTCTGTGGCAGCTGCAACTAACTTGCACCATCCTAGAACTTCTTTTCTGCACGCCTTGAAATCTTGAATTCTTCAGTGCATTTCTTGAGACCAGTGCAGAGGACTGACACCTGCTCCCCATCATGTATTTCTTACAGGTGTTAAGGATGTGTTCTTGACCTCCACTGCACTGAGGAGAAGCAGTTATCGGCATCCTGGCCCACGTGGCTCTATTTGGTGGGTTCTCTGTTGAATATCTCCACTTGCAACAACTCTGAAGAAAGTCAAATGTAAGGAAGAGGACTCAGAGTTAAGGTAAGGAAACCAAAGTCAAGGATAACACCAATATAAAGAGCCTAAGAGGGCTTTTTTGTGAGAATGGCAGAAGCTCTCCAGTGCCAGCTATGGACTACTCTCCAGTAGGCTGTGGGCAATGAAGAAACCCAAGAGTCACAAGAATGGAACAAACATGTACTGACACCTTCCAAGAACACTACCTCAGGTCCCTGATATTTCAGGCTTGTTGACTTCCAGAGCCACCTTTTTATTCTTGCTAATGAACAACTCTTGATGGATTCAAGGACCAGTTGAGGAAATTACTGAAGAAAAATCTTTAGCCACATTGTTTAATATTTTCCTTTTGATTCATATGATTCCCTCAATTGTTCTAACTTTTGAGTGACTCCTCTTTTATTTATGGTCCTTGACCCAAATAAGTTCCAGAAGCTCTTTTTAATTCATTTTTATAGAATTCATAATATTTTTAGAATTCATATAATTCATTTATATATTCTTTATTTGAATGTGGAAGTTGCAAATAACGGCACAATCTGGACTGATTTCCTCCTGAAAAGCCCATGGTTGTTCAAACATACCTAATCACTTACCTTCATCTAGCCCATATTTTTCTTATTATAATGATCTTCTGTCTTTGACTGTAAAAGACTTTATTTTTGTATCCTGGGGTAGCTAAATGAATTTGAAATGAATATGGATTTCCTGCTGATCTCATTTAGTTTTGGTCTTCACCCTGGAACTGAAAACATCAATGCCAGGGTGTGTTAGAGGTACACTTCTGGAAAGGCAATTATCCTATAAATGCTCAGCTGTAACTTATATAACAATTATTTCTTCAACTGAAGTGCCTTTTGAAGTACTTTCCAAAAACTTACAATAGCCCTAACCCGTAAACATTTTGGTGAGGCAGGGAGACCAAATTCTGCACTGCGTCTGAAACCATTCTACAAAAACCCTGTCTGAAGTGTGCTGGCATTAAGTACAACTGGATCTCTCACGTTAGGTGTTTGGAAATTTGTCCTCAAAGACGTATGCCCTGCAATGTTTACTTTTAGAATATTACTTGGAAATGATATGATGGATGACTGATACTTTTTTTTCATCCCCTCTTGGCTGAGGGTTTCCCTGGAACTTGAGACATGTCTCTGTTGAAAAAATCACTCAACATTTATGAAGAACAAAAGAAAGCAGAAAGTTGCACAGTGTGCCATGTAGTTTCACCTGAACCTCAGTGGTTTCAGGGGATACGAGACATACCAACCACCTTGTTCAACTTAAAAGCAGACTGCTTGCAAAACTTACAATAATTCTTCTGATCCCAGTCATTTGCATGAACAGGTTGAATAACTTCTCTCTAATACAGTTCTTAGCTGAGGGGAGAAAGGTATGGGCTGAAAATCAGCAGACTGGGAGAAGAGTAATATCTGGTGATTCAAGAAATCTTGGGAGCCTCCCTTCATATTCCTGGACCCCTTCCTCTCTTTCTTCGTATGAAGCTTCTTTAAGTCAGGGAATTGTTGTGCCTTGTTCTTACAAATTCCATGGCATTGGGGAGCCCTCAGCCATCACTGGGATCCTTTGTAGGCACTGACTTAGTTTACAAATGGTGTTAGGCTGCAGCATTTGGGTGAGTGACATGGGAGAAGAAGAGCCATTGGGGGAGGCCAGGCTCCAGCACGAAGCTGAACAGCTGGAGCAAAGTAGAGTCTGGTGTTTTGGGAAAAGGCCTTTTAAAAGCCAGCATGTGCTTAGGATTCAGAAAACAGTCACTGAGGGGCAAATTCACCCTTGGCAAAACCCCAGCCTGGGGTCACATTGGAGGTAAGCGTGCTTCCCTACTATCAGAGGGATTTGCAAGCAGAAAGAATTTTAACAAGGTCTTCAGACGTGACTAAAGACCCTGTTTGTTTTAGATCAAGCTCACTCCACCCCAGAGCCCCGAGTATATCTCTTGTTCATAAAATATCACAAGCTCAGATATGTGTTTGTTTTCAGGGGAGACTCCTCCCCCGCATTCAGCCTGGTTCACCTGTTAAAAGCTCATGAGAAATTGTATCCATGGCATTCCTGTTCCTGTAACACAGGCGCATGGTGAAAGCCAGCAAGCTGTTCCTCCTCAGTGTGTGAATATGCTGTCTTTCAATCCTCCCTTCTTCTGAAGCACAATGACTCTTTTCCAGGGCTGGAACCTATGCATCTTAAAACCTCAAAAAAAAATGGTTTTCAGAGGGTCTTTAAGAAACAAAATAATAAAAACAATGATGATGATCATAATGATGATGATGACGGTGATGGTAATGTAATAATAATAATAATAAGAGCCTTTTGAGTCTGTGCTGTACCCCCCGCAGCTCCGTCTGTTAGAGGGAATCTTATTTCATGGGCTCAAATGAGGAGTCACAACCAATTCAATTACTCGAGAGGAATATCCTTCATAAAGAAGAGCCCTGCCGCTGTTCCTTTGGAGGGTTCCCCTTTCCTGCTCTAAGCAGCTGTGTTGGTATTTAGACATAGGATACCAGCTCAGACTCTACTTCCAGCACAACCTCTACTTATATCCTGCAGGCTTTATAAGTCCCCAGATGGTCCATAATGCTTGTGTAGCAGTTAGCCAGCCAAACAGTGCTTGCTGCTTATCTGGTGTATAACTCTCTGGAATGCGTGTGTGGGGAGAATGAGAAAAAATGCCAGATCATCTTCCCACAGAACATTTCCTTTCTTGTCCTCAGCCTCCCCTCTCTAAGCCCAGACAGAAACAAAACACCAGCGAGGGAATCGGCCACATTTGCGTTGCAATGGACTTGATCCTCTCGTCTTTTCAGAAGCAGCCTGGTCCTTTGTGGCTGTGAACCTTTGATGCCAGGGCATTTATGCTGATCTCTGAGCGTGTGACAACCCGTTTAGCTCCAGCTTAAATGACAGCACCAGATGGAAGTCAGTAACAAAGCATGTCCAAAGCTAGCAATTTTCAAAATAATGGAAATTCAGATGATTCCTGCGGGAAACAAAAGGAGGACAAGAGAGAAAAACTTACGGGGAAGGATCCACCACACTGTTAACTTTCAGAAATGTTTGTGAGGGTCTTTTACTAGATTACCCTGCAGTCTCAGTTCTAGCTTGGCTCCTTCCTTCACAGAAGAGCCACACTGGCAGCCCCGGTCATCCCTGGTTCAGTTCTCAACTTTGGCCAGCAGACATGTCTACAGTGAAGGAAATGCTTTGGCCAATTAATAAATCAGGGATACCTTCAGTGAGTATCAAAATTTCTGAAGGTGTCTCCAGGGCCAGTTTACTCTGCTTTCCAGCAGAGACCTGTGTTTGCCTGTTTGTTTGTTCTATTCTTGATTTAACATCAGTATTGGCAAAATTTGGATGGTCCCCACCCTAACACTGTGGGCAAACGAGGCACTGATTTCTCTTGCCAGTGTTGATCTGTTCTGATATTTAGCTACCCTGGAGCAGAGTAGAGAGGCCAGGGGAACACACGGAGACACAGATGGAGATTTTCATTTCAGATTCACAGCTTCAGAGATTCCACACTTTAATGCAGAAGGAGAAACTTCTGTTTAGTGTGAAAAACAAATTAGTAAATGTTGCTGTTGTTGCTCAGTTTTTTGTTTTTATGAATAACTGCTGAATTTAGAAAGTGTTGGTCTTGAATGTCACTTGTGTCCAGGTCAACACTTTTTCTCTGGGTTCCAGAAATACTGACATTCCCAAGTAGGAGCTCCGGGCTCTAAAGAGTATGACAGCAATTAATAAAAAATACAAATGTATTAAGTAGAAGACAATAGTGACAAAAGAGCAGTTTCATATTCTCTCGGTATGATGGTTACAATATATGCTGCGACACTCCAGTCAGTATCCATCCCCAGCCTCATTACCAGATATTGGATAAATAAATGGAAATATATTCAGCCATATATTTCTTAATGGGAGTTCCTAAGTTTCTTTCCAACTTTATCTTCTGTGAACATGAACTTACACCAACGGACTGCAAATAAAGGTAAGGTGGAAGAGGAGTAACAGAAAGTTCATGGAAAAATTCTGGTTCCTTTTCCCCAGCATTTTCAAAGGACTTTATGACAACACCAACCTGATATAGAATGTGGATACACCCAGTTGTAGGTCAGCAAAGATACTTAGTCCTCTAACTCCCATTTCACTGAGTGCCAGAATGTCCCTGGGGTTTGCATCCCAGAGCCCAAATGATGGTATGCTGGCCACCAAACTCCCTCTGGTGTTGGTTGTTCCCCAAACAACTGGGTTGAATGAGCATACTGAAAGAGATAATTCAAAATATATCCCATTGTCTTCCCACTGATTGTCCCTTTGATGGTGTTTCCATCTTTTCCTGTAACTTTTTCTTAGTGCCTGCTGGGCGTCTGTGTATGGACCCTTCTCTTCCACACTACATGACCCATAACTGATGTCAGACAACCAACCTAGCCAACGAGTGTTGTCTCCCAGCAACACAACACTCACCTGACAACACAAGGCTTGCACTACCATGCAGGAGTCCTCTTGCCATGTGCTGCTGACATGCTTTGGGGGTGGCTAATTACTTCTCCCTTTCCCCTGAAATAATTGCACAGGCTCTAAGCCTCTATCAGGAAAACAGAAGGGGCTGGGAGGCAAAAAAACGTGACATTAAAATTCAGATGCCAAGTTCAGTAGCATGAATGAAAATTATCTTAACCTCTGAGGTCAGGAGGTCACCAGCTGGAAGCGGAAAATCGCCACCAGTAAATTGCTGTGGGTTGGAGTGATGAATGCTAGTTAGTACCAGTGAATTTCAGAAGAATCTCAGCTGTAGGGATACAGGGCATCTTGGAACAAGGCTGAACAATTCCCGACTGTGTTTTCTTTCTTCTTTATTCTGTCTTGTGCTCTTTCTGCTTCCACAGATTTCTCAGTTGAGGCAGCAAAAGATTAAACCCTTGTGGGAAAGCCTTGTGGCATGTAATAGGGGTGAAAGCAGTGAGATTCCATAGGGACTGAGTGGTGTTTAAGAAAATTGCTTTCAGATCTTATGAATGTCAAAAGAGAGAGAAAGTGCCTCAGTACTTGTGATTTGCAAATTTGTCTGCAGCACATAGGTGCATCCACTGCCCTAACAGGCTAAAATCACTGCCACTTACATCAAACTACAGCCCAGTCCAGCAGCAGGCACCCTGTTCCATGTACATTCTGCTTGCCCAAGTTAGGAAGGTGCTGAGTCCCTCTTTCTCTTGCAGGTGGTAACATGGGCACATTTTGTCTGGGTTCCCCATTATCTTACCATCATTCCTCCTTCCATTGCTATGAATGCCGGCTTTGAGTCTTGCAGGGTGTAGTCAAGGCTTAGCCACTCTCTAGAATTATGGATTCTTGCTCTGTTCATAAGACATAAAGCAGTGAAGTAAAACAAACTAATAAATATCTATCAGAGAGAATAGATGTGTCCAATTCACTCTGGATAGTCCAAAATTCTAGGGTGGGGAAGATTTCAGGTTAAAAGATTGGACCACACCACAAAATGCTCCAGTAATGATACAATTCTCTACAACACTTTATGGGACACTTGAATATAAGCCCCTACTATTAAATTTGGTTTGAGGTTTCCATAAGGGAAAGAGGCCAGCTTGCATTTCAGATGTCATTTCTGTAGGGGAAGCTGGACAAAAAGCAGAAAGTTGGCAACAAAAAGTACCAGGCTTCTTTCTCCTTCCATCCAACCCTCTCCAACCTCTTTGGCTAATCCCCAAACCATGGCAGGAGCTGAACACTGCTTTTCATTGAGTGACATACCTGGCTCTAGAAGAACACGCCCTTGTGGAATTGGCACCCAGGCAACATTTCCATTCCCTCTGCACAACACTTTTCTTTAATGCCTTCCAAACTAAAACAAAACCAGGAGGATTTGCTACCATGTTCTGCTCATTATATTGGTTTTATGAGGGTGTGGAGTTTTCTTGCACCATGGCAGGATGGATTTGTCCCTGAAACCTAAAATCCAGCAAGAAAATATAATATATGGGAAGCTTTTTACTTTTTCTTCATCAGGCTTTTTATGGTTTTGGTTTGTTTCTTGAATAATTACCATTTCACCCCAAATCAGTCCACAATCATTTCATGTGCTTTTTCAGGAACGTGTTCAGCCTTTAGAGCTAGAAAAGCATTGGGGAAATCAGACATCCTGGACTCACTATGCGGAAAATACAAAGGATCATAGCAAACAAGACTGCCAAAGTCTCCAAAAGTCACTGGAAAAAGTCATTCCAGTGTAGGATGGTTATACCTGTGCCATTCCAGATTTTCTGGCCTGTGATTCCAGAAGTTCTGATGGACACATCTGCCCATGTGATGGACACATTGCCCCAAGTCACTAAAGCTGTTTGCTTCAGTTTTAACCCATTGCCTCTCACCCTGTCTGCATTGACAGGCAAAGCAGGTTGCTCCTTTTGTTCTTTTTTTTTTTTTTTGCAGCTTTGTGTGTGCATAAAGACATCTATCATAGATCCCTTCAGTTTTTCTTCTCTAGACTAAACAACCCTACTTCTTTCAATCTTTCTTTCTATGTCTGATCTTCAATCATTCCTGTTACTTTCCAGCTGGTTTACATCTTTCCTGAAAAGCAGTAACCAAAACTGCACACAGTATTGGGTCCCTACTAATGGCAATAAGAGTGGAAGAATTACTTCATACTTACAGGCAGTTGTCCCACTTATCCAGCACAATATGGCACTTGTCTCCTTCCCAACACCATGATTATGTTGGATTGTGCCCAATATCCAACCTGCTCTAGGCAATGCTCTTCCATCCTCTGGCAACTCAGACAATCATTCTGCTTAAGGGCAACATCCTGCATATTTCTTTCTTTAAATCATCTTATTTTCCCTCTACAACCAATCCTTACTCCATCCCCTCTGAAGGCAACAGAAAGAATACTCTGTCCTTACACTGCAATGAGTATGTGATCCATCTGCTCTCTAAGCATTCTCTGTAAGAGATTAATTTTACATTCCATACTCATATTGCAGCATTTGCTAACTGGATGTTAGAGGAGCACTTAGAGATGCAGGTAAGAAAGCCATGTTCTTGAGCAGGATACACCACTCTGCTGTTGCATGGTACTTCATTTTGTTGTCCTTTTCAAGAACTTCTGAAGCCTGATTCAACCATAGGGAAATTAAGAGTTCATAGGGACATAAATAAATTACTTTCAGGTCTTATGGATGACAAGAGGGACTGAAATAGTTCCTTGAGTTATTTGAGGGACTCTCTCTAGTAAACCCATGAAATGAGCATCTCAAAGGACATCTACTGAGACCTTGAATTTTGAAATTAAACTCACAGTTCCACATAGGGATTCTGTTGACTTTGCCACTTCCCACGCTGTGCAAAGGGCTTTGAGATCCCTGGGTAGGAAGTTGATGTGGGAAACCAATAAGTTCTCATTCCTTCAGCTGGCTGAAGGCCTGGACTTCAGTTTAAAGGTTTTTATGGTACATATGTTTTTAAGGGGTGGGGCAGGTTATTCCAAGCTCCCACATGAGTAGAAGACAGGACTAAAAGCAAACTGAGGCAGATGGTTTGTTTCCTTAAGCTGGCATTCCTAACAAACAGCTGTGTTTGCACAAAGCTTCCTCAGACACATAGATGGGGAACAATATAGCTGGAAAAATGTCATATCAGTACTGCCACCTTCCAGCTCCTCCATGGGTTAAAGAGTCCACCACGCTCCATTGCTCCTCCTCCTTCCCTCTCTTCCTAAAAGTCTTGTAATGTGTTTCACAGAAAGTACCTTTTCTCTTCCTTTTAGTGTAATATTAATCTTGGGGGGAAGGGAGGAGGGGTTGGGGGAAGGGACATAGTGTTTTGAGGTTCATATTCCCCTTGCAGTTAATCTCTTTAACAAACCCCTTTAACAAACGAAAGGTCTGACAGGAGGCAGAGTCTTTAAAATGAATTAAAATGCATCCAGGAGAGATTAGTAATGAAGCCACTCACCAGACAATGCCCCTTTTCTTCTCCATGTGGACTGCTAGGAAATATCCCAGATTACAGAACAAAAGGTTTTACAGTTGAAAATGCTGATCCTTGAAAGATGCACCATGTTCTCCGCTCCTCGACTCCTTGCTCTACACAAGTACATCTGCAACCAAGAGATCCAAGCATAATCTCCTCAGGGGGAGGGTCAGAGGGATTGGATTTAAGTACCAGGGAGTCTGCAAACCCTCACACACACTGAGGATAGGTCAGCAGACAGTGATAGAAGGCCCAGCAGCACATGACAGTGTCTACTGCTTTGGTGTGGTGAGACACCCACAGACACCTGCTCCCACTGGGGACCAGACTTCCAACCAGGTCCAAGGGTTAAAGCTGGACAGTATGGCACAGGAGGGGGCCAGGATGGGGCCAGCAGTGAATGCTGCACACAAGCTGCAGATGGGAATTTTGAGGGCATGGAATTATGCAAGCAGGGGAGGAACAAGAGCAGTCACAAGTGCCTTGGTGACAAGTGGGAAATAGGCAGTGGTAATGAGAAATGCAGCTGTAGGGGGAGAAACTAACTGGATTTTGAAAGCAGGTTTTTCTTACTCATGCAGTTGTCATTCAGTATTCTAAAGGAGGCTATATAGATCCTCTTTGCTTCAAGAAATCTGTAGTTTAGTTATTCAGCTGCAACCATGCTGTTTTCTGATCCATCGTGGAGAGAGTCCCCAGAGACAAAGCTAAATACCATATGTGACACTAACAGAGACAGGGGTATCTGGATGATCTTTTCCTCCATCTGCTGTTGGAGGCAGAGCCATGTGACCATGCGTAGGAGTGGAGCCTCTGCTCCCAGGTGTAAGTCAGACAACCTGTGATCCACATGGGCATCTTACCATCAGCAGCAAGAGAGACAAGTCAAAACCCAGTGGGCCAAAGCTGGTCTGCAGGGCTCAAGCCTTCACAGAAACTACTGAGAGGTCAGCAGATCAACAGGAGGTTGAAAACAACTCCTCTAAGTGAAAGGTTAAACAATAGGTAAGGAAAACCTGGATGATTGGAGAAAGAAATCAGATTTTAAAATCTCCTAAGCTTTTAAAAATATTATTCTCACTGTTAAAAGATCCCTCTACCACTGCTGTATCTAAGTTCTTTCAAAACTTTTCTGCTTTTCTTTTCAGTGGGAAAAGGATTCAGAAATTCATTTGCCCTTTCTACCCACCAAAGCAAAACCACTTTCTACTTCCTAAAGTGGCAAAATAATAACTTTGAAACACAACAAGAAAAATATGTTTAGTCTTAAAAAGTTGAATTCAGTTGATAGATCCTCAGTTTCCCATCTTGCCCACATATTTGTCCGGAAAATGGCAGCTTCTGTATCTCAGGTCAAGGCTATTGATAAAAAAATATTTCCTTCTGCATCTGGAAACTTAGCAAAACTTCTAGGGAAATAAAAAGCTCTAATAAGCTACTCTGCTTACATGACTGAAACTCTGAGTTTTGTCAGCTGAGACTATATCCCAAAGTTTGCTGATGACAGAAAAACAATGAGGTAGTGAATTGATGAGGGACCCATTTCACTTGTGGTCTGCCGAGTTATTATATCAAAACATGTCCGGCAGAGTTTAATGGTGTCAGCATTTAGTGTTCAGCATAATGTCATTCCTACAGACCAAGACAGACACTTCCCATAGGTAATTAATCTTTTACAAGCAATTTAGCCATCGTAAGCAAAAGTGGATGAAATGTATTAATGGGGGAAAAGGCTAGGGGCAAACTATGCATGGAGAAACATTTCTCTGCATTAGTCCCACAAAATTACAAGTGAGTTACAGCTGATAGATTTAGGACAGTTCCTGTTGAGTAATTGTATTCCATGAGGGTTTTCAATACAATGTGATATTCATTTTCACTTTATACAGTAGAGACAATAATGGCTACAGGTGCACAGGCTGTCTTGCTGGGAGAAATAAAACTGTGATTGTTTAACATCTGACTTTTCTCACACAGTTACAGCCTTTAGATTTGAGCTATATTTTGCACATATCTCAGACTTGGATTGTTCTTTTTTTTTTTTTTAATACTCCAAAAGCCTAGCTCTAAAAAATGCAGGCTCTAAAGACCCATTGTCAAATGAAACACATTTCCCTCGTTTGATTTGTTTTTTCCTCTCTTGCAATATCAGCTTTCACTACAGAAATGCAGACAACCCCATGTTTGGGTAGAGAAATGAAACCGCCAGCACACGCAGGAGGCATAGCTGCCAGCCCGGGTTCCCAAAACCCAACTCCCAAAACAGGAACTTTCGTGTGCAGTTCTGAAAACCTGGACATCCCTCTAAATGCCTCTCCATTCTGCAGGACTTTATACCGTTGCTTTTTTGCTCTGGCATCTCATCACAGCTCCTCTGTGTCCTTCTGGGACTTTTCTGGTCTCTCAGACAAGAATAACAACAACAAACCCAACGAGCCAAGCAAAGAGAGAGCCTGAACTTTCTCCTGGAGAAGACGGTGTGGCTATTCCTGGATTTTGCCTGCCAGCTGCCTCTTGTCTCAGAAATGAACTCTCCTTCCTCTTGCTCCCCAGAGACACACCACGTTTGCTTATGACGTGCAGCTAACCACATCCACCTGCCAGGCTGATTCCGCTTCCTTACGAAGGATGCAGCATCTGAGCTGAAGGTGGGATGGGAGGGAAGTCCAGCAGTGTTTAGCAAAAACTTACTGTAGGATTTTCTCTCTGCCAGAAAAGCTGTAGGTTCATTCTGATCAGGAAGTAATTCAGGGCTTTCTTATGTGAAAAAGGTAGATCATTTTATTATGTTTCTATCCAATATTTCATTTCAGGGAGAAAGCTGATTGCCCCTAAAATTGTTGTGGTTTCCTGCCATGAAACATTGAATTATTTCTTCCTTCATACTTTAGAAAATTAAAACACATATTTAAACACTAAGCTTTTTTTTCTATTTTGCTGGGGGAAAAAATGTGTGGTAAAAATCAGGTTACGAAGAGCTTCATTTTTTTAAAACAAATAGTTGCACTGTTATGGCAAAATGTTGGGGGTGTTTTTTTAGGTTTTTGTTTTTTGTTTTTTTGGTTTGTTTTTTTTTTTTTTTTTTTACTTTTTGAAGAAAAATCCCTCCCTTAAGTTCTTTGATTTAGGGAAATACTGAGTTTCAACAAATTTATCTTTTTTAAGTTAAGTGTCTCCAGGTTAACTGCCTCTGGACTTTGCTCTTTTGCACCTCTCCGGGAAGAAAATAAATCCTGTCAGTTTTGCTTCTAGGCTTGTCGGGGCCAGCAATAAAACTTTCCAAACCATCTTGGTGGCCTGGGAACATAAGCCCTCCATCCAGCCGCTGAGCTGAGCACCCAGAGTGCCCTTCTGACCACTTTCCTCATATTCTTGTAACTCCTGCAACATGCTGCTCACAGCAGCCCTGTAGAACTGACACTAGTGATGATTTTGTGTACTTTTCATCGCTGTGCCCTAAGGTGCGAGTTCCCATCACAGTTTTCCCTGTGGATGAAACAAAGTGTCTTTGTGGTGGGTGAGAAGAGGCACCCTCACACTCTCTCCTGCACTGCAGTGAGTCCTGGTGTCCAGCTGCCAAGTTTCTCAGGGCTTTTAAGAATATAACATTGTTGGTAGCTGTGCTTCTCTCACAGATGGGAGGCAAACCAGGACTCAGAAAGTCCTGGGAATGGCAAGGACACACATGCATGCACAGAAAGAGCTGGGTGGCACAGACTTTGCTTCTTTAGGAAGCAAAGCTTAAAATAACCAGTAAAACACATGAAGCCAGTGCAAATAATCAACAGCATCCGCTCGTGCCAGCATTTCTGAACCTGCTTTTAGAGCATGATGCTTGGGCCCAGCATTAGGTAAGGGTTTTGTTGCTTATCTGAAACAATTAGGCTGTTCCCCTTGTGAGCCTTAATCAACATCTGAATCCACGGATCCTGAGCACAATGTGTCACCTTCCCCACTCTTGGGAAATGAAGTCCTCCAACGAGCACTGTGGGGATGAAATATGGATCACAGATGTTGAACCAGGAAAAGGCACAGAAACAAGTTTGCAGAGCTGAAATACAACTTCCAAAAACCTGTATCCATTGGCATTTCAGTCAGGTGTTCCACAAGTCTTTAGGGGAAAAGCACTACTACTTATTCCCTTCTTCTTCCTCCTCCTTTTGAATTTTGTATTTTTGGACAGTTATTTATTCTGTTTTATCTTTAGTTATTCATACTCTGTACTTTAAAATCTATACATATTTTGGAATTCATCTCCAAAATTTAGTATTGTCCTTGCTCATTGAACTCTGGGAACCTTACATAGATCCACTGTGCTGCAGGCAGAGAAAGTACTGGGCTACTCCAGACCCTATGCATTTCTTTGTTTTAACTCCTCTTTATGTTTTAATTCCCCTTTTATAGAAAATAATTCTAGTGGACATTGAAAGACACAGCTGGGTGTGTGTGGCCTGCATCCAGGGCAGGAAAGGCTCCTGAGCAGGTCAGGTGTGTCCACTCACACAATCCAAAAGCAAAAGCCATATTGAGCAGAGCAAGCTCTGGAGCCCAAGCAAGTCATTAGCAGTCTTTCAACTCACTTTGAAGCAGGTCTCTGAGACCTAGTCTGTTTTATATGGTGGAATGTGGAAAAACAACCACTGCAGCTAATAAAAAGAAGGGGAACAAAGCAATATTCCTGTGCGCCTGCCAGTCCCTGCTTCCCTTGCCCCTTCTGTGCCTGCAACTGGCCAGACTGCACCCCTTCCCTACTTGACTCCTGTAATTTTCTGACCAATTTAAGCATGACCTGTAACTTCCCCTTTTACATCACTCATGAATTTGAATGCCTCCTAATTTTAGTTGCACCTTATAAATCCAATGGAAGTGATTGTGTGATCGTAAAACCTTGGACCGGCTCCCAGAGGAGCTACTCCAGTTGTGAGCAATATGCCTGACACCAAAAATTAGTCCCATTGGAATTAAGCCACAGGTGCACACCCTGCATACTGTGTACATGAGGATACACTCACATGCACGCCCACAGAAGCTGAAGCTGCACCAAAAGCTGAAGCTGCAGGTATGAACCACGACAATGTACACGCAGCTTCCATATCACACACAGAGTTTTCAGCCTCTGTCCATTTCACAGCCAGTTCTCTCTAGACAACTTCACATTTTTCAAAATAAAGAGCATTTAAAAATAGTTCTCCTGAAAGCTCCCCTGAATCAAAAAGACTAGGGCTGAGAGCTGATGCAGATCAGAGATGCTGCCTTCCAGCCTCATGGCCTACAACACACATGGAAGGACCAGCAGTCGGTGCAGGTAGCTGGAGGCTGACGTTTATTTTGGCACCTGCCAAGGTGACTTTGTTGTTGGGATCAGGGCTTGGCCAGCAAGCTGTGCTGGTAGGACAGCATCCAGACCAATGCAATAAGCCATGTCTTGAGGGAAGCCAAAAGAAAAGACAAAAAAGACCACACACAATTCAGGGTTGGAGCCTGGATTTTACAGGAGAATGTGTAGGGGTTTTCTTCCTTTTTCTTTTTCCTTTTTTTTTTTCTTTAAACTACTTTCCTTATTTTTATCCTTCTTGTGAAAATACTTAGGGACCTGGGAAAAGATTTGAATCGTTATGAAAATGTAATTCTATCTCACGATACAGCTGTAGTGAGCCAGGGCAGCTAGGTCTGGGGGAGTAAGCAAATCAGGCTCTCTGATTAGGAAGCAGGGAGGCCTTTGGTCAAATTTAATAAAAATAGACTTGTTATATTTGGAATATTTTATCTGAAAACATGATGTCTCTTTAAGGCTGTCTTATATCTGCTTGTCAGGCAATGGGACACTTCCTGAGAGAAGGGCAGGCTCTCAAGAGGACTCAAAGATGTGACTGGGAGGGATCTGTGGCTGCTGGGAGCAGAAGGAGCTGTTAAGATGATTTCAGACTATCACAAAACTTTGCCCAGCCTGAGGGGAAAGGTTAACTTCTACACAGTATGAGTTGTCCATACAAATCTCTCTCCCTCCAATGACACAGAGTAAAAAAAAATCCTTTTACTTGTCTCGTCTGTCAGCTAAAAGCAAAGCAAAACACAGCCCATAATATTTACAGGTTAGATTTTAGACAACTGCCTGGTATGTCTCCTCCCTGGTGAATCACTGCTATTGATTTAATGAGCTATAATGCAGCATACAAACAGCAAAAGTCAGCCCAGATAAAACAATCAAACCACTGAGAAATCCTCAGGTCTTTGCAGTGCTGTTGTCAGCCTGTAACAATGATGGACAGGTACTCTCTGGCACTCCAGTTCAAGGGCAAATAATAAAAGATTTGCACAGTGCTTAGCAGCTCTAAGTGACTTTCTATGGAAAGGAGAAACAGCCAAGGAGACAGTGAGGCAATGTACTTTTAAATAATTACAGAAAGTTATCATTTCCCTTAATGCTTTATTCAAGAGCCTCCATCTGAAATACTTTGACAGTCATGGGCCCCCAGTATGAGAGAAATTTAGAGCAGGTGAAGAGTCAGCAGAGAGCCCCTGAGATGGCTAGAGGGCATGAGCACAATGTACAAGGAAGGGCAGAGGCAGGAGGCTGGGCTTGAGGCCTCCATCACCTTCAGAGCATAAGAGACAGGCCGGTGAGTATTCTTTAATAGGAGGAAACTATCTTCCCAAACCCCAGAGTTCCCACTGGATAGCCTGTGTTGGGTTCCAGTGGAGAGCTTCCAAAAGGAGATTTTTCTGATCTGATTCTGGTTTTGTTGTTTCCCATGGCAGACCCTCATGGAGTCTGCATCTCCTGTGTCTCAATCTTCTGTTTAGGTAGGAGCCATCTCTCTAGACTTGCCATCCACTCTTATCTCACAAACTACAGCAGGCTTCCTTTCAGCAGTTCCTCACAGAAGCTCTCCTGTGAAAACTTCTTTAATTATGATAAAACTGATGAACAACTGCAACATTTTCCTCAGAAAATAAAACTAAGATAAATGAGGAAAAACAAACAATGTTTTTCATCTCTTGATAGATGATCTATCCACTGTAAGGAGTTGCTTTACAATCACTATATTTTACAGAATAGGTGTCCAACATGGAAAGACTGTGAAACATGATGAATTCTTCATACAGTCACATCTGATAACTAAGGTGTCATGATGAATCTTTCAGTATTTTACTCAGGGCTCCATCACCTTCAGGCACAAACCACAGGACTTCTCCTGGAGTCTGTGACTTTCTCTAATCTTCAGTAGCAATTGCCTGCTGGATTCTTTATACCATATATGAACAGACAGATACTAACAACTTTCCCTGCCTTCTCTTTCCTGTCGATTTTTACCTGAGTAGCCTGAAACATTCATTACCTGAAGGTACAAAAAAGTTGCTGGTAAAACTGACTGTGTGTATTTCCATCTGTTGTTTCTTAAACGTAGACATTCTGTCTGTTTAGGGTTAATTGTACCCTGGCTTTACTTCCCACAGAGGATCCAAAGGCGCTTGACCTTTGGCACTTACACAGGTTTTTTAGTGTTGTCTTATGCACATGGATTATGCAGTATGTGTGGAAAGGAAGTAGTTGACTGAACCTGGCTTTGGAAGTCGTGAACTCCAGAGCATGTACTGGGATCTGAGTAGAGCCTAGGAATTTAGCATTTCCATCTCATTTTGCAACATGAGTATCACCATTCTGATACAAAACACCTAGAGACTTAATCTACCCTTGGGTGAAATGAATTCTCTCATAACTGTAGTTGAGCCCAAATAACTGTATGCACTGTAGATACTTGACATGGTGGGGTAGATTTAATAAACCTGAGCTACATAGACCATTCCTGTGGTTTAGCTTTGGAACCTCTCTATTGAAAACTTAGGAAATGAAGAGTTAAAAAGGAAATCCACATGTGTTTATAGCCAAATGGTCTGTAATGAACGTGTGAAATTAATTACCAAGGAAAGTCTTTGGTAAATTATGGTTTAAGCATCAAGGCCAGTCAAAAAACAGATTGAATTTGAAAGTGAAAGGTATAAAGTTCAGATGGTGAGAGTTACAGGCAGCTGATGGGCTTGTCAGAACCAGCATCCTTCTTCTCTTGAGTGACTCATGGTTTTCACCTCTGTTACCACGTGTGTCCTCTCAGAAAGAGAGCAGACCACCTATGTGATGCTGAGCTTCCTCTCCACGTGCATAGATGTGCCCGTACACTTATAATCAGAAAGTTGTGTGGTCTAGGATTTCAAGGGGGAAATAAAAGTTGGATTCAAGATCCTGAGTTTTAACCCCAGTGGTTCCCAAAGGCTCATTGCACCAAACCTGAGAAAGTCACTTGCTTCTAGCTGCAATTAAGGAATATGAGACCTTTGGGGAGCCATGTTTTTTATTGAGTAGATCTTTCTTGTTTCCTCACTTCTTTCTGAGGAGGGCAATAAATACAAAATGGCCCTATTTAGATGGTCTGTCTTTATGTTTCCATTCATTCACTAGTTTGCTTGCTTTGTCAACTGGCCCAGGCTGCAAGTAGCCCCATTAAGAAGAGCTTGTTCCTGAAGGCCTGAAAAGAACCTCAAAACAAAATTTTAGAAGGTTTTAAGAGATGTCCAGTAGAAAACTTCTCCCCAAAGATTTGGGTGCTGCTTCTTGTGAGCCAACCCCAAGTCTTACAACTACCACAGACATGTATCTTTGCCCTGCTTGCCTGACCCTCCTGGAGTCAGTCAAGGCTGCTTACCCAAAGTCCTGAGTTTCCCGTTGCTGCTGATGGCTAAAACCTTGTTCAAGTTCCAAAAGAAGCAAGATAAGAGACATTTATTGCACTTTTGTGCTAAGGCAATATTGTTCCCCTTCAGTGCTTTCTTCAGGCTACTTTTCAATAGCTGAGTAATAAGGAATTTTCATCCCTGTAGACTATAAGGCTGCAGACTGATGGCATCTTCTTGCCCTGGCTAAGCAATGTAGTCTAGTTATTCCAAACTGTCCTTACTCCTGCTTTACATCATTTTCTTGAAACTGATGGCATCCAGAAATATACAGGTGGCTTCCCTGGCTGACATACATTGGTAGCTCCCAGGCATGCTGAGGTTCATAGTATGTGAAAGACATACTGAAGTCAGAGACAGTGCCAGCCTTATATTTGTGTTGGAAAGAACAATTGTTTCTCAGGGCACTCTTCTGCATCCCGCAAAATATTAATTTCTTCAAAACTTCCACCAATGGAAGGAAGAAAGTTTTTTCCAACTGAAAACACGAAAACTTTCCATTAAATGCCAGATTGTGTGATACAAAGCACTGATGGCCCTCTGGCCACAGCTGCTTCTGTTTAGTCATAGTGTGAGCAAAGAGACACTCAAATAACACATTTGCACTGGAACAGCCCTTGCTGTAGCTTGCATTTCTGCAGCTGGACTCACATCAAAACCCAATGCACCGTGTGGAAAGCAATTACCCACTGCAAAATGGTGGAATGAAAAGCACTCTTCAATATCCCCTTTCTTAATGGTGCTGAACCAGATCCGGGAACTCAACAAAATAGTTGAGACTCTCTCTCTCCCCCTCCTCCTCTTTCTTTCCCTCTTTTCCTCTGTTGTTCAAGCTGCATTGCAAAGATCCACCAGGCACACTGAAAGCTTTTATCATCCCATCCAGGTTCTCGACTGACCTGGCAAGACTTGTGTAACTGCTTGTAAAACTGTGAGGATCCTGGTTAGGGGCCACATTGCACTAATTTACAGGACATAAACAGATATTGTGAGACCAGCCATGATATATGGGGAGGATTCAGCTAAGCTTCTTGCACAGACTTCAGGGCCCAGCTGGTGGCCAGACATAACTTGGACACATTGTTTTGAATCTGGGAAGGGATGAGCTGGGGAGCTGTGGGAGAAAAGGACTGCAGAACCCATGGCAGAAAAAAATCACTATGTGCAGCCTATTACAAAGAATGAGTGAATAAAATGTTAGAGGTCCCATTTTGCAAAACAGGTGCTTGTTTTAATTCAGCAAAACACATGCATGAGAAAACAAACCACTGGAGACCAAAATGACAGCCTTGTGATGCAAAGGAAAGAGTTTGCCGAAACAGCTTTGCATTTTCAAGTGTGTCCAATGGTGTGCCTTATTTGGGAGATGCAGCCTGTCGAGTTCAAGGTAAATTAGATCATTGATTTTCTGCTGCAGAAAGCACAGCAAGATTTCCCGGCAGTCAGGAGGGTGGTGTGTTTAGGTTGGTGCTTTATTTTTATTAGAATTCATATTTTTCCTTGCTGTTAAAATGTATGTCAGAATACAATGCCATTTGTAGTACTTTTAAATTACTAAAGTAATTTATAGCCTCTTTATTTTTTTAAATTAATTGTTCCTGTTATTTTGTTTCTCACCTATCTGTGGGAAAGAACCCCACATTTGGAATTTAAAAATACCCCATTAAGTAGTTTGGGGTCTTCTTTTGCAACTTTAATACTTCTCTGTCAGCTACTAACAGGCTAGAAAGTAAGTGCCTTATCAAAAGCCTACACCTTATTCTAGATGACCTCAAATGAAATGGCAGTTCCTGCCTCAGAGAGGTGCTACTTACCCCACGATAAAAAATGCACTATGGATGAGCACTAGCAGAGCAAAGAGGATACAGGATTATTACCCTACATGGAAAGATATACAGGTCACCCAAATTCAAACACTTCTCCTTGCTGTCCTTCCACTGCTTCACTGCTGTCACCTCAGCATGCACTGTGAAAACACTCAGATTTCCCAGCCCGTGGCAATTGCTGGTCTGCCAGGAGTGTATTGTCTTGATGTAACCTTACCTGAAAGGGCAATGCTTGTAGCACCCCAAATGGTGTGGCACACAAACCCCACAGGTGACACAGGCTATGTGCCACCCACTACCAGTGATAACCTGGGGTGGCAATTTGCAAAACATACACATTTCTCCTCACCAGTTCAGCTGTGATAACTGACTGGTAAGTATGAAGAGGATCTGCTTTCTGTGGGCCACTGTGGAGGCAGTAGCTGGTAGACATCAGGGGTATATGCCCACTGAGAAGTGTCTGTGTCATTTGTCAAGAAGGGCCACCACCTAAAAAGAGGCGGGAGATGCTACAGGCATTTTAAATGAGTGGGACGCAAAGAACACATCTCTGCCCGCAGGACATGGATACTCAGCAGTTTTGGGGACAGGACATGGAGTAAAGCAGAGAAGCTGTGTATCAAAAGCTGCCACTGAGAAGCCCTGCTGCAGCAAGCACACAAGGACTCGAGGGGGGCTAGAAGGGGAGTGTGCTGGGAAAGCAGAAGGTGCTAGCGAGAAGAGCGGCGAACAAGCGCGCTAATTGGAAGAGCAGCAAGGAAAATATGACAGGGAAAGGAGTCGAGGCAAAGCCAGAGGGGCCCCAGCAGCCTGCTGCTTGGTCGGGTGCAAATGGTTTCAGCAGAGGCAGCTTGCAGCTGTAGGGAGCAGGTGCAAGGGCAGACGGATGCTGCCCTGAACCTGGGGAGAAGGCTGTAGGCAGGAAGGAAACCAGTTTTCCCAAGCTCCAAACAACAGCACACGAAAGAGGGAAAAGGAAGGAGAGCAGCGTTCAGACAGAGGAGGAACAGTTCTGTCACTCTCCACTTCAGGAGCATGATGGGCAGATGAAAGATGAATTTACTTCAGCCAGTCCTGTCAGATGTTTCTGAGCTGTGGGACTTATCAGCTGTCAGAGCAGAAAAGAATAAGCTAAACAAAAAGCTTTCACAACCCTCATTCCCAAATCTGTGCGTCATAGTGTGCCACAAAAAATGATTTCTGGCTTTTTCTTTTTCTTTGTTTTTTCTTTCTGCCCCCTTTTCTCTGCTACTACTAAATAATTTTCCCTTTCTCTCACTGGACAGCTGGAGAGAATCCAGATGGCTGCTGTTCCTGTGGCCGCACACTGAATGCAATGCAGGGAGGCTTGTAGATGGCTTTCCAAGCAGCCAAACACAATGGTGGCAAGGGGCAATCTGGGGTGGGGGGTGGGGGGGAGCAGAGAGCTTTCTCTGGATGGAAATGGCAGGGGCAATGACAGTGTGGGAACTCAGGGCTTCCTGTCTCTCCATTCTTCCATTATCTACCTCAAAACCTTCCGCTTCTCTTCCCTTGTGCTACCTCCTTTCAAGGGCCAGCCTGTTCAGATTGGTGCCACCACACAAAGCCCGGATGCCTCTGCACAGCAGTCTCCTTGGTGGATTCAGCTGGTGGCTCATTCTAATTAATTGCTTTTAAGCTGGATTCTGGAGGTAACTGCCAGTCCAGATACTCTTGACTGGCTCAGATGAATACTCAGTACTGGGCTGGAAGAGAAGAAGGTAAGAGTTGCTCTGCTGTGCCAAACCAACACCCCTCTGATGCCCCTGAATCAACTAGATCCACAGGACTCCTGAGGACACTTCCAATTGAATTATCTGATTATCCAGCGAAATGTCTTCTCTTCTCCTACAGGCCTAGGCAGTTTGCTGGGGAACAGGACTCACATGAAGTCCTTCCTTGCAAGGTTCACATCTCAGCAGATAAATCTCACACCTCTGAACCACAGTGGTGCTCATGCTTTTAACCATTCCTAACTTTTCTGATAGCATTTTAAAATGTGTCTAGATTATTTTCTAGACTATTTCTCTTTGAGTGTCCAAGATGGTCTGAGGAGCAGGGCTGGAAAAGCAGAAACAGGTTAACAGCTTGAACCAATGGTGAGAGTGGCTTGAGGAGAAAAACCTTATTTCATGTTCTTTATCCACCTAAGACAAAGAGACGCTTTTGGAAGATGCTTTCTTCCAGTTTATCATGGCTTCATGGATTACTAAGAATCAGCTAAACTACTGTATCAGTCCACCACAGCAGTCTCAGCTGTAACACAAGGGAATATGGCAGGGCACCATATGTAAAAGAAGGATCCCAGATAAGCTGTGTTACTGTGTTTGGTTTGGGACAACAGAAAACACCCAGGTGGTTCCTTTAGCTTTGCTGATGCCTGGTAAATTGCCATGCTCTTTATCATTTGATTATGACCACCACACTCACCCTATGGACTTGGTTGACATTTTTCCCTCCTTGTTTTCCTCTGCACTTTGGCCGTGTCTTTGCATCCTGTCCCTGGTTTGTTTCTGTCAATTCTTTAAACAGCTGCTGCGTTCTGCTCCAGAGGTGGCTGCATTCCAGCAGTGGGGAATGTGACTCCTGACATATGGGAGAGCTGGTGCCGTGTGTCAGGAGCTGTGAAGCTGAGAGATGTGACACATCCAGGTCAGCTTGTCAGCGCTGTGCAGCCCCAGAAGAGGTCCCAGTTTGGACATCCATTTTATTATCTTCACGTGCTTCACCTCGGTTTCTAGCAACAGTTTCTTGTTTTCATTTCCCAGCCTTTAACTCGAGTGACGCCCTCTGAAAGTCTCAGCAGTTGCTGTACACTGAATAGGCTTCACACAAGAAATCCCATGCTGGAAATGACCCTCAGTCATCAACTCCAAGCAGCACCAGAGAACAGAGCTGCTGAGTGTGATCCTAGTGTCAAGTATCCGAGCAGCTGGGATGCTCTTTGTTTTCCCCATGTTGTGTTAAGGAAGGGTCATGCTGCATTTGCCATGCTGGGTTGAGTCCCCATTTTCAAAATATTTTCTGGACTTCTCAGGAATCTCCCTCTGGCTCCCTCAGTTATTGGCAGGCACTTCACCACATCTCTCTCACTTCTCCCTTGCACTCAGATGGTGCCAATGCTCTGCACAGAGAAGGGTACCTTGACCCCTTCACTACTGGCCCTTGTGTTCAGCAGGTTCCAGTGTGTCTGAAGTTTCTTCTGCTTTTTTCCCAGAGCAGAAACAGAATGTGGGTCTGCTGTATTCCTTTTTCTCTCTGCAGTCTCACAGGCCATCTTCTGAGTTCTCATGGATCACCATTGGTCTGTGAGCCATCAGCTGGGAGAGTCAGAAGTAGAGAATAAAATCTATGACTCAGTTGCCCACAGCCCAATTCCCTTCGCACCAGTACTGATGAGTATCAGTATCATAAACTCCAAAACTCCACACCCTGCTCCCAAGCTATGGACAGTGATGCTGCTGGCATGGAGGAACATCCCACTATGGTGAGGAGGCTGGGAACATGGCAGCAGAGCTGAAGCCACTATATCTAGCAGTGGCTTTTCTTCTCCATACTTACAGCAGGAGTACATGAGTTTGTAGAGCTCCACCTTTCCAGCTGAGAAGCATCTGCCACAGTCCTTTTCCTTTAGCCAATATACTGCCTCTGCTTTGCTTTCCCTCCAAAAGATCTCTTTTCAACAGTTGATTTCATGGACCCTCTACTTAGCTCTTGTTCCAATCCATTCAGGTCAGCCTCACTGATAAAGCTCATCAGAGAGTCTCATCTGCTTCTCCCTGGGAGGTGCATGGCCATTTCCATGGATTAATGTCCCCACTCAGCTGAAAGATCAGCCTACAATCAGGAGGCTTAGGGCACATTTTTGTAGCACTCTATGAAAGCTGTTGCTGGCCTCAACTCAGCTGAGGTGAGAGGAGAAAGAGGGTCTTTAGCCTGGCCAACAGAACAGATCCTACTGCCATCTCCTAGGGCAGGGAACAGACTTTGCTGAGATAATCCCAATGCCAGGACACCTAGCAGAGAAACAAGCCCCTACAGCAGGATCAAAGCAAGGCCTAAGTTCTGTACACCTGGAACAAACATGCTCTAAGTTGCTGAAAGTAGAACAAGGACCATTTTTCTAGCCAAGAAGGATTGTGATCTCCAACTGCTGGGGTTGCATGTAACCCTAACACTAACCCTAGGCCATAAAAGCAGCCTTGGGCTAAGTATGGTTCAAAGGAAAAAGCTGCGGAGGAAGGCATATTTTGGAAGTTTTGTGTTCCCCGTGGGATGCCTTTTGCAGCTGCATCATGCCTGGACCTCTGGGCTTTGTGGTTTTCAAAACCCTAACCCTAGGTGTAACCCTAACCCTAACCCTAGGCAGTAAAAGCAGCCTTGACCACAGAAATTATGTGGAGTGATAATTCAGTTACGTAGAATCAAAGTCTAAAATCAATTTTCTTTTTTCCTTCTTTCCTTTTCTCTTTCTTTCTCTTTCTTTTTCTCTTTCTTCCTCTTTCTCTTTCCTCTTTCTTTCCTTCTTTCTTTTCTTTTTTCCTTCCTTCCTTCCTTCCTTCCGACACTTCCTTCCTTCCTTCCTTCCTTCCTTCCTTCCTTCCTTCCTTCCTTCCGACACTTCC
>WBNO01010600.1:231063-366591 GCA_013400575.1 Peucedramus taeniatus
TCCTTCCTTCCTTCCTTCCTTCCTTCCTTCCTTCCTTCCTTCCTTCCTTCCATAAGCTACACTACGTTCCAAACAATCTACACAAAAGAAATTTTATGGGAGGCAATTTGGATAGGTCCTATAATGTCTCAGCTTCCCTGGGTGATAAAAAGCCCTTTTTGTCTTTCATAAAGGGACTGAGAAGTTTTGTCTCCATGCAAACAGCAACATACTCAGACAATACTGCTGAGAGTCAGAGAGAAATGTTCTGTGTCCGGACACAGCCGTGTCTAAGTGCCTTGGCACAGCATTATCTTTGGAGCTTAGGACTTTGCCACCCATCATGCAGGGGAATGAACAGAGGGGAAAGAAGCAAGGAACAGAGTTTGTAGAGGTATTATATGAGAGAATAATGAGAAGGAAGAGGCTGTGCTGGTTCAATGAATGGGAGGCTCATGCAGAAATGTTCCAAGGAATGCCTCTGGCTAGGCATGGGTTTCCTCTCCCTGCTGTAAAAGTGTACTGGGCTTTAGTGGTACTAGTAGGTGGTGGTTATCTAAGTGCAGAGTGCCCATATGTGACTTCTGGTTCTGTGCCTGCCTGTTGTACTCTGTCTCATGCTGTCCCATTCCAGCTAGAGAAATGAAGTGAAACTTAGGAAACATTTTCATGGAAGGAAGGCAGGAAGGAAGGCGGGAAGGCAGGAAGGAAGGCAGGAAGGCAGGAAGGCAGGAAGGCAGGAAGGAAGGAAGGAAGGAAGGAAGGAAGGAAGGAAGGAAGGAAATAAACTTTAAATCCTACTGTGATATGAAAGTTCAAGAGATCAATTGGAGGTTTCTGCCATCAGGGTTTGAGGGAACTTGAATCATGTCTGGGATTGCTGGAAGGGCTGATGGTTGCATTCAAGGTCCTCATACCTTGCCCTGCTGTCTCCAACACTCTAGAGCTGGGAGATTATTAACATCTCCTGAACATTTGTGTATTCAGGTACACAAGGAAACACATAACTTCAAGATGGCCACAAAGCCAAAGAGAAGCATCCCCGCTACAAAAAGAGATGGGAAAAAAATTAAATCAGCCAGAATAAGTTGGAAGCTCTTGTGGACTAAAAGGCTGAGGACATGATTTTGCATATGCCAAAAAAAACATAGTGGCACCTGTGTCTTATCTTAAAATTCTCTTTACACTACTGGAGTGTATGTGGATGAAACAACTCCATATCACAAACCAGCAACAGAGTTGTTTGTGAGACAAACATGATTAGTATTACATTATATATACAGCAGTATTCATACAGCAAGAACAAGAGGTAACTACTGAAGGAAAGGTGTAAATTGAAGCTATCATCATAACTACAAGCTGCGGATTTGTGTTCCCTGCAGCAAAGATGAAAACATCACTGCTGGCTCACTGCTAAACCCTTGCCAGAGGTAAAGTTGGTGCTGTAGAGTGATGCACCTGTAGTGATGTCAGTGCTAAACAGTTTTTCTCTCACCCATGAAGGAATATGCTACTTTCCACCAAAGGATCAGGAGATTAACTGTGTACTGCCATTGCAGAGTCCATAAGAAAACAATAAACTACAGCACAATGCTCTTCTTGTCCTGGAGCCAAATGGCAGTAATTTCTTTGCTGGCCAATGAAATCAATCCTACATCTACAGGACTGCTATCCTGGGCCAGAATGTTCAAACATGATATTAGACAACCAGAGATGTTGGGGGGCTTTTTCTTGTACTAAGCCAACACAAGGATATATTGCAGTTTATGCATTATTTTTCCTGGCTTGTCTTTACATTGGCTTATCAAATTGTGAACTTCACCACCTGTCAGGATGGAGATGTTTTCACAGACAGATCATTTAATTTATATTTCCTAGATTCATGGATTTTAGATCCACTGCAATAAACTATTCCAGTTTCATCAGCAGTACAAACTGTAATCAAGAATACCATCAAAAGTAGGACAAGCGCACATGTCCAGAACTGCAAAAGGGCATTACAGAGGTCTAAACAAGGAAGATTAATAGGAGATGATTGTAGCTTGGCCTTCATAATGTAAAGCTGAAAGGAGACAGACTCATAACAAAGAAAACTAAGCCCTTCACGCAATTCATCATTGAACAGTTCAAGTCTGACACCAGCCACGGAGAAAACTAAAAGCTCACAAGGACTTAATAACTGAATGGATAGATTAATGGAAAAACAATCCATCAAGGACACCCAGTCACAGATATAGCACCTCCAAGCCATCAGATGCCAGCAGAGTTACCTATGATGGCTCTTCCCTGCCCAGGTGCCCACTGTTGGTTTCTGTCAGAGAGAGGGTTTGGGACAGCTGGGCTTTTGGGTGGATATGGCTCAGTCTCTCTTATGTGGGTACCACTGACAGGCACACTGAATTTTCAGGACCATTAGGAGCTGAGACCAGGCTTTTCATCTGTGCCTATAGGCAATGGATCTGCCAGCATATTCCAAGGTTGTACTGAATCTGGGGCTAGGGCATCATGTCTTCCACCAGAGCTGATCCCTGCTTCCCACAGAAGTGGCTGAACAGATGTAAAGTGGGTTGATCTGGGATCATTCTCCCAATCATTCCCAAAACCACACTTTAGAGCAATGTGGACACAGCCCTAGGGACTCATGCTCCTCTATTTGAAGTACAAACCCTTCATATCAGTCGCCTTCTCGCCTTGGAAAAATACTTAAGGTGCTTAAGTGTGAAACCAAGCGAGTCTTCCCCTTGGTCCCTGCCAGGAAGCACTGCAGAGGGGTGAAATTTGTTTTTCCGATTAGACTTCACGCAGCACGACCTTTGCCATCTCCAAGCCGGGTCAGGCTGATTAATGGGCTGTCGTCCCAGCACAATGAGGACCAGAAGGGTGTGAGGTTGCTAGGACATTCTCCTAACAGCTTCTGCAGAAGAACCACTCTTGAATTGCTCTGCACCATTAAGCAAAGAACCTGGGGGTCTTTAATTTATCAGGTGGGAAGTGAGGATAATTGCTTTTCAAGCAGCCAATACAGCCGATGTGCACTCACAGCGGAAGCAAAGCAGGGAAGTTGGGGGATTCAGACACTGTTTACATTCCGGTGAAACTGGATCTTGGAGCTATACACCAAAATTGGGAAGGGAGTGTTGAACTGGGATGGAGAGGAGGACAGGCTGTTATATAGAGTGACTGACAGATTAATCTAATAGTCTGGACTCTGAGGCTCCACAGGTGTTCAGACCAGTGATCAGACCAGCCAAATTTGCAGACAATAAATCCAAAACCTGCATGGGGCCATTGTGACTAATTTTGCTAGGGGCAATGTCAGGTGTGTGATAGGATACAGGGACCCCTCCCCCACAAGGACTGAAAGAATCTAGTGAATATTGAGGACATTTTGAAAAATTAATTTCTTGCTCCTTTCCAAGCTCTCTCTGGTTTTGATATCATACTTTATTGTCAGGATCTTCGGTCATTACATAAACATAAAGGGGATCAAAGCCCAGTGGGGGACAACACTTTCCCTTCTGAGCAGAGGGCTGGAATTTTTTCCTGTCACAACAGGACTGCAGTTACTGTTTACTTAACTTTCAGGGGAGGGATTGAAAGCATAAATGTTTTATGGTGGTCTCACCCAAGAAAATCTTGTCTTATATTTTAGCCTGGGATCCAGGACCTCTCTCTGCTCTTTTCCAAAAGTGGAGCAATGGTTTGACCAGGGACTGGTCTGTGGAACTGATGTGGGTCAGCTGTACCGAACCTGAGTGTGATCATTTGGGATGAGCAGGGACAGAGAGGGATGATGGATTGCTCCCAGTAACTGTCTGAGAGTCAGTGAGTGAGGTTTGCTGTCATGCTCTAGAAGATAACATCTGGGAAAGAAGCAGCTGAAAAAGAGAAAATCTAAATGTGCCTTTAAATCCAAAGGAAAACAGCTCAGGAGCTCACACTTTTAGCAGCAGGCAGACCTTTGTAGAAAGCACAAGAGGGACAAGAAAGCACAAATGTTTTATATGAGAGAAAGAGTCACTGAAATCTTGCCATGAATGATGCCAATAAGCCTAGCACACAACCCTTCCTCACATCCAATGCAACCAGAAGACACAGAAGACACTGTTTTGAGTCTGTGTGACATCCCACCCTTGGAAAAGGGAAGCTATCACTGAGCAGCGTTTGTCTCCCCTGCTCTGCTCCATCCCACAGGAGACATGTAAATATCATACCTCTTTCAGCCTTTAGGTGAAACCAACTCATCAATGATATCTTCATAATATTTAACAGATGCTTGCACCTCCCCTGGGCTCAATAAATACATTCTGGGCTCATCTCCCATCCCTCTTAAAGGCACTAGTTAAAGAACAGAAGGGGGGAAAAAATAACCCCAGGTGCCGAGCAGTGCCCTGTGGAATGAGGCTTAGGTCTCAGAGCCTTCCTCACACTAAAACCCCCCACGAATGAAATATGTCTCACTTGGGGAAAGAGGTAAAGAAACCATGATCTATCAGCTGCTAAAATGCATCAGCACCAAGCAAGGAAAGGGAGAATCAGGCCCTGGGGGGACAGGCAGGGATCACTCAGCAGCACAGGCAGCAGTGCTACGGCAAAGGCATTTATGGAGAACATCAATCCTCCCGTTCCTAGGGCTGGGCGGCCCATCAGCTGGGACTCAGCAAGAGTTTCCTCCCCTGCACCACGCAGAGCTGGTGCCAAGGACCTGAATTATTATGCTGAGTAGTATAGGGGAAAAGGGCTTTGTCTTCTGTAATATTCAGTGTTGGCTCACCGTCAAAAACAGTGAAACAGGGTGGACGGAGCACCAAACTGGGATGTCCAAGCCTTGCAGCAGCAGGATGGCTGCAAGACATTGGTATCTAAAAACATTACATTTCTCTTTCCAGCTCCCTGGAAGGACAGACAGGATGGTCCTTTCTCTGGAGTTCCAACAGAGGTCCACAGGGATCAATCTCTTGAATGCCAAGGGAGGCCCTAATTCTTATATTTCCCTAGTGTGGTGAAAGGAGCTCTTGATCCATGACAAAGACTGGTCTGCAGGTGGCCTTTTTACCCATTGTCCTGTTTCCCCCATTTTCCACAACTGCCCTTCCATCTGTGCCCCAAGTGTTGTATTGTATGTGCAATCTTTAGGCAGAAGATGAGGGTTTTGCTGTGTGCTTTTCCAATGCCTGGCAGCTAAAGCTGTTCCCCATGCACAGCACAGAGGCACTGGCTCCTCAGCACTAGAAATAGTAAAATACCACAAGCACTGTGTAGTTTCAGTAAAGAAATGTAACCACACATGAGCAGGGGGAATTCAGCTTTCTGGTAGAAATAAAAGGGCAAAGCAATGCTCTTAAGAACTAATGAAATTTTCCTGGCTGTCATCAGGACTGGCTGGAAAAAAAGGGCTTTTCCTGTTGATTTTGCTATTTCCTCTAGCCAGCAATTATTTCCTTCATTTTCTTTAAGCTCTCACACCTTGTCCTAGTAATCTCAGTGGCTGCAAGGATCCCATTCTTTGTATTTATTGGATTAATTTTGACAAGGTCTGTTTAGAGACAGGAAATGTCTCTGTACTTTTATATGGGCAAAGTCATATGGGCAAATTGTCAATTCCTTTGGGACTTCATATGGGCAAAATGTCAATTCCTGGTACAATGGCACTAGACAGGCATCTTTAACTTCCTCAGTTTTTCTTCTAATTTAACAGTAAGCTGCCATATTTTCGGGTGATTAGAAAGACATGTCATTTGTTAGCCAGTGAATTTAACTTAACCAGGAACTTACCTGCATCTGATAGAATAGGATCTGAACTTCCAGGGACTGGGCACTCATCACAAACCATTATGGTACACAAAGCTTTAGAGATTCAGCTCACTAAATCACCAGTTATCTCCATGTTATCTCTGGCATTTACAGATCCTCACCAGCTGTGAAGAGTGTGGTTGGGTAAGGCTGCAGATAATCTCTCTTGTCTTCTGAACTGATTGGCCACCTGGTCAAGGTAGAAATGAGGCCTCCACAAAGGCATTGAGAATGGGCATTAACAGGACAACATGGCACTTGACAAGTCAGAGAGAAAGATTATTAAAAAGGCATAAAATATTTGTAGCCTAGTCAAGAGTTTTGGCTGAGCAGATGGCCTGACTGCAGCTCTACTAAGTCAGTTGAAATGGTTTCATGGCTGTGAACAACCTAAAGGAACTGTTTTCAACACCCACCATGGTACATATGCTTAAATAACACCATTTGACCTGACAACTACACAAACAGAATCCCCTTTAGAGGACTGTCTTGTAGCACCTGTCAAGGATCCTCCTGATCCTCTAACACAAGGTCTGAGTGAAGAGATGGGGAATCTAACACCACACCCACACGCTGTCTAACCCCACAGAGAAAACACAGGCGACGTGAAATCCTTCTCAATCTGTCATCCATAACCAACCTGCCAGAAAGCAGCACATATCTGTAAATACACTGTGGGAAGGAAAATGCATTGTTACTACACATAAAAACATGCTTCCTTCAGGAGAGAGAATTGAAATATGTTCAAGGCTAGTCAGCAGTTAGAGGGTCTCCAAAACATGTGATTCCTAAGAGCCCTCAGTCCCTTCCACTGTAAGCTTGCTGCACAGCTTGAATCAATATTGCCAATGCAAAATCTGTTCTTCATCCACAGCACAATGTTGAGGTGAGCCTATGCTTTGCCTTGCCTTTCTGTAGGAATGGATGTCAATCATCAGCTGTTAGGATTGTAATTTAATTCTCTGGAAAACAGCAATGAGATTTCTGGGAGCAGTTCATTCATGTGGGAGTTCTTCTGCATTTGTCACTGGATGGAGGTGGACTTTTGCAATAGACTGTATATTTTACAACCTTACAGTTCCCTGGGCAAGGGCTGTTCCTGTAAGAGCAGCAGAATTTGACAGTCCTGCTCTGAACCTGTTTCTCTCTGGCTCCAGCAGTTTGAGCAACAAATGCTGAGATGAAGAGTTTGGTTTCTTTCCCTATCTACGTTCAGGGTCTAGCACAGTGGAGCTTTACTGATCACTAGAGCTTTTCAGTGTTACATAAATACCGTAATACTTTATCATGTCATTGATTGCTCTTGAGGATGGTCTGGGTATTTTCAGGGTAGGTTGCTATTTACAGCTGTGAAGCCTAAAAAGTGTCCACAAGAAAGACGTGAGACTAAGTTCCCAAGTAATTAATTTGAATATAAGAAGCACTGTCAATACATGACCAGAAAAGTGTTCAGATGACCAGTCTCAGGTGTCTACTCCTTTTATAAATCATACAAATACATCACTTAGAGAAAAGAAAGAGGGGATGTGATGTCTAGGATACCTCACAGATCTGTGAAACAAATATATTGGCTGGATAGAGACATGGCAGCAGAATAATTATTTCTCAGAGAAGATGAAGTACTGTCACTGTGAAAAAGGGAGAGATGTGACATTCTGAGATAAGAGAACTTTGCCCAGATATTTGGCCTTACTGGAGTGTACCTCAAAAATTGGTATTGTTGATCTGAAAATGGAGGACAGGCAGAGTTCACTGGGGAGACAGATCATTCATAGCAGAGGATGTTATGTTATGTTATTTCTCTGCATTAAGCAGTAATGGGAAAAGGACACCCCTAAGGACTATTTGAAGGCATCCCTATGGATGCTAAGGAAGAGATTGAAGAGATAACTCAGTCCAGATCAGAGATACCTCTATCACCAAAGATGTGAGACCAAGCCTGTGAGCTAAGCCTAAGAAGGTGATCTACCCTTCCCTTCTCGAGGCTCCCCACTGTGATGGGAGAAAGACATTTCCTTTTTGAGTCTCTTTGCCTGGTCTATGAATTAAGGCACTGCTCTCCAGGGATATCCATCTGGAATGCATCTGACATATTTCTCCGGTGTTGCATTTGGCTCATGGGAATTGCTGTCCTCCCAAATAAAATCAGGGGTCCATCTACCCCATCTGCCTGTCTTCAAGAACAGACAACACCAGATGCTGGAGGTGAAGCTGGAGGAAACCCCTGTGGTCAGGAGTTATAGGATATCCTACCTAGGGAGACATTTTCCTTCAGAAATGCTATTGCTGAATGTTAGCGAATAGGCAGGAACGTGAGGTTTCTGCCTTCTCTAAGAATATGTGCCTGTGAGCAAACATAAGAAGTTGCTATTTATGGGTTACTCTCCCTCAGCTGAGCTGCTGTAAATAACCGTATATGTCGATGGCCTGCTCCTGCTGAGAGAGAAAATGTGTTACCTTAAAACTCAATGAACTTCTAGTTCAACTCTGTCTCTTCCTGAAGAAATAAACTGCAATAAAATAAAAAGAGTTTGGCTCATGTTTGATCCATCTGAACACACCCCACTGTTCCTGAATCAAATATGCATTGAAGCAAGATCATACTGGAATTGCACAGCAAGTGAAACTGTGAGAGCTGGCTGTGTTAGGTGCAGTGCTTTCACAACAGGGCATAAATCTTCTCTGAGAGAAAGAGGACAAAGGGAAGGTAAAAAGAAGTGGAAAAACAAGGTGCTGCTCTTATTTTCTCTAAAGGACCCAGACAGAAAATGCAAGCTCAAAGTCTTGACATGATGTGCTTAAGTTCATATTTTTCTTTTACAGAGTGAAAAAAAATAATAAAAGCCTTACATTCCACAGCAGCAAGTCAGGACAAAGAGGAGACTGAAACCATGTCTGCAGGAAAAGAAACTGCAAAGATGCAGTACAGTTACCAAGAAAGAAAAGGAGCCAGCACTGTGGGGTGTGAGCTGTACCTCCAGGGCTGACTACTGGGAGACTGAATATAACCTTCCAATAAAGGCCTGGTCCACAGAGCAATGCAGGTGCCTGAACCCAGGAGTTCCCACTGACTAATTCCTCACTCCGAAAATAAGTTTGCTGAAGATAATGTTTAGAAAAGAGAAAGAAAATGCACCTTCTGCTATCCATGAACTTCCACACTGGATGATGCGGGAAACGCCCCATGAGATTCATCAAACTCTGACTGTTTGCATCTATGATAGGGCATTAGATTCCTGAAATGCTGTCAGCAGCTGTAAGAGCAACAGCCAAGGTTTTCAGAAGGAGAGGGGTTACATACCTGATGGATGAGAAAGGGTTAGGTCTGATACAGTGCTGTAGGACTTGATCAAGATTATCTACCTTGTGCCAGTTCTGATCAGGCAACTCTGTGGCTTTTCAGGCCCCAGCAAGTGTACTGTCCTTGGCACCACTGGAGGGAGTCAGGCTAGCTTAGCTAGCAGGTAATGAGTAGCTAAGCAGGTCATTTGGCACACAGGATGACTGATGAATCCTGGGTTCCTACAGCTTTGCACCTTGTGAGTCATCACCCAACCCAAGCAGCCAGTGTTAAAAAAGACTGAGGTTTTCCCAGACATGCAAAGTGAAAGAGATTCCCTCTTCAGACAATTTCTCATCTCATAATTGATTCAGTACACATGAGATGGTCAAGCATTGGAACAGGCTGTCCAGAGAAGTGGTAGAGTCATCATCCCTGAAGGTATTTAAGAGACATGTAGATGTGGTGCTTGGGTATGTGGCTTAGTGGTGAGCATAGCAGTGGATGGTTAACAGTCAGACTTAATGACATTTGAGGTCTTTTCCAACCTTAATGACTCTGTGTTATGAGAGAAGAAAGACAAACCCACACAGGACAGTCTTGCTGCTTTAGGAATCAGGATGAACAAGATAACAGCCCTCCCTGAAATTACTGCCTCTGAGAAGTCACCCACTCCTGGTCTGCAACCAAGACAGAGACAACTCTGCAAACCCTTGCAAGACAAACTCCTTGGTCTGCCCTTAGGGAATTACAGACTTGATGCATTTCCAGCCTCTCACAGCAGCTTGTAAAAATTTCAGTGCTATCCTGCCCACTTGAGGAAGAAAACATAAGACTGAGCACAGCAAGGCCGTGAGCAACCTGACCTAACTTTGAAATGAGCCTGCTTTGAGCAGAATTAGAGATTAGAGATCTCCTGAAGTTCCCTTCTACCTAAACTCTCCCAACATAGATCATGGCCCTCCAAGGGGACAACACCACTGGAGATGTGCCACAATGTTCCTCCTGTTGGGATGCAATCAGGCAGTGATAGGATGAGCCTCCACAGCAATGCACGGCTTTGACTGCTGAAAGACAGCTGCCTCCAGCGAAGGTGGAAAAGGGAGTCTCCATTTGTTGGGTTTATTTAATCCTTCCAAAACTTGTGCCAATCAACACAAAAGAGCTTCTCTCAGCAGCAAAGAAAAGAAAAAAGAGGGGAAAAAAAAAAGAGATTAAAAAAAGGAAAGAAAGACAGAAAGCAAACTACTAAGTCCTCATTCACGGGCTAACCATCCTGTCAGCCTAACACTTGAAGCTCCTGAGGACTACCTTGCACCTCATCTCTCCTCCTGCCTTTCAGATTCTGCATTTCTCTTTTCCCCCCTGTCCCATTACAACAGTCTTTGAGCCAGCCCTGGCACCTCTCTCCCTCTTATGCAATGTTTGCCTACTATATGATCCCCTCCTCAGCAAGAAGTTTCCCCTGCTGTAATGAAAGCTGACAGCAAACAGGGACCAAGGCTCATTTTCTGCAGAAATGCACACACCTCACAGATTCCTACATGCTTCTTGCTGTTGGCCATAATAAACTCTCCTGGCAGTCATAAGCAGAATTAATGCATATTTGAGTCCCCAGCTGGGGGGGCCGATGGCACAGCAGATAAAACAAAAACAACTATTGTATTTCCAAAACAGCACTGGGGGAGATGTCTTTTCATGTGACACCACATTGCAAGAAATCACATGGATTTTCTCTGATGTGAGGCTTCAGGGGATTATTGTGTGAAACAGAGAGGCAATGGCTTTCTACGGCTCTGCATCTGAGTAATTTCCAATTGTCCATGCTCTCACATGTATCATAGGCTAAATATGGAAAAGTCTGGGCAGGATATGGGACATTCAGAATGGAGGTATTTCCAGGAGGAAATAGGTATCTGAGACCTAATCATTGCAGAATACCACAGCACAGAGCTTTACTAGGTAAGTCCAGTGGGGTCCAGCATTGCTTTATTCCTTGCGCACTCACGGCAGAGTTGACCATGAGGCAGGATCTGTGCTCCTCTGCCTTTCCCTTCTCCTTCCAGGCTGGAGAGTCAACTGAGCTCCCACAACACCTTCCTTCCCAAGAGATCCCACAAAACATTTTTGATGGCAACCCTCTCCTCCCTGCTATATCATACCAACTATCTCATGCTCGTGCAACCTGGTGGGGGTCTAAACATAGTTTTGACCTTTTACAGCAGATTAATGAAAGGGGTCAGAAGTACTTCCCCCAGACAAAGATGCAGGAAGTCTTTGGGAAGAGCAGCATGCAGCTATCCAAACAAGAGTTAGGTAAAGGCAACAGAAGCCTTTCCTGCAAGATTTTCTAAGGCAAACATCCATTTCTCTTTCTCATCCCCTGCATGAAGATCTGTCTGCACTACAAGGTCATATCAACACAAACTGCAGAGCCCTTGGAGCTGCAGTGAGATGCTGAGCACCCATCTACACTAATTAGATGCAGAAAAACAATTAAGCTCAGAGTTCATGGAATTATCTGTTGTTCACTATCCAGATAAAGACTCAACTACTTTCCTTGCAATCTACCCTGAAAATATTTATGCAGCTTGGGTTACACAGGCCATTCACATTGCCATACAGTGTGCTACAAGACTCTTGGGAGACAGCATCTTCTCTTTTCCAAACCACTGAGCCAGAGATGATGGATACAGGATAGTGCAGCCCAGCAAATCTAGAACTCATCTCCAGCAGAAGTAATAACTTTAGGAGAGTAATGGCAAAATGCCACCAAATACCCAGGCTCAAAATGAGTTGTGCACTAAGGAGACCAAGCGAGAGACTATCTTTGCACTGAAGGTATCATAACAATACAGAGAGGATAATTTAACTAAAAGACAGTGGTACATCCCCAAGGGAAATGCCTCACTGTAGGAACAGTGGTAAGAGGAGGTTCTAGATGTACCTGTCCTTCTCCATTAGCTTGAACTAATTAAAAAACTAATAATTGAACTCAGAGGTCTCTTTGAACCACACCCATCCTACAGTTCTGTAAGGAGTCCACACTACTGGCTTAGGTTAGGCACTTGGTCTGTAGACAGCAGATCCCATGGCTAAGTGACTTTCCTGAGCTCAAATTAGGTGCCTGGCTGAATCATGACCTGGATTTCTGCTTTTCACCTCTTTCTAAGTCTATCCATCCTTCTCATCATCTGAGTTTGCCAGTTTGTCAAAGTTTCTTAAAAATGAACAAAACTTAGCATTTAAAGCCCTGTCTATTTAAGCACCACAGCATCCCCAAAGGATGAAAGTCAGTCCCACACATATGCTAGTATCATGGTTAAATGGCTTGCTGAACTTCTGCTAGTTCTGTTTTCATGGCTGACTTCCAACTCCAAAAGCTGAGCTCACATAGGTCTATGTTTCTGCTCACAGTGCCAACACTTCGCCTTTTCCTTTTGTTCAAAACCACTGGAAAAGGAGGACTGTTTCTTCATCGGTTATTTGAAACCTTGGTGATTGTACTTTTCATTTCACAAGAGAATGGAGGGGGTGGAGTTTAGACATTGCCTATAGCAAACTAGCAGTATTTCACTACCTCTGCGATGACAGAGTTTCCAAACCTCCATAATCTGCTCATGAAAGAACACACTGACTGTGAACTTATTTCTTCCAACACCATTTGCTAGCTTTGACCCCAGACCTTCCTCCTGGTTTAGGATATTGGCTGAAATCTTGCTGTTGGGATTAATATCTCTCTCTCTCTCTAACTCAACTCTGGAAGGGAAAACAAGGTTTGACTTACAGGGAATTAAGAAAAGTTTTGCAAAGTACCAGAAGACAATCAACAAGCCTTTTCTCTAAGCACAGCAGTGTCACTGAAATAGAGATGTATCGTGATGACTTGCACTCAAAGGATCAGGAAGTATGAAGCACTTTTTCTGTTGGGATCAGTTTTCCTATCTCTGTATTTCACCGGTTTGTCTGCGAGAGGAGAATAAGAGGCAGAAGTGATGTTTCTGTAGCCATGGAGTGACTCAGTTCCAGATCTAAGACTATGAATGCCCCTTCTTCTCTTATCCCTCTATCTCAGTCAAGGCCAAACAATGTCCTCTAGGCTGCTGACAGCTCCTCAGCACCTCAGTTCCAGTTTATTCCTATAGGTTTTTATGGCTACATTTATCATCCTGAGACAATTTAATCTCTAAGTATCATCAAGTTTATTTTTTTTTTGATCTGACAAATCCAGCCTGTTTTTTTTCTTTTCTTTTTAACGGTCTTTGTGGTTAATCTTTTGCCCACTGCAATGTTGTTGCTCTGCAACTGTAGCAAGTCAGGGAACTCAGCAGCTGACTCTGCAAATATTGTCCTTAATCATTATTTGATGGGTTTTCATCCATAATGACAGCCAAAAAAACATGAGCAGGGATCCTGTTCCATCACATGCATTAAGTTAGTTTGAATAGCTGGATCAAAAAAAAGCTGTACACACATACACACAAATCCTACAGCAAGGACCTAAGTGGCTGTAAGAGGAAGTCACTTTTTCACAGCAGCCTCCAACCAGGGAGCTTATGGCCAGCTGGTCAGCTGAATTCCCTTCTTTTCAATGACCCAATTTACTCCTATCACTTGTGAATCAGAGGCATCCTCCAGGATTTGGCAAGAGAAGGGGTGCAAGATTCTTGGTCCAATCCCATCTGATGAACCCATAGTCCATTCTTCGTAAGCCCCAGTCCAGCAAAGCCCTTAAGCACATGCAAAAAACCCCTTGACTTCAGTGGAATTTCTCACTGGCTTAACGCTGAGCATATGGCTGAGTTCATAGCACCGCCCCCGAGGGCTCGCCAGCGTGCCCAGGACCTGGTGAGCAGCTGACACATTCCACCCAGCAGCACTGCTCCACTCCGAAAAAGGATTCCTGCATCCAGAGACTGGGAGATCCTTCAGCACAAGAAGAGCCTAACTGTTAAATATCGTTATTTATTTATTGTCTCTGTGCCCAGTCCTCAGCAATATGCTGCTGTCAGAAAGGTAGGGAGAGGGAGAAAATTCCTGCTTAGTTTGCTTCTTATCAATCACTGAAACAGGCTTCTAAGAGGAGAGGAAGTGTGAGGACCTGAGTAACACACATCCAGGTTGGTCCACTACTTGCGAGGATCATAAGGGTGCTACATAAAGGAGGGAGAAAGAGACTTAACACCTTGAGGAAAAGATACTGAGTTTAAAAAGAGCTGAGAGCAGGAAGGAATCTGCCTGTAGGAAACTTGCCTGACAGGTGAGAAAATTCTGTCAACAGATGACAAATCCATGGCCAACACTTCAAGTCTCCTTGCTCCTTTCCTTTAAGAGCAGCCATGCTTTCAACAGCTGCTTTTCTTCATGGTTTTTCCTTAAGGTCCTTTTGGCCCAAAAAAACAAACTCTGGGCAGAGATGTTCTCACCTGAGAGAGAGGCTTACCCTTCTTTCCTCTCCCATGGCTGTGTTGGACACAGAAACACTTTGGAGGCCAGGTACAGAGATGCCTGAGGAAGCACTGAGTGGAAACTGCAAATAGGACAGGATGGATGGGTCAGGATTCAGAACTTGGTACAGATAAAAAGACTAAAAAGTTCTTCCAGGAACACTTTATTTAAAACATTGGTCTGTCTACAATTTATGTCCATGTATGTTCTGTCACTTTTCCAGTTCCATCTCACCAATGCACTTAGAAGGATCACACTTAGAAGGATCTTTAGTAACCCAGACTAACAAGATTTGTTCAAATGTTTCCCACAGGAGAGAGCTGAACCTGGCCAACTTTTATTGATCTTTCACCTGTACCTGTGTCAGAAGACTTAGTAAAATACACTGACTTTGTGTTGCCTTTATTTGTTGACCTCAGTGGATTTCATTGCTATAGCTCTGCTGTCCAAGCCATGTGTGTGCTTTGGCAGAGGGTGAATAACTTCAGAAACGTTGACATTTGCTCCATGTTTCCTCAGCAGGGTTTGGAGTTCAAGGACAATCTTTACTTTTGGAAAGCTGTGGAGAGAAAGCTGTTGACTGAGATATAATGACTCAACAAACAAAAGGCTTGGGCTAGAAATGTGAGGTATACTGAATTCTTCCCCTTGCTAGACGGGCTATGGTAATTTTGAATAGGTAAGAAAGCAGGTAAACTTGTACAGCCCATCCCACCTTCCTTCTATTTGCTCTGAATTATTCAAGCTTTAAGTATTTAAAGAACTTTGTGTAGCAAGAGCAGTCACCAGACTTGAATTCTTCTAAGCCTTTCTGACTTCTCACTGGCCAGTTCATCTAGAAATAATTTTTCCTTCTGAAGAAGCATCTGTCATTAGCCAAGATTGGCAAAGTGGTGACATGAAAATGGGGGAAGACCCCATTTTGACATGGTGCTTCCACAGACACAGGGAACAGACATACTGAATGAAAAGAACAAGACTAAGATGGGAAGCATTCCCTTAATTGCAGTTCTTCTAGACAAATAGATACAACAGATGTCTTTATGTCATGACTTAAGCATCCTTAAGTAGTTAGAAGCCCCCTAGAATTGTAGCTCTTATCCATCCATCCATCCATCCATCCATCCACCAAAAATGCCATACTTTTTTCTCATGTCCTGCATAGGTGATTCAGAGATCCACTTATTAAAGAACACTTTAATAGGACTGAGTGAATAGGACTGAGTACTACTAACTTGGGCATCCATGGGAAATTTGTATTTCAGATCCAATCTCAGAATGCTAAATTAAGACTTTCCAGCTGAAGACTCTGGTATATAAAATTTGACAATACAAAGGAGGTGTTTGCCCTGTGTAGGTTACCGGCTACAGCTCACATGATGGACTGAAAGTTGCTGAGAGAAGGTAGGTGTGACAGTTTCTGCCATAAATGTGTGTCTGACTTGGCAAGAAAATAACTTTTTTTTTTCTGCAGTAAAAAGATATAAAAGAATATTTTGTCATAATCTCTGCACCAGGATGGAAATACATAGAAATAAATCCAAATGGAAATTGCCAGCTGGTCAGAGCTGACAAGGAAAATTTTGGAGGAGAAAAATGGCTGTGTTGGTTGTTCAATTCCTTATTTCTTCAAATAAAAGCAAGTTGAGAGAGTGCAATGGACTAGTAGAAGATTCAAAAGTGTAATGCTGGGCTTCATAAGAATCCCCTTCTCTGGAAGGATTATTTTTATCTGTCCCACTTACAAAATGGATTAACCAGAAGTAGCATTGTGTGCCTCCTGGTAAAAGATCTAAGACAAACATCCTTAGATTTAAAGACTTAACCTTAGATTAGTCTCCCAGGAGAGAAAAAAATACCAGTCCCATTTTCTAAAACATTCTAAACCAATGATATAGCTGTGATAATTACTGATTTATCTTTTCAGTGGACAGAGAGAACAGATGAGAAGATTTATAGTTTTATTAGATCTCCACTTTGATATCCGTAATTTCCTAAACATGGTACTCATGTTGAGTGTTCATCAAAGTAAATAATAATGCATTTTGAAATCATGTAGAAAAATGGATAAATGTTCCATGACCACAGGTCTTCAGGGGATGGCAGAAAGCAGCTTGCTTTCAAGGGCTAGCTACACGTATTACAAGTTCAAATGATGCACAAGAGATTTACTTGGTGACTGCGGCTTTTTGTCTTAGCAACTGGTCATGACCAAGACTTCAGAATTCTCAGAAGTGTTCAGTATGGAGGATTTATTTGTGAATTTCTTAGGCAAGCAAATTCTGTTCCACAAATTATGAATATCTCCAACAGTTTTAGAATACTAACACTTTTTGGCTAGGCTGACATCAGTGTATGGGAAGCCTTATGAATTCTGCAAGTCTGTACTGTAAAACAAAAGAAAAATAAATGAGAAGTGACTATATTTCACTCCCATTACCATCTAATTTTAAAATTCGCCTTAGAAGGGAGAAGATCCTCTAGGGGCACCAGTCCTTCATTTTTGATTATAGCATGAGGCTAGAGAACAAGAAAAGATTACATCTGCTTAAAGCTCAGGATGAAGTGCTGTGAAACAAATTCCACTTCTAATTTCATCCTATGCTGTATTTTAGCTGTAAATGGATTTAACTGAAGGAAAGTTTTACTTCATGGCCATCAAACATGGCTGTCCCTAACTGATTGGAGATCCTTGTGGAGAACCTTTCCAAGAAAGGCTGAGCCTCCACAGCTCTCAGGAAACCCTCAGCACCTCACCACACCAGCCCCTTTCACTATTTGGTGTCCACGCTGCCAGCAGCATTGCATTTCAGTGGCATGTACTTTTCCACAGGGAGAAACACAAGTAGCAGGTGCACACAAAGCTTATTAAACCTGTCTTCAAATCAGCACACAGATGCAAAACACGACACTGATTTATTATTTACTAATTATTGTGCGCATTCACATAATGGAGGAGAGAAAATCCTCTGTCTCTTTGGTGACTGATTAGCCACGAGGAATGAGAAATGTAATCCAGATACTACCACCAAAGCAAGAAGAGTAAAATTCTGGAACAGATGGCCTGGAAAGTTTGTGAAATCTCCATCACTGGGGGATTTTGAGAGCAGCCCAGGCAAAGGCTACTTTCAGTTGAGCTGCCATTGACATGGGGAAGGTCAGTGCAGTGAACTGCCTTTCAGGATCCCTCCCATCTCTTTTCTGTAGCTCCAAAAGTTTCCTGTTCCCTGAAACATTCAGGAGGTATTTGCACACAAGACCCGCCGTGCACCGAGGTGTTCCAGAGGCAAGCAGCACATCGGGCAAATGCTTTCTCAACAGACTGCCTTGTCTGCACCTCTGTGCCAAGCAGCTAGAAACGCTGAGGCACCCATGGGATGCTTTAATAAACACCCTGACCCAAACCTGATTCAAAACCAGCCTCTTTCTCCTGTAGAGCAAGATGACAGCACAACAGGAGGACACCCTCAGCCCCAGGACTGAGCTGCCAGGTCGAGACCTCCCGGGGCAGATGTGAAAGAAGAGCAGATCTCCTGCTGCCCGCCCCACCGCTGACAGCATTTCTGTCCAACAGCCTCCTGCCCTCCCTGCCTGGCCCCATCCATGCAGCCCCTCGAAGTTTCGAGCTCGACCCCAGGCTCCTGAAATGGCTCTTCACCGCTGGCTCCTCCGTTCCAAGGCAGAACTCAGGTCGCAGCAGACTCATTTGTTTGCTTCTATTGAGACGGAGGGGGTGGTAGGGAGGAGATAGGACGGGACTTACCCAAACTTTTTGTTTTCAGGCAGAGCAAGAGCACCCTCTGCAGCTGATTGCTCAGAGAACAGGCGGGCTGGGAAGGGAGGATGATGCGATGCCTCCGGAGAAGGACTCAGACCTGTTAAGCAGAGGCACGTGTAAGCTTCCAGATGTCTCCACTGCCAGAGGGCCTGGAGTTGGGGGGAGGGTGACAATCACTTTGGCTCATCACAATTCTAACCTGGAAAGGCATTTGTACCACCTTCAAGGGCTGAGAGCAGCCCAAGACTTAGTCTGACTGTTCAGGTTCTGAAGTGTTTCCAAAGGTAAGTGTTGGAGCATCCCAAGGTGGGCTCTGCTACACTCAGAGTACCAGGAAATCACAGGATTGTCTTGGATGTCATGAGACTTCACAGGAATGCAAAATAATGTTTCATTTGTTTATTGGACTCTGGGTGCTTTTTTTTTTACTAACTTGGGCCTTTCTGCCTTGTTGCAGAAAAGTGTGTTTTCCTTCTCAGAAAGTGAAAGCAAAGAAGCCTGTCTTATGAAAAACACATGATTCTCAAAGCTGCAGCTTCATGATACCAACCAAAAGCTATTAGACTCAGGAATGAGGAACACAGCTATTTGTCTCCCCCCACCACTTCCCATCTTCTCTTAGGACTATAGTTTTATAGCCTGCTTGCAATAAAGATTAAATTATTTTGTGTTTATAAACAAATCAAAAGTCCCTCCTCCATCTTTTATCTGACCTTAGACACAGGAATTTCTCTGCCACAGGTTCACAGATTCTCTGTTGATTGTTGATTGAAGAAAATATTGTGAATTTGACAGCCAGGGCCATACTTGATATCTGCAATAGCACAAGGATGTGAGGGAACCTATTGTGATGCAAAATCCAGATCTCTGCTATTGGCAGGTCATCAAATCATATCCTCACCATAAAATTATCCACATCCATCACACAAGAATATCCTAGCCCTGATGAGAGAGCTAAGATTTTTTATGATCCTAGTGTAAGCCTTTCTACAGCTTTTCCTGACAACAAGGGAGCATAGGGCACTCAATAAACAGATTAGAGTCTGGTTTATTAATTAATTATGGGTTAATTACAACCAGAAAAACCTGTTTATTTGAAAGGGGGTCCAGGGGAGAGAGTTACAGCATTTAATATATCAGTTTAATGGTGCTGTAGATATGTATAACACACTACAATAGGAAAGTAGCAGAAAACTTCCTTATTTGTGTTTAAAATACCTCACAGGATGGGTCTCAAATAACCTGATGTTCATTCTCCTGATTCGAATCTTGCTATTAGAGAAGGTTGAAAGGAAAATCTCCTACAGAGCTTAAATCTCCTAGAGAGCTTAAATAACATCTCCTTGGCAAGTATATTTATTGAAATGGCTTGGATTTTTCTGTTGAATTCCAAGAATTAAATTATTTGGGGTCAGTGAGTAAAGAAAAACGGACAACAAGTAGCTCTTGGCTTGGAACAGAATTGATCTATTTCTCTATTTTTAACAGTAAAAGAGGTAAAATGGCACTTTTAAAATTCCAACTCCTCACTATGAAAGGACCAAAGCCATTTTGACATTGTTTTCAAAGACACTCACTCAAACTCCCAACATCTCTGTGATATCTACATGTCTCTAGAGCATCAAAAAGGATCCCTGTCAGCAAACACCAGCATCTCATTGTACCTGGTGACTTGTCCAGAAGTCCCATAGACATCAACAAGCTCTTTCTTGTGAAAATGTGTTATCATCTCATATCTAAGGGGAAAGCAGACTAATGAAATAATAACCAGAAAAGCCATTCCTGTGGATTTTTAGAGCTAGAATTTGATCCCTTTTTTCTCTCTCATTGTAATAGACAATTACAAATAGACAGACTGTCCCATCTCCTTAGGCAAAAGAAATATAAACTGAATTTTGCTTAGAGCTGGGACCAATTTGGCTTATTTGGAGATCTGAACCACATGATAATAACTAGAAATGACACAGCTGAACCCAGGGACTCCAACTTTCTAAATTCTGGAATCAGACCTGACTCATGAGTTGGCTGGTCTCGTGTCCAAAACTATGAACAACCCTTGCTCTCTGACAGCTGAAAGGATAGGTTGACTTGAAATGGACCAGATTCATTAGGTTCCACTGATTTTCCTCCTTTATATCAGCATTCTCAAACTGCTGGCATGTGTTCTCTCCCAGCTGCAGAACCTCTGCATCTGAGCATGTACTGAAAGGCCCTCATGACTCCTTTTTCACCTCGCCTCTACACACATTTCGCCTTCCTGACAGGTCTTGGAAAGAGGGACTGTGCTGCCTGCAGCACAGTTGACTTGAAAGAGATTCCTGTAGTAGTGTTGTGACACATGTGAGCATCTGCAGAACATGGCAACATCTCTAAATCCTCCTGAGGCCCCCTTCCTGTAGGTGTTCTTGCTGCTCTCCCACAGCCATCCCCAGAAATGCAGAAATCAATCCAGGAGGAACAGAGAAGATGATTTGGGAGCAGTCTGCTGCTTGCTCAGGCAAAAGCACCAGATTTTATGAAGGGACATAATGCCTGTTGCTACTGGGAGAGTCAGGAGGCCTCTACCATTTGTGTGCTACAAGAAAAGTGCCCTGAGATTGTTTTTTTTCAATGCTGCAGAAAGCCTGGAGCTGTTTTCCTCAAGCCAGGTTCATCAGTGCCCTTCTCATCTCTTGCACACACACAGAGCTGCTTGTCCCTAGTTAGTTTGCTGTGCAACTTAACCCTCAAGCAGGTGCTGTGGTCACAAGCCCAGGCAGGACAAAGCCTCTCATCCCAACAGGGAGCAGCACAGACAATCCAAGCAGAGAAAAGTGCCCCTCAAACCACAGGGATCTGACTGTTCTTTTTATTTAAATTCTGTGTTCTTTCTGCATAATACATCATTTTGCATTTCAAAAGCCAAGCCCTAGCCTTTCTTCTTGCAGGTAATTAGCTGGAAAAATGCCAATAGGTCCCAGTGTCTTTTTCAAGGCACAAAAGCAGTTATGACATTCCTGATCCAGCTCTCTGTAACTCCTCATTAACCTTGACCACAGTATAGGGCAAGTTCTCCTCAATGTGTGCTTTAAATTCCTAATTTGGAGGTCATGCACTGGTGATGCTCTACCTTCCCTTAGGTGGAGGAGCAGTTTCAAGGAAAGCCATAGAATCCCAATGCCAGCATCCCCCAGACAAGGTAAAAGCAGTCCAAAATGCTCACCCATAAAATGTGATCTGCAGACACCAAGAATCCTCCATCTGAGTTTCAGCACTTGCCTTCAAAAAGGCCTGAGATTATGGTGCTGCCTATGTGGCCTCAGAGGTGGCTGCTGAGACAACAGAAAACAGCCTAAAATCATGGGTGGCTATGGTTAAACAGTAGCTACATGAGCTTCAGTTGCAACGAGAGGGGATTATAAATTGAAGAGAAATAGAGCCCTTCCAAAGGGAAAACATGAAATTCCACCCATCTCTAGGCCCTGCCTAATTGACAAGGATAGTTAGGAATAATTACCTTCAAATTTCAAAAGGGAGAAAAACATGGAGGTTAAGATTTTTGCCCAAGGGCACTCATATTACATAGTGTTTCAAAGACCAACATTTTGAGTTTGGACTCTAAAGCACTGATTTCAAAACTGGGATTTGAAAGCGTTTTCAGGCAAGTATCTTTAGTAAACCAAAGAACATCACAGCCCAGAAAACAAGTCCAGGCTTTCTCACTCATGACAAATAGTACAATCCTTTGGGCCAACCAGATCTTCTCCAAGATGCCTAATGTTGGTCACAATTGAACTAGCATAATCTGGTCTCTACTACAAGTACAGGTGATAAAAAGTAAATAGATTCCCTGTTTTACATTTAATTCACTCCGGTAACTTTGAAGCAATAAGTAGAGCAATCAGATGAGCATTTTGCATGCACACTTGTACATCTGTACTCTTAGAGAAGGTGGTTCCAGGCTAATGCTTGCCAACACTACTGGGCCATCAGTGTTTGAGCTGGATGCAGTGTGGCTCAGATTCACATGATATGATTAACTTCTGTACAGGTGGTTTCTTTTATATGTCCACATCCAAACAGCAGCACTGCCAGCTCATTGCAGACCCTGCTGTCCATGAGCTAATGTCACTCAAGGCAAGAGACCTCTCTCTCACTCCAAAACCAACATACATGCTTGAAAATTTTGCCCTAATTTCCTTAATCAAACTGGTGATGCATTTGGATATGATTTCTACACTCTGAAGTCCCTCCTGTCATGGCCACATGCTCCTCATTTTGCATGACATCTTTGCTTGCACAAACAATCCTTTGTATGTGCAAAATCTCGCATTTGTTCTTGCCAGTCAAGCAAGACATTGTCTGCTCAGCCTGTCTTTGTGCCTGCAAAAATTCTAGGGCAAATGCAAAGGCTGAACAGAAGAGCCTTTGGGACTCCCAATTTTCTAACCAACCAAAGCCAAATGCATTTCTAACTCACAATGACCTCACTGCAGTCAATGCAAACACCCATCCATCCATCCATCCATCCATCCATCCCAGCACGAAGGCTGAAGTCCTGGCCCTCTCCAAGCTGATGGGAGCCCTGCCTCTGATCTCAGAGAGATGCCTGAACTTCCCTTGTGTGGTGTTTTTTTCCCCAAGTCTCCCTTTAGCAGAAATGATGCTCCTCAGCTGCATATCCTCTGCCCTTGCAGCACTGGAAGCAGCCACATGACCCAAGTAATTAAGGCACCGAGCGCTGCGAGCGGCTCACTCCCGCATTCTGTTTGGTCACAAAAGAGCAGTCATGGACCACTTCGACCGAAAACAGACCTGAACACAGAGACTCCATTGTCCCCAGGCCAGAAGAGATGGCTGCTGGGAAGAATTTGAAAGGCATAGGTTTCAGCATATATGTTGCTTTTCCATGAAACTATATACACTTTTGCAAATTATAAGCCGTTTCCTGTCTATGTTCCAGCACTTTGGGCTCAAATTAAAATCTCCTTAAAATTGGACCAGCAGGAGGGGGAAGAAGGAGGAGGTGTTTGCTGGAGTTCTTGAGCAAATGGGAGGAATTTAAGGTCTTGTCCTCTGTAATTCCTCCCCTATAAAGGAATGTACTTCACCAGGTTGCCACATACTGAAATAAACTTGGCAGCAGTGAGAGAAGCAATGTTTTCTTCAGGTTTTTAATGCTTTTGGCTTGGATTGCATTCTCATTGCTTCTTCCTACTGCATTCTCCTGCCTTTCCATCCAGGTGCCACTTAACACACTGGCCATTTTGCCAAAGGGACACAGCAATAAAAGAAACCATTCCACCAGGCTGTGATGTTTTCCTTCCCCTTTGCCATTGGCGACCAGCAGACCTCCAGGCACCGGCCAAGGGATAGGTAATGTTTTATATGCCCCTTACATAGGTTTGCTTGCATACCAATTACAGCCTGGCATGCCTCTGCCCCCCCCTCCCCCAAGGACTGAGAACATCTGGAAGCATTCACAGTCCAAGCACAATCTGGCTCAAGTCCCAAACTGGAGGGAAAACAAACCAGGGAGCCCGGGAAGTCAGAGCGAGGTTCACTGAGGCACACCAAGGACCTGCTTCTGATGTTTCTTCTCTTCTCTTTGCTGTGTGATGGGAGTGCTGTGAGGTGAAGAGAAGCACATGCCTGCTGACTCCATGCTGTGCCTCTTAGGCATCTCCAGGGATATTATCATCCATGCAATGGATCTCTCTCATGGACTACCTTCCCTCTGTCTTCAAGAAGGACTGTGTCCTGGTCTCAAACTCCATATTCAAGTATTTCAAGACTTGATCTTTTCCAGCCTTCTGAAACTGGTGTCTTGTTTCCCAGGATCAGATATGCCAGTGCATCCTGCGTGCCTTGAGAGATCACTCAGCCCCACTGCAGCTTGAAAAGGCACTTCATCTCCCAGGGAAGGGCCGTTCTCTAACACCAGTGCTCAATCATGGCCCATTTTCAGGCACCTCTTTCAGCCAGTGGAAATAGTTCAGTACCTGCCAGAGGAAAATTCAGGCCATGCATTTCACACACTGACAGCATCCTGAGGCACTGGTCTGCCTTTGCTGACTTTGCTCTGGAGGGATGGGCACCACTTCCCAAACTGATGCTGCAGCAGGCAGAGAGCTCAGTGCCAGCTGGCTGAGACAGCACACAGCTCAGCATAATCCACCCTACTTCTGAGGTGGGTTTTCTAGGCTATGGTCAGTTCCATGCTGGCCTGGCTTGATTAGTACTGTGCTCCAGATATCTGATTTAAAAGCTGAAACTCAAAAAAGTGAGGAAATCAAAGAGAATGGCTTGGTGTAGAAGAAAATATGGACTGGCCTTCACAATTTTTTCCTGATAGTTGTTCATAGTGAAAGATGATGCCATGGCAGAGGCATGTATGCACCAAATATGTGCATGATTTATAGCCTAACATAAGTCCTCCATTCAGATTTTCATCCAACATTACAGAAAGCAGGAACAGTCTTTCTAGGTGTATCCTTGGAGGCAAACAGTAGAAAAAAAAAAACTGTGTAGAAAGTTTTGGATTATTTTCTTTGGCTTCTATTCTGTTCCACATACACATAAAGGCAAAGAGATAAAGACAGGAAATAGTCCCTCACTATGTTGGTTTGCTACTCTAATTGAAGTAGCAGAGACCCATAAGGCATGCAGCACAACTGTGGTCTGATTCCACCTCAGCTTTCTGGATTAAGTTCATCAGCAACAGACCATTCCTTCATTTGCAGATGGCTCAGAGTAAAGTACATATCAGAGGAATAGCAGAATGTATGTCCTAATCTGGAATAGAGAGAAGAGATGGGTTTTGCAGTGCCTGGTGCCTACAGCTCATGCTCCCACAGGATACTGGCCTTGCTAACTCCAAGTCTTGAGCAAGATTCTTGGCTTTTCAACATGGTGGGAACAGCAATCTCTGTTTCTTTTAGTCATGGGGGTCAGGGGTGACTCTACCAGCTCTGTTTGACCTTTGCTAATTTACCCAATTCTCCCCTTGCACACACCTGAATACTGTTCCTTACTCTTTTGACACACCTGGAACTTAGAAGGCAGAGAAGACAGTTACTATCATGAATCTATCCCAGGAGAGAGCCAAGGAAATATGGTGGGGAGAGCTTGTTATACCAAGAATAAATGGGGTAAAAAGTTCTCCACCAGGACACAGGTATCCTGGTAGACAAGGACACATCTTCATTTCAGACAATATAAATCAGAATTCAACATTGGCTTCATGTTTTATGGGGTGAATTTCATGGCAATAGATAAGCTTATATTCTGGGAGACCAACACAAGTCCTTTTATGAGGTCAGGACAAGTAGGTACAAAACCAGCAAAAATACCATTTCCCTTCCTGCTCTCTCAACTCACTTCAGCTCTGCTGCTAAAGTTAAACAACACTGAGAATAAAGAAATTCCTTCATTTTTTCCAACTTCAGCTGGAAGGCTCTCAGATCTGAACTCAGCTAAATAAGCCAATTTTTTCAAAGCTGGATTTTATAAAGGAGAAAAACTAATACAGAGAGCACAGTCACACAGAATGCATGCTGCCACTCCTCCATGCCATGGTGTGCCCTCTGCTAGGGGTGCAGAGTGGACATGCAGAGCTCAAAGGAGGAGCTCTCCTTCCTGCTCATACACATACAATTGCCCTGGCAGGGCACATCTGTCAGCACAGGGCTGCTCTGGCCCCACCTCCATGCTGAAGGCAAAGGAGGCTGTAGCTGCAGTGGGCAATTTCAAGTTACCCAGCCCCTAGCTGCTCTTGGGGCCAAGTTGCTGCTCTGTTCCCCCTGTTAATGATCAGCTCCTTGGGATGTGTTGTGCAGGTTCCCTTGCTTTGCACCTCATCACAACCTGATGCCTGAGTCAGTCCCAAAAGAGTTAATAGAGCTGCCCTGTTGCTGTGGCATTTTTCCCTCCATACAAAGCAAAACACAAAAGCCTGTGTTGAGGGGCCTGGTATATTTGTTAGGGTGCTCAGAAAAGGTACTGACAAAGCATATTTTTGCCTAATGAGGGAAAGAAAGAGAGAGAGGAAAGAAAACCCCGGGGAATCCCCATGCATTATAGTTTCATTATCTTTTCCACTCAAAGAAACAAACAAGGTAACTTTGGGACAGCATTTGGGATTTTTCTGATCAGGATGGTTAGGTGCTGTCTGAAATCAATGCACCCACCATTTCTCTTTGGTCATTTGACAATGCCTCATGTGCCAACCTCAAAGAAAACCACAGTGGCTATTAAATGTGCAGTTGAATTTGGTCATGCCCTTCTCCCACTTTCCGAGAGTTCCAGGGTAAAGCCTGGTCTGTGCAGGCCAGAGAAGGCAGAACCTCTAGATATTCCAGTAGAGACTGAAGGTGAGAGAGATTTAAGCTCCCTGTTACAGGTCCCTGATCACACTAGAACTCCTGACACCTAATCTTGGCCAGGGCAGGACTGATTACTGTTATATCTGGCGGTGCAAGCTCTGTTAGTGGATGGGGAAAGGAGCATCTCCAGAGGTAAGTTTATCCAACCTTTCTTGCTTCATTCCTGAAAGGCAATGAACCCTTCTAGCCTAAAAAAAGAAAATAAATCTATTCTCTGTTCACTGATCCCAAGCTTTCCTATGCTAAGCATCACATGCTATATACTCTTAATTTTATTTCAAAAAGCAAGCAAGCAACAAAACACCAGTGGATGCATATATTGACTTTATCTTAATCCTGATTCGCCAGAGTGGCAGGACTCCTGTAATATACCTCTGTTTCCTTATGGAACAGGAACACAACTTGGACATATCAAGTTCCAACCCACAGGGAGGGTTTATGAGCCAGCCGTAAGAGCCTGAAACACGACTCCAAGATGTGTCTTTGACAATATTGCCACTGAAAGCTCCTCAACTGAAAATGGTTCATATAAAAACCTTAACTGGAACAGCCAAAGGAGAATGCTGGTGTCTGACTGCAGACTGAGGAATCAGCACATTCATTTAAAATTCAGATGCCAGCACTAAGACACATATGGAAACAGGCTCTATCCCTTCTAATATATATGATCATGGGGATCGGGTTCCTTGCAGGACCCAAGCCTCAGACAGACAGGAGATTTAGGCAATGGATGACCTTGAAAATGCCGCAGCATAAATCAACATGGAAATCCAGGAGGGTGGGTCTGTTTTCCCCATATGAATATTTAAAGAACACTCATTTTTTCTAAGTGATAGATGACAAGCAGGTGGCTTGAAAACTGGAAGTATTCTTGCCATTTGTTCTGGGAGATTTCTTCACAGGTTTTGCATTTACTTCTTTATCTACTTATTTATTTATTGGTGGCTTGCCATCTTATTCTCCAAGGCCAGGAGTTGGTTTTGGAAGCTTTCCTGGAGAACGGCGCTCCTGCTCTGGGATTGCTTTCGAAGTCTGGTTTTGATTTTAAGCAAGCAAGATCTGATTTCCCTGCTTTGCTCCAAGCTACCTTGCAGACCACGCTCTGGACCAGACCCTCGGCACTCACCACACGGTTGGGACTGTGCTGATTTCGTTAGTGCATGAATACAGCCAGATCTCATCAGCCCAAAGGACCCAATACCTTTTCTTTGACATTATGCAGTAACAGGTGCCCAGAGAATACAAGGGCCAGGCAAGTGCACAGTGATGCTTCCCTGGAGTGTTCTCCCACTCCCCAGTAAGACAGTGGATCTGTGTTTAAAAGCCCTTTATTTATCCAGTTAGTTTTTGAATCCATGCCAGCTTTTTGCCCTTCCTAGCTTCCTGTGGCAAGGAGCTCCTTTGGTTAACTTTTGGAAGTTTCTATTTTTCTCCTTGCTTGTTTGTGTTCTTCATGCTTTTCCTGCTTTTACAGATATTTATAAAATCTTCTCTGGGCCACCTTGCTTCCCAGCTGAAGAGTTCTAGTCTGCTTATTTCTCTTACAAAAGCTCTTTCCTGCTTCTGACCACCTCTGTCAAAGGAGCGTGAGACACAGGTATGAAATCCCATCAGTCAGTCCCTCCACCTGATGGGTCTGGGAGTGGGGCAAGGCTGTTCCTACCACTGCTGTGGCAGAGCTTGTACACACACATCTCTATCCAGCACAAACATGTCTACAAAGGGCATCTTTCTTAAAACCTACTGTGGTTTTAAAACATGGATAGGAACTGGAAGTCATAGAGCAGAGGGCAAGATACTTTCCTCAGATAACCTGGTGACTGCAAAGTCCATCTGCAGGATAGGTTAAAGAAACAAATGCCTAAGATATATTATCCAGGCATTAATGGAGACATCCACCCAAGCCATTTCCTGGATCCAAGCAAGGGCTTAGGAGCAGGCAGATGAACAGCACTGGGAAAGCACTCTCCACTGGAAAAAGCAGTACTGGGACAGGGCCTAGAGAGATACTGCCAGGGAGAAAAAGTTCCTGAGCCTCAGTCTACCCCGGTTTATTTCCTCCCACTCCTCATTAGCATGAATAATAATGAGGTAACACGAGGAGGGGGCGTTGCTGGCAAGGCTGGTGACAGACCTAGTGAGTCTCTAAGGAGAGTGTATGCAATTATCTGAATGAAGTAAGACTGAAGCCAGAGATAACCAGCACAAATAAATGAGCAGAGATGAGATCAGACTGATGTCATTCACCCCAGGCAAATTTTGGATCTCTCTTCAGGCGGAAGTTTCACTAACCAGCACAGTGGAAATAGGAAATTGAAAACAAGCCTCCGACCCATGAATTTCACCACTGAGTGCTAACACTACTGTCTCCCCAAAGCCAAGGAAGAGGCCAAGTGGGGGAGAAAAGATCAGGTTCCCATTTATCTCAGAACTATCTTCTAGTCCCCAGCAGTGCTTTGACATGGTTGAGCGACTTGCAATGAGTCACTTCCCTTCAGCCTCCCCTTCCAACTTTCCTCCACCTTATGTTAGATGTTGGGCTTGTGGAGGTAAGACACAAACCACTCTCCAGTGGTCAAATCTAACAGTCCAGATATTTGCCAAAGTTCCAGCAATTGTGCTAGCAATTTTTCTGAAGTGTTAAGCACCAATTGACAGCAACAGGAGTCAGAGAAACTCAACAAGCTTTTAAAGCAAAGCCAGAAAAGAAAATTGAGCTACTGCTGCCTTTTTCCATTTTTTTTTTTTCCCCCAGTGGTAGCATATGTATAGAGAGCAGAGCTGCTGACTGGTGTCCCAGTGACTGACATGTAATCTCTTGGTGAAGCCATTGGCCATGGATGCACAAGGGAGCATTCTTGTGCATAGTTTCCTTTGTTTATCTCACCAGCTGTATTTACAGATTTGCAGAATGCTCTCTACAGTTTGCAAATGACTGCCTCATACAGCTTGCTCCATCTTCAAGATTTTTATGATGTGGACCCAATCCAACGTCTAGACCAATAATGACAGCTCACATCTCAGCCAAGCCTTTTCTTAATTGTCCACAGGGCTGGCAAGGAAATATAAACATTCGTAGAAACAGCGACATTACTAAAAAGACTGACCAGCTGGCATCTTTCCCTGCCAGTCCTGGGGCAGCTTCTTACTGTATATTTCCTAGAGCTCAATCCAGTCTGGTCTTAAAATAGTTCAAATGATGGTGGTTCCTTGAAAAACAGAAAATGTAATGGCCAGAGATTTGCCTTCTAACTCTGTCCATTGAGGTAAAACTTTGTTACTTCTTAACTCACCTGATGACCTCTCAGCTTTTTTGACACAGGGTGACAGGGACAGGGTTTTGGGGTGTCTGTTGGGAAGGCTTCTCTCCCCCCATCCTTCTTCCACATTGATAGGGCCACATCTCACATGTTGGAGCTCCAGAGCTATGGGGTGTTCCCTGGTCTCATTTAGGATCCAAAGGCTCAACCATGGTGCAAAAATATTGTCCCAACAGATGACAGCTTGTATGGGAGGAAGTTTGGCTGTCCCACCATGGTATATATCTATGCAATCCTTTCCTTAAACTATATGCTGTTCTTTTGGACTCTCAGCATCTCCTGAAGAAGGTTATCTCCTTTGTTTGCAGCACAGATTTCCGTCATTCTTTCCCCAGCCAGCTGTCCTTCAATTTGGTGATCTTCTCATACTTCCACAGTTTCTCCAGCTCACTTCCAGATTTGTCTGTTCTCCCACTTTGATTATGTACTGTTGCCAAAAGCATGTGCAAGGCCAAATGTTGTGGTACAGGTGTGACTGTACCATCAGTCCTGACAAATCCTTCCTTACATTTCTCCAAGACTGAGATCCCCTCAAAAATTGTCATGAAACCCATGAGACCATATGGTCTGGTGCCTTTGCATTCATCTCTGTATATCCACGTATTTTTGTCTTGCAGGAGACTGTAAAATGGCTGGCTTACTCTAAATTTTGCAGTTTAAATAGCAACAGGCAAAAGGAGAGAGGAGTGGGGAAGGAAATGAGTCTGGTTCCTCAGTGTTCCCTCCACATCAATGAACATCAGTAAGACAAAAACACAAACTGCTCATCTCTCTTGCACTTACAGGGAGGACCCCACCTCACCAGCCCAGACTTGGGTACCCCATCCCAGCAGGGTCTAAGCTTCACATGAAGTCTGACTCAAGCTATACTTTGTGGCATTAAATGACAGTTAAGTACTGAGCAGGCTTTATGAAAACTCCATGCTGAGAAGGAAGTTTCACCACAGCAACATTATCAGAGATCGCTGACTCAGCTGCTGCAACACCTCATTTTCAATTTCACAAAAGCTGCAGGATCCAGACTCCAATGCTGGGGGGCCTGGGGCTTCAGGATTTTGGTTGGGGCCTATGTCCTCTCGCAAATTACCCGTTGAAGACACAAGCAAAGCTGTGGGCTGTCATGCGATATGAGGAATTCTACTGCAGATGGGCTGGGGTTTTAAAATAATATGATACCATGCAATGAGCAGTTGGGAAACAAAGTTAGAGAGGGTGCCACTCCAAGCCCTGCCCACTGGGAGACAGCGGCAGAGCCAAGAATTAGACCCATGGCTCCCAAGACCCATACTAGCGGCTGAGCCACAGGATCATTCCTCTCCCCTTCCTGCAATTGCCCCAGCTGAGGGCCTGCAAGTTCCCTGCCATACAGAACCCCACAGGCAGAGTAGACTTCCAAAACATCCCTGCCAGAAAGACTGAAGCAATGCTGGGGCTTGTCCCTGCACACAGAATGTGCTCTCACTGCCACCCAAGACAATCTTTCTGTGCCATGCTTGCTGGCAGAGCCCAAGGAAGCTGCAGTTACTTCAGCCTTCCAAGTATCAGCTTTCTTTCTCAGACACTAGAAACTCAGGCAGTCCAGTTTCCTTCATCCTGTACAAGAATCTTCCTACACCACTAAAAGACACAACCATCCCATTTCATCTGCACAGTAAGAGAAGGAGCATACCAGCCCATCAGGTTGTCAGCGTCAGAGCTCAGGAGGTGCAATGGGAAGTTGAAATGCACAGTGCTCTGGATAGGAAAGCATCAAGCTGGGCCAGTCCATCAAAAAGAGCTTCCAGCAGCAGTCACTTGTGCTCTCTTTGGTTCCCAGTTGAAGCACTCAGGTGCAATGGCAAGGGCTCACTCTGCAGCTGAACTCAAGCAGAGATGGATTTCAAATGTACCACTGAGAAATGTCCACTGTGCCCCAACTCATTCAGGAACCTCACAGGAGCAAAAAAAAAAAAAAAAAAGCCACAACATACCACCATGTCTAAATGAATGGTGCACAGGAAGACTATTTCCAGATATTTCTGATCTCCTGACCTTGAGTTTGCAAGCAGAGTACTCATTTCATTTTTATTTGGTGTAATATCAGCAGAATTCCTTCATGTCTCTATTAGTCAAAGGATTGTGTCAGCTCTTCTAACCAAATCATTGCACTAGGAATGTGTGTTCAGCTGGACATTCACCATAAACTCTGTCTTTTGCATAGTCACCATCTTTGGAAGAAAGCTTTTCCCTTTGTTGCCTTTCCTTTTTATTCAGAGATAATATGGTCATAGATACATGCATGTAGCCCTGTTAAAACCCACTTCCACGTCCAACCAACTATCACAGTTCAGCTGGTTATTAGCAGCAAAGGGACTGAGCCAGATGGACACATCACTGCACACTTGTGGTAATGACAACATTGCCCTGGCACACAAATGATAGGGTTTCTAATGTCCTCTGCTTCATCCTTCCCTGGAAGTCTAGGTCTTCCACATTGAAACAGTGCTGTAGGATACTTTGGGCATTGGTAGTACAGAAAGAAAATAGATGGGTGCCTAGATGGTTGGAGACTTGCCAAGCCAACAGAAACAGCTGAGCAATACCACAGCTTAAGCCAATAATGGATAACCCCTACATTTTTAAGAAACTCTTATATTGCCTGCCAGGTGTTCAAGGACCAGGTAAATGCAGCTTAATGTTGCATCTTTATCAGTGTACCCTACCAGACCTAGCATGGGTCTATATTGCTCCCAAAAAACACACTCCCAGGATGGTAGGCCCTCCTGTGACCTGGGTTCTGGATCCTGCATCCCACTTTTGGGTTGTCTGTTAGTTAACCCTAAACAATCTAAATAGAGAAAGTGAACATGAGATACAGCTTCCTCTCTCATTTGACAATGCTCTTCATCTTGGATAAAAAACATCAAGGCTTCCCAGCTCCATAAATCCTTTCTGTTTGTAAGGACACATTAAGCAGATTGTAAACTGCTCTAGGCATTGATTCCACACAAAAATTCCCTCATTTGGAGCATGAGGCATCAATTTGGCCTATTGGTCACACGAATTCCCAGGCCTGTGTTTCTCCTCTCCTTTTTGCTTCTTGGGTTGTTGCCTACAGAAAAACCCACACTTCCCCCATTCCTCAAAGACTGCAGAGGAAACAAAAGCAAGGGCAGGAGTGTTTCTTCCCCAAGCTTGTGGCAGCTCCAGAAGAGCAATATAGAATGGGTAAGTTTGTTCAAGTGGGAGGAAAGAAAGATCAGAATTGCTCTAGGAAAAACCTGGCATAGCAGTCTTTGTTTGACACCAGTGTCCAGCCTACCCAGCCTAGGCAGGACTTTCCTGCAGGAATGTTTCCTTGCCTGTCTGCCCACACCATGGGCTGCATTCATAGATCATGGGTCCCCTGCTTCTGGGGACACAAGACTGAGGTTTAGCAGGTCCATTCCGCAGTGGGCCACAAACCATTCTGAGGAATGTAAATAAAACCCATTTCCACTTGTAAACTGTAGGTAATATTTCTTTTCAGACCTTCTTTACCTAGTAGATTTGCTGCTCCTCCAAAGACAAGAGACATAAAATCCCCATCTGCCATCCTGACCTGCCCAGTCAGGATAAGAGCCACAAGGTAGAGAGCCAGCGTTACTCACAGTTTGATCAGAAGCTTTTGCTGAAAGAAAATTTGAAGTCAAAGCCCTGCACCTGCAGAAAAATGCTTGATTTGCTTTGGCATCTTGTTCCATCTGGAAGCAGCAAATTACAAACTAGATAAAAAGAACAGTGTCAGTTCTACTCTGTGTATACTCTTGGAAAAATATAACCCATAGTTCTCCAACAAGTGCACCTCCTTCTAAAGCAGCAGTGACATAGAGTGTGAGTAGCTCTAATTCAACCAGAGTTCTTAAAGAAATGCTATGGTAAAAGCAGCAAAGTGGGACAGTCATTCTTAGAGCTAACAGCAGGAAATTAAATTTGACACCTCTGTGGATATAAAATGCAAATTTAAAAAACTGTACACTCAGTTTTGGAATAATTTCATTGGAACTGCAGCAGATTTTCCATCCTTTGAAGCCTTCAGAGGAAGACTGAACCCATATTCAGATCACCTACTCTAGATGCTTCATTTAGTTATTGCACACACTGCACTAAAGAAAAAAAAAGGGCAAAAAATTCTGGTTGTCTTCTCTCCAGGGCTATAAGATCATTGGATACCTATGCAGTCAGGGAAGAGAGATAGCCATGACATTAAGTCAGTTTCCTGGAACTGCTGGCCTGCATTTTGTTGTGGCAGCCTTTCTCCATGACAGGTTTTGGCTTTACCTCAAACTGGTGAAATTTAACAAATTAATCACCACAGAAATTTCTACAGGGTTTGGTTTGTCTGCCACGTGTCAGGATTTATCCTCATAATTGTCTTTTCCAACCTTACTGTGCAGGGACTACTACTCAAATAGCCTTTGGGAAGAACCAAGGTTCTTGGATAAAGTAGAGATTTCCAACTAGATAAATGGCAATCAGCTAAAAGTTTTTTAGGGGACTTTTTGCTATAGCAATAGCTTTGGGGTTTTTGTCAGCTAGGACAGAGTAAAGGAGTGTTCTGGTTTGAGAAGCGAGACCAGTGCGGCACCCCAAGTCAGAAATACAATTTATTAGAAAAAGGGAAAATAAAACAAAAAGGAAACAAGACACATGCAATAAGAAAAACCACTGACAAAGTCAGAATACAACCTGACACCCTATGGTGATATCAGTCTGAGCAGAGTGGTCCTGTTGAAGCAGTGATCCTGTAACAAACTGGGTCTGACGATCCAGCAGTAGCTCTTACCCTCTGGAAGTCCAGTAGGCAAGCGCTGCTGTGGTGTTCAGAGTCCCAGCTTATATCCAGGCTGGAGTGCTTTGTTCCCCCCTCTGGGCGGAGCATCTCACAATGGGATGTGAAAAGGCTTGATGGGCCATTAACAGAAGATTTATCCCCATTGTGGAAGAGACAATGAAAGCTGCTTTTGGATGGTTTCTTATCAGCTGGCTTATCAACAGAAGATCTCCCATCCCAGTTCTGACAGATGGTAATAGAATACATTTGGTTACATCTTGCTCTGCAGCCCATGACAAGGAGAAAACCAGAACAGTCACTTCCCCCTTCTTTGGGATGAACATATCCAACAGCTCCCTAATCTATCCCCACTGGTGACCATCCCTCCACTCCATGCATGAACACCATGACAGGAATAACCCGATCACCATTTGTATTCAGCAAAGAAGGGGTTAATCAGGGCCAAGAGCACCTTGTAAATAGACTGAAAGTGTAACCTTTGCTTATAAATCATGAGTACAGCCCCAGAACACGCCTTTAATCCTGTAATTACATTCAGAACTCACTGTTTCAGTCAAGGAAATACTAGCTCCTCTCCAAATGACACTGCGGCTGACCTTAAATGATATGTTAGCTCCCCAAAATGGCCACAGAGCTCCAGTGCTTCCAGCATCCCATTCCTGGTCCGTGGAACAGGGAGGGGGACACGCCCAGCTGTGTCACCCTGAGTTCTGTGAGCTGCCCTCTGGGGCCCTGCTTCCCACCAGCAGCTCCCTGAGAGAGGAAAACTGCCCGCAGACACCAGGTTGGCTTTGCCCTTGTGGCTGACAGGAGACCAGATCCTCAGCAGCTTGGGAGCAGTCAGGAGCTCAGCCACGGGCCACAGGGCAGGCATTACTGGTGGAACGTGGTGTGCCTTCCTGCAGTTCCCCTCCTTTTGTGGTCACAGCCTATCCCCACCATCCCTCGGGAATAACAGCGGTCAGGAGCAGTGTGAGGGCAACCAGGTTGCTCCCTTTCCAATCCTAGCTCTTCTTCTGCACCAGCCTCTCCCAACAAACAGACTGAAGTCTCTCTCTGGCCACTGAATGGCTGCAAGAGGCAGCACAGCCCACCAGACCACCCTCAGGCTGGTCCCCTGTCAGAGTCCTGCCTGTGCCACTCAGCTCTTACTCAGAGATGAAAGGCTGGAGACTTCAAGAGTTTTCCACCACAGCAGAAATGTGGGCTGATCATCTTCCTTGGGAACTCTATAAGAGCAACTTGCGCAGCCAAGGTTTTCATTTATTCCCAAAGCATCTACAGTATCTTTTTTTTTTTTTTGTGAGACCCAGGATTATTTTCATCCCTATTCACCTCCTCTTCATATCTGTTTCCTGTAGAAAATGTGCACCAACAGCTTAATACACATGCTTGGGAAAGTTTTTCAGGCCTGATCATAAACCTTCCTCAGATATGTTTTCCTCCAGTAATTTCAGAATCTCTCTAGGTAGATCAGCAAGAAAAGAAAAATTATAAGAAAGGGGAATCCTAGTGGCAGTATAGCACCTGTCTCCCAGCTGTTCTGCCCTGGGATATTTACTTGAGCTAAATCTTGCTGAATGTTTATCAGAGCTTTCAGCTTCCACTGGGAAATGGAGTTGCTTCTTTCTAGACTCATTAGTCTTAGGACATAACAATGTGCTGTTTCTGAGGCATCTCAACTGGACAAACGAAGCACACATCTAGTATTTCCAAAGAGTGGCTGGCAAGATCCTACAATGAGCAGATGTTCTGCCAGCACCTCCTGAATTGCTGGAGTTCTTAAAGTTGTAAACAGGGTTATCACATTGCAGTGAACTCCAAGATCTCTCTGGATTGGATCCATTTTCCATCCCCTTCATGGGAGTGATCCAGGAGCTGGATGATTCATTAGGGGCGACTGGCCAGAGCACACAGCAGCAGCACGTGTCCTGGGTTTTTATGGGAGTAGTTGTGTCAGTAGCAGAGTATTGTCCTCACTGCAGAAATGCTTCTGTGAGTTTCACCTCGTAGCTGCCTCACTGCTGTCCTTACTGAATCTTCACTTGGAAGATCTTGCCTTCTCCCTAAATTTGCTTTGCTCAGCATCTCAAGGACAGGAAATACCAAAGGCAAAGCTGGACCAACAGGTCATGGTCTGTTAGTGGCACATCAAACAATAGAGTCTCAAATGTCAAATGAAAATGTACACCCATGGTTCCCCTTTAAATTTTGTATCCTTCACACTGGGCAAGAAAGTCAAATATTCACACCCCTCTGCCAAAAAACCTACATCTGCAGGGGTGATGTGGTGACCTGACCATCTGTCTGAGGTCATGATGAAATGCAGAGACTACCACTGTCTTATCCAGGACAAGGTTATGTAGGTTATGTGTTTCAGTGTTTGTACCTGTAGGGACACCACAACAGCCTGTCAGCCCAGATGGAAAAGCAAGTTCCTTGGCTCTTCTGTTCTGGCACTATTAAGGACAGTAAGTAAGGGCAGAGGGTAATACTGATTAGTGTAGCTGTGTAGAACTGGCTGTTCAAGTCATACTTGGTTTTCAAACCTGCTATTGAAAACACTTCTTGCAGCTGAGCCAGTTCATATCAATTTCTTGAGTCCTAACCTCCAACTCAGCGACTAGGAATTCACACACTTCCTCGTAGAAAGCTTGAGCATGGTACTTCTGCAAGGATCCTGAATTTCTAAATGTGTGATAATCTTACACCTTTGCTCACAGTCAAGTAATTTCTTGCTTGAAAAGTCTCCTTCAGCTTTTACAACCTATATCCCCAAATACACTCTTATTTTCTCCCTTCTCCATTGCAAAATGTTAGCATCCAGACTAGATGTGAGCCATTCCAGCAACACATGGCTGATAGCTTTTTAGGCTTGGCTCCCTCTCTGGGGGAAGACTGCCCAGAGCTGATCTGTCCCCCAGTGTTAAGGAGGAATTGCAGCTAAGAAGCATTTTTCAGAGTTACATCCCAACTTTTACAGGCCACAGATAATCAATCTTGCCAAAAGCACTGTAGAAATCTTCCATCTTATGTACAGGATACATGCCACTGAGTTTTACCATTTCTCTGTAATTTCCTCTAAGTTCATATATTCCCAGTGACAGCTAGGCAAATCCACTCAATTTAGAACAGTGAAGGGAAGAAAGAACAACTTCTTTATTTGAGGATCTTCCTCCTGTTACTGCTGCTACCACAGAATGCATTTGAGCAGGTTAAACTGACCTCCATTAGCACCCTGTGCTGCTGAGATAATACCACAGCACCATAACAATTTAGATTGTCAAACTTTGGCTGCCATGGCAAGGCAGGACCATTGTAGAACTGATTTATGTGACCAAATGGATGTGGTGTGTTTGAATTTGCCTTCAGAAATCACAGCTTTTCCACAAGACCTCCTCCTCTCCCCTTGAGGTATGCAGTGAGATTTTAGCAGAACAGATAACTCCAGGATGAGAGGAAGTGGACCTCACATTATGGGTTTTTCCTGCCATGCAATTTGGGGAAAGCTGAACCGAGGAAAAGGAGAGCTCAGAATCCATGCACTGACAGGAGTGGAAAATTGGCTGCAGAGCAAGAACTGACAGATAATTCTCAATGGAATTCTTTCTAAGCGGGAAGGAAGTTGCTTATGGAATACCACAAGGATTAGCACTGGGCCTGCACAGCTTTTAATTATTTATATTGTATAAATTAGAGCTGGGGAGCAACTGGAGCAGAAAAAAACTCCTTACCTGGCAAGCCAACACTTCTTCCTCCAAACCAAGCTTTTGCTCTGTTTCATGCCTACTCTCCATTCTTTCTCCCTTTCAGACCTCTATTCTCCATCATTACCCAACCTTTTTTTTTCCTCCTTTTTACCTTCTTTTGCTCCAAGATTGTATGACATGATGCTATGCTCCAGTATGGTCTGTAGATATTGCAACTCCACCAGCTTGTAACTCAAAAGGAGGCACAGTCAAGGCTGTGCTGGCATTTTGGCTTTTAACCTGCTCATTGCCAATCATTAGTGATATGCAATCACTTAGAGCCTTGCTGCAGTAGGTCTCTGTGCCCTCCTATAACAGGAGAGTTTCTGCCCCCAAAATCCAAGGAACCATGAGCCAGGTCTAGGCAGGAACCTCACATTGCCACTGATCTCTGTGTCCTAAGTTCTTCCCTAGCTATGCATGAGATTGGTACCTGAGCATGACAAAGTCCAGACAGGAGTTTTCCTTGACTTGTGGCCTGGACAGCCTAGAGGGCTACGTCCACCCACTCCAGTGGGCCTGGAACTGGAAGCAGATCTGGAGTCTGCTATGTTTGATGCCCAATCTACCAATGACCAACACTTTGGATGAGTATGATATCCAGGCTAAGTGGGACCAGACCCAGGATGCAGGTTATTTTCAGACTTGCTATGCAAGGAATTTCTAGTGCAGTGACACCTGGGAGGTGACAGAAGACAAGCTCACTTCATGCCACCATCTCTGCCATAGTGTTGATTACAAGCTGTGCAGAAGGACACCCTTGAATGCCCCTCTTTCAAGGGGTATTTTTGTTTCCAGTCCCACTGAAATGGGGGTTGGGGACCTGTTCTTTAATTAAAAGAAGTGACAGGGAACTGGCAACCCCTTTGCCTTGCAGAGGTGGGACTTGTCCTGCTTCAATGGGTCAGCTGGCTGAAGAAATTGAGGCTGAACATGAGCCACCTGCAGAGCCTGATCTCTACCATTCACTCCTTTCTCAGCTGAGGCACTATCACTGTTCAGTGAGGAAACCAACACAATCTGCAGCTTCACAGGGTAACCATGCAGTTGGGAGGAAAAGTCAGGAGCCATGAATTTTGCAGTGAAAAGGAGTCATCTGAGCACTTGTTTGACTCATCTTGCATTTTTCCAACAAAGCCTTTTTTTTTAAGAGCTGAGCTACAATATATGAGAAAAGGATACACAGCCTCAATTTACAGGCATATGAACTGCCTTCTTCAGATAAGACTAAAGAAATAAATGTTCAGCCTGGGACTAACTCCATCAGCTCCTACACAGTCACACTAGGTCTGAATCTGATTCACAGAACAGAAGAAAACAAACAAAGTAACTCCAAAAAGGTCAAACAGCCAAAGAAAGGGAGAGGAATGGAATGGGAAACCCAGTCAGTGGTTTCCCTCATGTCCTGAACTTCTCATAGGCCTGAACCCTGAACCCACAACGTAAGCACAGACATTTTTCATTACAACAAAGGTATTTCAAAGCATTGGGAACTTGGCAGTTGAGCCTAATTCTGCCCATACAGCCCCCACCAGGAGCCAAAGGGGATCAGTTTCATTGCTCAGGTGGCTAACTAGGATCAGATGAGGACTGAGGTTTGGGGTTGCTTGTCCCTATGCTCTACAGTCACTCATCCAGCAGCAAGACAGGTAGAAAGTTATGGGATGCAAATGGATGTTCCCTCCAGACTGACTTTTCCTGGGAAAAGCAAATTCATTGAGGCGAAAGCTTTTCTGGCCCCAGCACATTCTCATCCAGTGAAATACTGGCACTTCCACTCACAGGAATGAAGATTTCCATCCCAAACCAATGTGAGATCCTTTCTCTCACAACAGCCAAAACTTAATGCCTCAGAGGAAAGCAATAAACTGCCACAGCACACCGGGCCAATTTTGTGTGGCTAAAAGGAGCAGAGGATTGGGCTATTTCCTTCCTGGCTTCCAGGATGATCTCTTTGCTGATGCCTGAGATCTCATTACTTCCCTCCTTCTCTTGCATGACTGCAAGCACATCTGCATCTGCACTTCAGTGTGTTGCAAGCCACCACTTTTCTGAAATTTCTGGTGCCTGCTCTCCATCCTGCATGTAATGCAATCCCCTGCTGCCATGATCAGCTGCACCAGCCAAACTTCTTGTGTAATCACTGAGGTGGGAAAACAAGCATGCCATGTGTCTATGAAGACACAGATTAAACAAAAATCTCCATGGCTTTGCTCTGCTTGGACAACAACCACATCACCTCCAAGCCCACAGGCAGATTGTACAGTCATCTGAGAGGGTGATGCTCACTTTGTGCCATGCAGTCACAGGCCATAGCCAGGACTCACCTGGTTTTGTCTGCCACCCCCTGTTACCAGGACTTCCTAAGAAACGTGACTGGTGTGATGCATGTCTGCTCTGCCATGTGTAATTTTTAACCCAGTTGGTTTCTTTCAACCAACTTCCATAAGGGGAGTTCAGGGTGATAGCTAAACACCAACATTTGACACTGTGTGTCTAAAACTGAATCCTGCTCTTATAAGAGAAATGTGATCAGCCACCTGAGCATCTACATGAGACACCACATGCTCCTTGAAGGGCCTCAGCCATGGGACAACTTTCAGCAAGAACCTTCTGAGAAAGTAAAATGAGCCAGATGTAAGACAGAGCTTTGCAGACACTTTGGTACCCATTACCCTGCCTGACTCCTTCCAACACAGAGCAGTGTGACCTCTTAGAAGGAAGAAGGATGAGGCAAAGCAGTGGAAGCAGCAGTAGTACCAGAGCATACTCAAACAGCATGAAAGAAGAGCCATGCATGGGAAGACACAACCTACCCTCCAGTGGCTCAGCCCCAGGGCTACGTAGAGGAAGGACAGAAAGCCTCCTTGCAGTGAAGTCAAGCTGCACTGGAAAAGCTTTGGCTAGGAAAGGAAAAATCTTTTGCTTAATTACACCCATGATGTGTCCTTTCTGAGGAACACTGAAGAGGGCAAAGTGTTTCCATTTAAACAATAACAGAAAGGGAAAGTTTCCATGACCCTGTTCTCAGGATAAACAGAGGGATGGGTGGCAAGGGCTCATTGTCTATTGTTTGCCGACAGTTTTGCTTTGTATTTCTGAAACCAACCAATCAAGAACCCAGAGGGCTGCCAGACTGCCTGCAAACCCCACCTTCTCATCCCTTCTATTTTACAAAGTGCCTTTTATTTTTAACATTATTCCCTAAATGAACAGGCTTTTGCAATCTCACTCATTCTCCATCTGCCCCTCCCCATAGCAGCTCTGAAACCCATAGGTCCTTTCCACTGAGTTTGCTCAAAGGGAAGAGGTCTCAAAGATAAGAATCTGCTGTAAGGTATGTGAAAAGGATTTAGAGAGAGGATACAGTCTGTATTAGAGATCTGGGTGTATCAGGGATCTCACAGTAGGGTGAGAGATGAACTCAGCCATATCAATCCCCATACAGGTGCACCATCATTTACTACTCTACTCAGGCCAGGCTGCCCAAGGGTCACAGCCTTGATCAAGGATTTGCAGGAGCTAATTATGCACCAAGACAATATCAAACCCCACTTCCCACAGCGTCTGAGGTGCTGCACCCCTCTGAGCCCAGACACTGTTAGGCTTGGAGATGCCTCTGGACTACCCATGGGAACACGAGAAAGCTTTGCTGTAGTGGAACAGCTGACAGAACCTCACCAACAGCCACAGGCAGAACTAACTCAGCGCCAAAGAAGTTACAGCCTGTGAGACTTCACCTTGAGCATCCCAACTGCTCTGCTAGGGCTGTCTCTGTGCTCCCCACAGGGGATAGAAAGGGACCTATGCCTCCTTACAAAGAGTCTGGCAGGGGCTGGTAAATGCTTTTGTGTGGCCTCACTCTTTGTGAGCAGATCATCTCCAGCAGAGCAGAATCAAAGGCATTACAAAGCTCTGTATGGGTGCTGTGCTCTGGGGTGTGTCCCTAGCATAAGTCCCTGGAGAAGAGAAGTAAGGACTCTTCACTGAGTTTCTGACCTGGCCCCTAGGAAACAGTTCATAGAAATGCTCCTCACAGCCTGGTTTAATGTTCTTGTACCTCGGGGCTGTGTCTGGTGGTCTCTGTCTCTTTGATGGGGTGACAGTTCCCCTCTCTTCCCAGAAGAAAGACATGATTATGCAATGTTTCCATCATCACAGAAGGGGAAAACAAGAAGCTTCCCCATGGATCTATGGCATGGCTGGACTCAGAGCCACTCGGCCAGAGGTCTTACACTGTTAGCAACAACTTGCCAGCCCCTCCATGCCTCAATTTTCCAGCAGAGCCCTCTGAATCCTATTGCTCCTGCAGCTGCAATGCTCAGATCCCAGAAACACTGGGATTGACACCAGTAGATTTGTTGCAGCCTCCCTCATTTTGCAAGACTGTTTCAGGCACTCTTGTTTCCCTGGGGGACGTTACTGATGTGCCCAAACAGAATCACCAGCAGAGACCAAGTTTCTCAGGCTGCCACCTCCTATTGCAGCAGCAAGAAACCGAATGAACAAGCCTTGGCTTCAGGGAAGGAGCTGAGCCCATCAACTCTCTCACACTGCCATGGGAGTGCAAAGCTGAGCACCTCTGCCCTTTTCTCCACACTCACCAAGGAGTAGGTGCCATGGGCATGAAGCATCTCCGTGGTTCAGAGAAGCCAACTTCCTGGCAAAAGGTACCCCTAGTCAGATGGCATCCCAATGTTTTCCCCACTCCTGCCTCTCTGCCAGCCAGACTCCATCTCCCTAGCTGTCACTTTGTCATGTGCCTTCTCATTCCCAGCTGTGCTGAGGCTTCTCCATCCACCATCAGGCAGTGGAGCTCACCACAAATTGCTGACTCCCTGTGTCTGCAGAAACATGCCCCATCAGTGGGGGGTGGGTGAGAAGAGGAGCTAAGGAGCTCTGTGCCAAACACACACACCCCCCAACTCCGATTGTTTTCCCTGCAAGGCTGCCACGGCTCCAAGGAAAGCTCCCTGAACCCACAGAGCAGCTACTGGCTCAGACAACACAGCTCCAGGGCCCTAAGCCCAGCTGTGGCTCTGTGCCCCAGCCCCTGAGCTCACACACATTTTCCACTTCACACAGATGCTGCTCAGCTAACCAGAGGCCAGGCTGCAGGAGTCAGCAAACCTCCAAAGGGAAGGCCAGGAAGGAAGAAGACTCGGGGGCTGGCAGCTATTTACTCTCAGACAGGCAGCCCCTCTGGCCTGAGCATCCCTCTCAGCAAGGAGCAGCACTGCCTGACAAGGTGCCTGACAAGCACAGGAGGCACCTCTCACTATCTTCCTGATGGTGCAATTTCAAGAACAAACCTCTATCTGCAGCCACTTTACCTCCCCACTCTTGTTGCAGATTTTCAATCACCAACAGTATTTACATTTCCTCTGCAACCTGCTGAAACCCTTCAGCCCCTTCCTGAACTTCAGGTACCTGTTGGCCTCTCTAAAATGGAAAAGACCAGTTTTTTGCTCCTGTTTCACCAAAGAGCTGTGAAAAGATTCACCACTTGGAGTTTTGCTTCTCTCCTGTCTCCTCAAAAAATGGCACTGGAATTGGGGTTGAGGGCAGATGCTCCAGCTGGGACCCTTGGAAAGACAAAATTACCATTAGCCTTCAACTAGTGTTATGGAGAAACACTGTGCCCACTATTCTTCCTGAGGTTACCTGGGAAGATCTGTGGTGGTTTTCCTACTTGACAGACTAAAACTGAGCAGTGTCAGTAACTCCAGATTCTCTTCCTTCCCAGGAAGGACCAGGTAAAATATCTTGCCTGTGAGTGTGACATGGCTAGGGGAGCTTTCAGCAGGTCTATGCTTTTAATGTGTTCTCATCCTCCTTCAAAATAGATAAAATGAAAAATCTGGTGTCTCCCCAAAAGCACTGAAACCTTTTATATAGACATATTGCTGCCAAGTCCAGCCCAGGGTAGTCAAGACTAGTGTTGAGCAGCTCTTTACCAGCTGGATTCACACCCCAGCTTTTCCTACCTGCATTGTTGTGTCTTTCACAGCTGTTCATGCTCCAGCATGGCCATTGCTCAGAGCTAAATCAGCAAAGCCTGGGTTTCTCCAGGTAAGCACCTAACAACTTGGGCTCTATGCTGAGACTTGAGAAGTGAATACACAGTGACCACCCAAACCACACTTCTTTGTGTGACCAAGGTCACATCTGAACTTAAACTCCCAAGTAAATAATCCCTTACAGGGATCCTTTTGTGCTTCTTTGGGTTTATGCCCTACACAAGATGGGCTTCTTGGTGCCTCCCAGTGCCTACCCATGAGAAATTTTAGGTACAGAACTGCCATGAAAACAGGGTGTACTCTGGCACAAGGGGAAGATTTATTTTGCTGGAGTTGCCTGACTGAACTACTTCAAACACAGTAAAGGCTGTGAATGTCCCCCCAAATCTCAATGCCATTTACCAGCATGCCTTCCCTTCCACTCCATGAGTGGAAGATATCCAACTTTGCAGCTGCTTGAAGGTGACTGGGTAAACATACAAAATACTCCCTCAAAAAAAAAATAATAAAAAAAATAAATAAAAACAACTAAGCAAATAAAATTTTGAAACATGATGCCATTTAGCCAGCACAGTCACAGTCTCACTGTAAGCTCCACCAAAGGGCAACCAAGAATCTGGGAAGGAAAGCAGAGCTTGATCTCATCTACAATTTCACAGAGCCTCTGACATTAGCAGGAAAAATGAAATCCCCAGACAGGCAAGAGGTGAAAGTCCTGCATTGTTTGTCCAGCTTTTTGCTGAAGCCTCTTGGGGTAGGACAGAAAAAAACCACCATTTTGAGTCCTGACAGCAGACTTTTTTACAATAGGGTGCTTTTTCGTTATTGGACTGAGCACCAGCAATGGCAAATACAATTCACATTGATCTTTACTAGGAAGGCCATGGAATGAGTGCTTGGCTGGCTGGACAGATCATAAAGGTGAGCACAGGAACCCACCTGCCTCACACTGAGATATGAAGCAAGAGAGTTCTGTTCACCTGGGGTTGTCATCAGGCCATGTTTCCCAATCCCCTCTTGGCACATCCTCTCCCTGCTCAGATGGGTGAGGATTTGTACGTGGGTTACCATAACTCAGCTCTCAGAAATGAGATGAGCTGCCTGTGCTAGCCAGGACCTAGCCTGGTAAACAAGGAAGAAGAAATGAAACCCAGGTTTCATTTCATGCTTCAAAGAAGCATGAAACCCAGGTTTCTGCCCTGTTCTCACTTGGGCAGGTAACTCATCTTGGTGCCCCCACCTAAGAAGTGCAGATGATCTGCAGCTACAAACCCCTCCTGATGTGCAAACACAGCAAGGGGTTTAGATATTCTCTCAGCGATTCCTCATGGCTTATCACCATCAAAATGTCTGCCATGTGTCTGGGCTCTCAGACATCCTCTGCAGCATGACCACATGGTGCTGCCCAGGGGATTTAGAGGCCCCATTCCAAAGCAAACACTTGCTTGGCTTCACAACAGTATCTTTGCAAGATAAATCACACCGCTCCCTGCCTTCCCCATCCAAGAGCAGTATTTATAATCAGAGCTTTTATTTTGCAAAGCAGAGCTACACCCTGACCTCAGAGGGAAGGAGGAAGATGCTTTCTCTCTCCTGGAAGGAGGTCTGTTCCCAGTCTCAGTCTGGAATAGCATGGATGAGTTCAGCAGGGGCAGCATCCAGTGCTGAGAGGAAAAATCCCTTTGACACAGCCCATTTGAGGTTTGGGGTGAGGAACAGTGGTGGGAAGGAATTAAACACCATAAAAACGTAAAAGGAGTGCTAAAGACACACACTGCCATTTAAATAGGTCGGCATGATTAAAACCTGATGTGTTGTAAGATCTTATGGGCATCTCATTAAAAACCTATTACTTAAAAAACACAGCTTAGATAGGAATGTTGTTAAAGGGCAACTTAAAATAAAACTGACCATCTGGTCCTCATTAGGCAATTGTCTATAACCACCATGTTATTATAAAATCCACTGTGTGCTCCACATCTGCTTATCTCTGCTCTCCCTGCCTGCCCCTAAAAGGGCAACACTGGCTGAGCCTGAGAGTCTGGGAGGAGCCCGATCTAGGGGAGATGGAGGGGGTCTATGCTGGTGTAGGATTTCTAGGTGATAGTGATCAGCTCTTCCTACATTACAAGTCTGTCCATGCACTCATTATTTTATTTATCCCCCTGCCTTCTATCCATTCCTGCACAGTATTTCTGTTGCAGTATCCACATTTTTTTTCTGTCTCACAGTGTAAATGCCCCAGGTTTTTATCTCACCCCACGTTCAGCTTTGGCCAGTGCCCACAGCACACTCAGCACATTCAGTTAGTGGTTTATTTTCAGCCAGGAACTCTGGGTTCTTTCACCCCAACACAACAGCATGATCCTAGGACCCATGCCCTGTGCTGCAGCCCCACATTGCAAAAGCATGGAGTGGGTCAGCATCAGAAGAGGAACATGAAAGACCAGAACCCACCTCCAGTTAATGCTAGACTGATAAGTCCAACATTTCCTGGAGCTGTTGCACTCTGACATGGTGTTTAGAGACCAAGACAAACTCACCCAGACATTCCTTGTCCCAGGGCAGCTCTGGTGGAATAACATACCAAACCTGCACGTAGAACCATCAAGACTTTTTGTCAAAAATATTACAGGAAATCCTATTTTAACACAGGAAATCCTACAAGTATGTTAATATTTTCTACGCAGAAAACAAAAATAATCAACACTGAAAAAAAGCCAAACATATATTATTAGGCTTTGTGCTTGTTAGTGGCAGAGTTTAGGATGAAGGGGCTTTGTAGGAACAGCTGAAGGACTATCCACCCAAGGAAGGTGTCCCCAGAGGAGCTTGTCCTCTGGACTATGCCCAGGAGCAGGGCCACATGCTGATCACCAAGTACAACAACCCCAGAGAAGGCAACCAATTTATCAGTCCTGAGTTCATACAAAGAACTCAGTCAGGAACAATTAATAGGCAAAAGATGAGCTACAGTCCACATCAGAGGACAGATATGGGATACAAGTTACCTGGAACACAAGTTCAGTCTGTCCAGGAGGCAGATCAGAAGCAAGACTACAGCCAACCACACTCACAACACAGGAGAGGACTAAATACCCTGGGGCAAGCTGAAACTGAGCTCCTGGGAAGGTGTGGGTGGAGGTCCCAGGAGAAGTTAGGACAACTAGTGCCTATTAGTACACTAAGGGAGCTGCCAGAAGAGCTTCTGTACCAAGGGAGGCCAGGGACAGGGGTATTGTGAGTGGAGGAGTGATTTTAGCAAAGGAGTAAAGCACTGAGTCTGCACCAGAACAACTCACAAAATCATTTCATTCATCTCAGCATAATATCCAAGCCCTCCAGCTAGACTGTAAGAGACAAGCACTTGCCTGACTTGTCATTAATGTACCCTGTCTGACCCTCCCCACAGAACACAGCTAGCATGCTCCTCCATGCTGAGGAGTGGGACCACACTTCCATGGTGCAGTACATTAGTCCATCCAGCATTTACAGCATCAAACCAATGGAGACTCCTCCTGTCATGGACCTCGGACTCAGGAAGCAGAGACATGGCCATTTTAAATGTCTAAACCATCTTTCCAGACCCAAGGATGGGGATTTCTCCAAGAGGCAAGGTTCAGAGGAACCATTTGCCAGACTCTTAGCACTTTCTATGGAAAGCTCTGATCAGAGGGAACATGCAGGTGGTCCAGAGACACGGAATGTGAGCTTGGAAGCCCTAGGAAACACTGCCTGCCAATCCTACCTGCAGTGCTGGAGAGGCAGGTTTCCAAGAGAGACCCAACACCACTGAAATGCTTTTGTCTTGCTTACAGAGGAGGAAAGCAGAAGGATGGAAACAGACACTTGTCGAGTAGGAAATGATTGTAGGAACAACATCCTGACTGCTTTTTTAACATCCTGCTTTTTTAAAGGGACTGGAGGCACAAAACAGGTTTTGCTGGAGTTTTCATCTTGCCTCCCCAGGGAAGAAGTCAGTTATTTGCAGTTTGCTCCAAGAATTCACCCTGACACAGTGCTCTGTGTTTACCACCAAGGTACACCTCCTGTCCCCAGGCTCTGGAGAGCAGGGTCAGATGCTGTTTCAGGAACACAGGGGCATGTGTGTGTATGTGTTTGTTTGTTTGTTTGTCTGTTTGTTTATTTGTTTGTCATTGGGATGTTGTGAAGGCTGCTTGGTTAGTTTGTTTGTTTCTTAAATCTCCCAGGGGAAGTTTCTGGCAGAAAGCACCTCCTGAGCGAGCTTGGATCAGGGTGTGCTTTGGCTGGGAACTGAGGAGATCTGCGTATGAAGAAACAAGAGGTGAAGAGGAGACGTATGAGGCCAGAGGGCTAAGGATTTGGCTTTGCTATCTAATGTGCTCATCAGGCAGGGACAAAAACAATCAGAAAATCAGAAACAAGCTTTGCCCACAACACAGCTCAAACCTCAGTAAAAGCATTGGAAATATTTTCATTTCAATTTTTTGCCACTCTTGGGCCTCCTTGTGTATTTTATGTGACAGGCACTACTCTGGTTCCCATTGAGATCAGTGGGAAGCAGCCTACTTTAGGCTGGAACACTGTGAACCCCCTGCTTTGAGAGAGATTGAGAGATGCTAATGCAGCCTAACATCTCAGAGATCTTGGACGTGGTTTTCTCTTGGAGTTGCATCCAAGGCAATTAAAATTCCCTACAGGAGCACCTGTCAGCCAGCCTTACCTCTGCCACTTGTTGGACCATTTCTGCAGGGACTTTTCCCACAAAGATACCCACGGAGCTCAAAAATACGCCTGGTGGGGAAATCTCCAGACTGAAGGGAGAGCCAGAGGGCTGGCTCAGTGCTGTCACAACAGCCAAAGAAACATGCTCTGTGGCTGCTGAGCTATCACAAAGCCATAGGAGCTGTGGTGAGCTGCAGTTTTCATGCAGGCTGGGTCTGCAAACCACCTCAGCTGACCATGTCATTGGTTTCAGAGAGGTTGGACATGTGGAAAATAGAGCTACCTTTCCTGTTCACTGTTTCCCTTGGGGTGAACGAATATTGCACAGATCACTACAAAGAAATCTTTCTAACAAGATGCCAGGTCCCATCTGCTCTGGGAGAAATCACACTCCTGCATTCAAAAAATGCTGATGGAAGTAACAGATGATGTACTAATGATCCTTGGGGCTTTTAGACAGGTTTACTTAGGAAACCAGGCATGTGAGATCACATTGTCTTTTAGTCTGCCAATACATTTGTCTGGGTCCTTCCTAATAGCTTTTTAACTCACAGGTCAGCTTTAAGAAAATATAACAGAGGAGTATAAGTCTCCAAAATAGAAGCTTCCTCTGACTTTCATGAAAGTGATTGACCAAGTGTAAGAAAAAAAGAGAAAAGCATCGGTCTAATAAAAACACCTACTGCTGCATGAGCTCAACCCTTTACAGGGCTTCAGAGAATCCACAGAGATGCTCACCTTAAAGCTGCATTAGAAACAATGCTTCCTCCATTTTCCCAGTTACACAATGATTTAGGACAACTTTAGGCTTCAGGTTTTCCATAAATGGTTGTCCTTGCCCCCTTTATCATACTATTCATGTCAGGACAGAATGTCCTGACACAAGCACATATGTGTGTGCTCGTTGGTACAGATTGTGTTCTGGATAGTGAGGAAAGACACACAGGAAGTGAATGGAAGCTGCAAACCCCAATGCCCAAGGGATCAGCATGGTGTCAATTTCTGTAGCTGGTGCTAACACAGGAACACTAAAGCACAGCTCTCCTGGTAGCACCTGGCACCACCACATGCCTGGGGAGGTACCAGAGCACTTATGCCAAACAGAATTCTTTGCTTGTTTTTAAAATGGCCTCAATCCTCTCCTGCTCCCAACACCCCTCTTTTCACTGGTCACATCACTGGTTTGGAGGACAGGTGTCTGCAGTTTTCACTCCAGAGGCTGATGCAAGAGGAGATCCAGCAGAGTTAGCGCGTAGCCGTACCCAGAGAGGATTAATCAGTCCCACCTGCTGTGTCTCATCACACACCCGATACTCCTCATGTATTAACGACTGGAATGCCACCTCTGCTACTTTATCCTGGGCTTCCTTGCCCAGCTATGCCAGGCACAAAAAGCCTTTTCCTTCCCTGATCTCCTTCTGGACCTGGCACAAATATGTGGAAAGAGAGGGGAGGATGGTGAGATACTTGTTTTATTTTTCCTTTTCTTTGCTTTTTTTTGTATCATCAAAAGATTTCAGTGGTGAAAGATGCTCTGTCAGTGTGTGCTGTGAGTGGTGTGGTGTGGGGTCAGCTGTGAACAGACGGCAAGTTGTAGTCACAGTCCCTGGCCAGCTGGGAATTGCACATCTCCTATCATATTTATTGGTCACACATATTCTGTCACCTCCCCCTTTCTATTTACCCATTGTCCAGCTGCTGTCTCTCATCTTTTAGATCTCTGGGACATGGAGATCCAATTAAGATGATTACAGCCATGTATGAGCCTTCAGCTGCCTCCTAACATACATATTTGTAATAGTGTTTACATGCTCATTTCCATTCAAAGGCATTATCAAACTTGACTTCTTATGTTGATATACATAAGCAGAAAGTCAGAGACCTACCCAAGATTCAGCAGCCCTAGGAAAATGGATTTAAGGAACTGCAAAGTACAGATTCACACCACAGGCAGTGAGGTACCCTGAGATATTCTGGGCCCATCCAGAGTGTCTGATGATGAATGGATCAGCCTGAAGATCCATTTCAGAAAACCCTCTGAACCTTGGTAAAGTATTCTAACAACATCATACATCAAAACCAGTTAAGCAAATTCCTAGAGCAACCCAAAGGAAGGACTCATTTAGCCTGTTATGAAAACTATAAATAAAGTAGAAAAGCATATTGCATATTATTTCCCTTTAAACCCAAACAATTAACAAAATGGGGGACATTTTATGATTGCTTCCATTTGAAAAATCCATTACACAAGTGCAATATATTCTCAATGATATCTTGTAAACGTTGTTTTGTCTGATTTTTTTTTATTCTAGTTTCCTTTAATAGCAGTGGTAACAGTGGCATCCCATTTTATTGCTGAAAATTCCCTAAGTAAGTTCCCTATGTTCCTGTGAATTTTATTTCTAGAAAACCTTATATCTTTCTTTGCTTCTTTGCATGTTATATCCTTGCTGCACAGGTAATTCAGAAGTTGTCTCAATTTTAGCTTACTTTCTCTATTCCATTTCTACAGGAAAAAAATCCTGGGCTTGGGTTTGGAGGTGCTTTGAACCTGGACAGGCTCAGCTGGCTGAGGTATTCATAGGAGCTTTGAAGCAATAGATCTGACAAAATCACAAGGGTGCTGACAGTCCTCTCATCCCTGTTTTCCCACAGTTGTTCCTGAAGGACAGACAAAATTCTTCTGAAATGAACGCAAGCAATGGGGGGAAAGATCAGAGAAGCTGGTAGGAATTCACCTGCCAGTGTAGTTATAAAGGAGTAGGGGTGACGTGAGCTGCATCTTTCACTGTGCTCAGCATACCATCTAAAGCTGGAAGACTTTTCCCCAAGGCAGCCCAGTCTTCTGGCATACCCAGCTCCCCTCATGGCCAAGAAATGTAGCCTGAACCTCAGAGAGTTGAGGTGCAAGACACTTTTACAGGAAGTTTGCAGTCAGGAGATGGTAATAGCTGTCCAAACAGGTATTCCACTCCATAGCTGGGAAAAAACTGAACAGAGTGTGATGCTGGATTCAGGGCAATCCAGAGACATCTGGGTTAAAATATACAGAGGTATTTATCTCTGGCTGTCTTCACATCAAGATTTCACATCACAAATATGACCCAAGGACAGGAGATGCTAAACCTCCACCATTTGAAATGCCACCTCGTGTAGTACACGAAAGAAACAAAGCAGGTGACCTCCTAACAGCTACTGGAGCACCTCAGCCTGGGTGTGTCTGAGCACTCAGGAGCCATGTGAGCATCTGTAGGAAGAATCTAGCAGCAGAAAGCTGTTTAAGAAAAGTGCAGCAATGAAAAATGCTCAGGTGCATTGCAATCTGAAGGAAGAGACAAGCACTCTTCTTCCACACCACACCACCAAGTGTACAAGTCCTAGCCCTCAGCCTAGACCCAGCTTATTCTTGCAAGCTCACTTTGGACACTGTGTGGGTGCAAGGAGGACAGTCAGCATTTGGCCATACATGAGCATACCCTGGAAATTCAGCTGTGTAGGAGCAGCCAGAAGCTATCTGTGTCTGTGCTGCTTTTGCTGTGTTCAGACAACCTGCTCACTGTATCCCTGCAGCTTCCTCTCTCCATCCTGGGAGAGCGGAGGAGAAGGGGGAGACGTTTGTTTCTCCCAGTCATGCTTTGGAAGCTGTATTGTTCCCATGCACAGCACTCCCCTCCCCCTCTGCCAGCCCCTCCCCAGGGTTGCTCCTGGTGGCCACAATAAGAGGTTAGTCAGCCTATTTCAATTAGTGGCAAACCGTGTGGCGTGACTCCAGAGCCTCCATATGTTCATAAGTATATGCAACCACACTTTCCTTGACGCATTCCTCATTCCAGGGAAAGGCCACATCTCCACAGCTTGCTGGCACAAGTCACACAGGCAACTGCAGAAGAGATGGGATAATAAACACACACTCACATATATACACACATATATACGTAGGAAAACTTGGCACCCTCCCACCCTCTCCCGTGTTGACTGCCACATGGTCCCCATCAATTTTTGTCAGAGCCAGCAAGCCAGCCAACCGCTCACAGATGCTGACAAGGCAATTTCAACAGCTGAGGGACTTCTCTGCTTTCCTCCTCCAACACATAGGATTTTGCTTGGCTTTTTTTTTTTCTTTGAAGTCCTCTGCTCCTGGGAGACATTCCCCAGCCCATGGCAATGCCATCTTCCTGGGTGCTCCTTGGCTAGAGTGCCCCTCTCTGCATCTGAGGGCCAGCAGGTTCCACTTCCCCCGTGGGGAGGTGGGGTCAGAAAGCAAAGAGGTCATAAGAACGTGCTATCTCCACTATCTCAAACATTCCCAGAGGAGAATGAAGATCTCCCAATCCATTTGCTGCCATTTCCCCCAATGCTGGCTGCAGGAGTGCAGATTCTGTCTGCTCCTCCTCCCTGAACACAGCTGCTACCTTCAGGGGGTTAAGAACACGTCTCAGTGCCCAAGAAATCCTCTTGTAAGGAGCTCGTTCTTCCATGTCATGTTTTCAGGGCTTTCTGCAGGTGACTGGGAGTTTGTGTCTACAGTCAAAATCAGGCCTGAATTAATAAAGATCTCCAAAAAGATATTTGACACATTTCAGCAAGCTTGCTAATACTTAATGACACAACACACAAGTAATGGACCCTAGGCTTAGGTAAAGGGCAGGAGCTGTGCTCAAGAGAAAGGGACACAAAAGTGCTGGGAGGAGGAAACAGAAATCAGTGCTGGCAGAATGAGGCTTTCAATCTCAGTGAAATCCTGGTCCCACTGAAGCCCTGGCAAAATCTCTCATGATTGCTCACTTAGACCCTATGCTGGGGGAAGCTCAAGAACATCAGTCTGGTGTCATGTAGGTTGGCATTTTCAGTCCCATGAGAAGAGACATTTTTGTGTCCAGGATCTGAAGGTTCTCACTTAGCATCTGTGCAAATCCCTCATATCTGACTGTTCTTACCTAGCTCAGTCCTACCCCAGGTCAGGAGAAGGGTCTGTCTTTGAAATGTGGTTCAGCACAAGGAGAAATCCCCTGATTAGGCAGTGTCATCCACTCAGCTCTTCTCAACACAGCTGTGGGGATGCATTTTACAGGGAGGAACACACTGCTTGCTCAGATGCCCAGAAAGATCTGTGCAGACAGTGAGATGGGAAACAGAGGGAGAGCAGGACTGGAGGGACTGGGAAATGACTGATGTGAACTGTTTCAGAAAGCAAAGTCCATCAAGTCTGTACAACTGGGGTGCACACGCAGCTTTGGCAAATATCCAGCTTGCACAGGAGCACTCATCTTCCCCACCCCAGCCTTGTGTCAATAATGGACAGCACAACTGAAACCTCTCTCTTCATTGCTTACTGTCAGGCCATGTAAGCCCTTGCCATGAAGTCAAAGAAACCACACTGCTCAAGCAGCCCCGTTTTTCAGAGCTGAAGGCAGCTGAAACAAGGAGATACTTGAGAAAATAATGAAGTTCAATGGGTGGCTCAAGCCTAGATGGGGTCATGGATAGAGTCAGGGCAATTAGGAGGAAGTGCTCTGACCACAAGCACACACTGCCTGTCACACCCACCAAAAGACACATCTTCTGACATGGACAGGGATGTTATTAGCAGTTCAGACCCTGAAAACCATCCAAAGTTGACAAACCTTTTCCAAACCACTATCCTGGGCACACAAGATGCATCATCAGAGGATTTCCCTATTCCCATATTATCATGTTTCCCATTTCTATGCATTAAGGTATTTCTATCCCTCTCTCAGAAACCCCAGGTGCTGATCACAAGTGATGGCAGTAGAAGGGGCAAGGAGCCCTTGGAGCTTGAGACTACAAGCTTTGGGAACTGGGTTAGGCAGCCTGGTCTCACAGAGCAAAATATCACCATTTCCAAGGATGCACAAAGTGAAAGATGCTAAGGTGCTGGGATGGGCTGAGGAATTGTAAACCCTTGCAACACTGTGTTTTGTTCAGTGCTCTGTCTGGGACTAGGGTGGGATGCAGAAACTTGCCCATGGCAGGGAGAGGGAGTACAACTGGAAAAGGAGATGAAGAGTGAAAGCTGTGAAGACTGTCAATCCACAGGACTTAGGCAGCTTCCCCAAGGTCTCTGATGGACTGCCCACTGCAACTACAGCTGTCTCATCAAGTCAAAATCAGGTGTATCAACTGTGATTTGAGATGGGTGAGCAGGGCAGAGGAATCTGACAAGAATCTGTCTCAGAGAGTCCTGGCAAGTGACCATGGGAAGTACTGTTTCATCTTGCAGCTGGCAATGAGATCCATGCTAGAAGAAACTTATTGCTCCTACCACAGTTCAGGATTTCCAGTCCTCTTCCTGAGCATGGATTCTGCACTGGAAATGAAAGAGAGAGATCCCAGATCAACCCAAAGAGTCTTCCAAGGAAGATAAAATTATGCTATGACATGGAACCTGTCCTGTGTCTCACTCTTGAGATATTCTTTCTCATTCCTGCCTGCACATCTGAGAATATCAGAAAAATAGCACAGGACTCTAGAGGAAGTTTCAGAGAAAACACAATTCTTCTCAGATTCAACCCAAATGTGTAGGGAACTCTCTCTGTCCCATATTTCCAAATGACAAATGACTTCAAGAGCTCACTGCTGCCTCAATACCTGGGGTGAATCCCCATTGCTGCACAGCAGACACATGGTCCAAGAAAGCATGGATGTGGAACTTTTACTTCTATTGGTCCAAGTCTTTCTCCAGTCAGAAATACTTGCATCCTTCTGGATGACAGCTGTCAACAACAAATATCCTCCCTGCATCTGCAAACACGAGGAGGCAAAACACAAGGAATAATTTGATTTCTGAATTTTGCCAAACAGATCTGAGGCAAATTGTCCCTACATCTACCTAGGTCAGAACTAAACCTCATCATCAGTTTGAAATCTTGCTGGCCATGCCTGGGTGTCTGGAGCCATCTGCAGAACAGGGGCATGCAGACAGTTGGAAAGACATCCAAGCAGAGCTCAGGGAGAGATCTTCAGTTTCACTGTTGGTTGAATAAAATGAGCTGATTTTGCCAGTTGTCAGGCAGTAATCACAGCACTGATGAATGACAGAAATCACCAAGTTCCTTCTGCAGCCAAATTCCATGACACCTCCACAAAGCTGCCTTATACCATCCATCAAGACATCTGCTGATGTCCATGGGAAGGGGAGAGGCTGTAGCTCTCCATCCCACCCTGGGTTATTTTTACAGCTGGGAAAGGAGGTGGTGAACCTGGACTAGAGGGTTGGAGACTTTTCTAAGACAGCTCACAAAAGCTGTGAAATGAGAGCCAGAGCTCAGAAGGCCCCAGATCCCCAGATCAGCAGCTTCAAATGTGTCACTGGCAATGAACCCAGAAGGGCCATATTCCCCAGAAAGGAATTTCCCTGGTTCTGCCCAAACAGACAAATAAAACCTCCCAGCAAAGTACTTGTCTCCCACTGGTGTAGAAAGTTGAAATAGATGCTTATAACTCAGAAGCATCTCCAGCCATCCTGGAGGACACAGCTTCAGGGGACAAAGGCAGGACACTGGGACATAGAGACCACCTCTGACAGGCAAACCTTTTGCCTTCATTGACACAAGACTTCTGGAAAAGACCCAACCAAGCAAAGATGATGGAGCTGTACTGATTCATATCAGATGAAGATGGGTCTCTTGAAAATCAATTCCAGGTGAGCTGTGTGGAGCTGCCCAGAAGCTCTTTGCCAGTTTCTCTCTCTCTCTCTCCATTCCCTGTTGCCAAAATGCATTGAAATGAAGATTCACAGGCAGCACACAATGGTTCCCTCAGGAGGAGTCATTCCACACATGCCTTCCCAATAAGCAGAGTGGCAGTGTTTAGAAACCAAATTGGTCATCACTGGCAATTGCAGAAACAGACAAAAATAGCAGAAAAAAAAATTTCACAATTTCCTGCATATTTTTCCCGATTGTTCCACAAAAAAAAAGTTGGGTTATCCAAAAGAGAAGAATGGCTTAAACAAGCAAAACATCAGTAATCACCTGCTTTGCAAAGTGTTTGTAAATAACATAAGCTGGTTTTCTTAGCCAAATGTCATTCCTTTCCACAACCATCACTCCCTTCTCCCAGTTACTCACTGTGACTAATGGGAGGGGGAAAAGATTGTTGTCCTTTTTTCTCCCCAATGGATTTTAACCAAAAAGCTTTCATTTTAGTTGGAACACACTCTCCTCGCCTCCTCTTTGCCCCCCCAGGATGGGTGACACCATCCTGTCTGCAGCACGAAATCCTTTGGCTTTGGTCACTTAAACATTCTACAAAAGTAGAAGATAGTATCTAAGTCCCCAGTGGCAAACTGGGAGTGGTGAGACAAGACCTCTAAGTTTGTAACACTTCTCCAAGATGGCCAAGGTTGCTCAGCACATCCTTCATCAAATTCTCAGTTCTGCTAATTAAGCTATCAATTTCGTGTTGGAGGGGACAACTGTTTATGTTTTTGGGGTTTTTTTCAGGGCTGTAGATCTTGCCAGTAGAGTCTTTAGAATAAGAAAAGAAAAACCCTCTGAATCACTGCCCAGAAACTCAATCCCAAAAGCCTCCTCCCAACCTCTGTTTACAAAATTATAAGCTTTCTTTGTCCTAACCATTTTCCTGTTACAATAATATTCTTCATTTTCTATCTGACTTTTTTTTTGGTGCATGGAAAATGTGATTTCATTGTGAAAGGATTTCTTATGAATCAATACAGCAAAGAAACACAGAGATGTTTGCAGTAAATCACTCTCAAAGTAGAGACACATAGAAAATGAGTTACAAGAAAAAGTAGATAATCCCAAGCCATTTCCAGATGGAAGGAGGTTATATTTTCCATACAGTGTATCTGGTTTTTGTGTCACAAAACATGCTGGTATTTATTTAATGTATTTTTTCTTTGTACCGTGGAGTTATGATTATGTGAAATGAGTTTCCAAAAATGACAAACATTGGCCTGATTTAGGTAACAAATGGAAGAATTGAGATACTGAGCTCAAACCAGCTAAGGCTCAGCCCCTGTGGAAGTTAAGAGCCAAGTCCAGCAGCAGAATGTTGACTTCCATCCCCTGAGATTCCCTCCACTTCTGGGACAGTAATGACAAGGGGAGAGGTCCAATTTTCCAGTGCTTTGCAGTTTCTTTCACCCACTTCCCTGTGGCTATCAGGGATGACATTTGGAGCTAGGCTGGCTTCTCCCCCTCAGTGAACTGTGTCATCACCGTCTCTTCGGAGAAGGCTTGGCAGGACTGAATGCCCAGCAGCTTGAGGAAGCCTCTGCATTGCTGACTTCTTGGAAGCACTGGACAGGGACCAGCCTGTCTGAGCCATGCATCAAACTGGGTGTTAGGTACCAAGCTATTCTCCTAAAGGAGAGACAGCTGAGAGGCATTTAGAGAGGGATTCATTGTGGCTGAGGGAGGCTGAGTCACATCCTCTAGTGGCTCACTCATGCAGTGACCTAAAACTCAGGTAAATAAGGGAACTACATCCCCCTTCCAAAAACTGCCTGAGATGTGAAAATCTGGTGAAAAATTATGGAACCATGTTTCACCAACACTGCTGGAGTATAGCATCCTGCAAGGCCACTGAGAAACCTATGACTCTAGTAGATACAACCCCAGTCATGCAACCAAACAAGCAGCCTGTAGAGGATGAAAAGTAAAAGCAGCCTTTAAACTGAGTCTAGCTGTGGGCAGACAGTACAGGAAAGCTCCACTGCAGGCAGCTGGGGGTAAAATATTCTATAAAGGGGAGAGAGATCTTGACTTTTAAGAACTGGTGAGGAGGATCATTGTGGTGTTCACCTAAACAAAGCAGTGTGGGTCTAGGCTGCCTATGGCAGTGGCCTGTCTCCATCCAGGTTGGAAGGTGGCTGGGTGCTGGCCCAAGAAGTCACTTACACTCTTGCTGGTGTTTTCTGCCTCATTGTACTTAAATTTCTGGCTCCTACAGAGCACTGCAGCTCTCCTGGTCATGTCTCACATGGCTTTTAAATAAAGTGCCAAAAAAAAAGAGCTGGGGTCACACTAGCCAGCTAGACAGGAGGATGAGGAGGATAGCACAAAAGATGGTTTCAGGGAGTAGTTGATGTAGCAAACCTCTCCTCCTTCATTATCAGTTAATGCAACATTCAGGACAAACCTGTTGCTGGCTGTTCACAGTTCTTTGGAACTGGATAAGGACTACAAATATTACATATATTACATATAGATGCTCCATAAAACTGAGCAAAGGAGGAGCTGGATCTTCATTAGAGCCCTTGGCTGTTCCCCTGCTCTGAATTCCTAATCCTAATGGCCCTGACAGGAGGTGGGACCCAGAGCCGGTGGCTGGAAGAGTTTCACGCTCAAGGAAATGTCCTGAGGGCATGACCAGGCCCTGAGCTCCTGCGGGTCACTGAGAAATGGAGGAGCACACCCTCTTCCATGAGGTCGGGGGCAACAGTCTTTGCATTTACCGTGGCTGGGCTGCCTCTGAGGCTGCCACAGCTCTGTGTGACCAGCTGCCTGCTGCCTTTTTTTTTTTTTTCTTCCCCCCCCCAGGAAAAGCTGGCACTCTGGCTATTCCAGCCCACTCCTGCCCTTAAAGACCTGACCTTTTTTTTCTAGTGTGTCAGATAAATACACCAATATATAAGAGGAGCAGCAGCAAGCCTGGAAAGCTGGCCCCGGGCCGGAAAAAATGCCTGCAGGAGAGGAAGTGTTTGTCACATAGACACGCACACACACAAAGCTCCATTAGCCGAGCTGTTCGCAGTCATCTTTGGGTTGCTGCTGCCTTCTCCTGCTGCCAGCCATCCCATCGGTGGGGACCGGCCGACCTCTAGTGGTGCGAACCCACAGTGCTGGAAGGAGGAGCAGGGAAGGAGCCTGCTCAGAGCACACCCATCACCTTCTGCGTGCTCATCATGGGTTCCGTCCCTGACTTAGAAAAAGTCCCACGGAACTGGAGAAACCAAAAAGGGTGGGAAAGCATCTGGGAGACCAGAGGGAAGCAGCCACAAAAGCTCAGATTTCCAGTATCACCTTGGGACTTGTGTAACCAAGCCCTTCAGCATCTCCACTACAGATGTTCCCCAAGGACTAGGAGCTCTGAGAGGACATTTGGCTAAAAGGAGGTTGAGAGAGAAAACAGAAATGGGACAGCAGGATGCTGACTTCGCAGGGGGCTTGTGAGACCAGGAGGATTATATTTAGGGTCCCTGAGTTCACACTCCTTGCTCTGTACAGTCATTTTTCTTTCCCTCATGCAGCAGTTTCTGAAGAGGAGGTGTCTCCATGGCTCTCAGCAGTGTGAAGAGGAGGGAAGCCAGGAATGAGCAGCAGAGCTCTGAGAAACCTCACAGCCAAACATTTTCTCTTGCATGGAAGGTATTTAGGACCTCCCTCTGAGAGGGGCTGAGGCTGGAGCCGGGGGTCCTTGGCAATGAAGGACAGCCATTGCTTGGCTGAGAGCAGCCTGGGGGGCAAGGCTGAGGTTTCTCTCACGTGGAAGTGTGAGCTATAAAGACGTGTGAAACCCTATCTCCAGTGCTATCCATATCAAAGATTTCAAGGGGGCTGCTTTAAAATTGGACCTTGGCACAGGTTCCTGCTTCTCCTCACGTCTTACTGAGCGGCACTCTGCCAAAATGTCAGCTTGGCTACTCCACATGTCCCACATATCCCAGGCATGTCCTACAAACCTTTCCGGTGCTCCCAGGGAGTTCGCTGCCTCCACAAAAAGCCTCTTCTCACAGCTGTGGAGGGTCCCTGTGGCCCCTGAGCACCATTTCCCCAGCTGAGGAGCAAGAGGAGCGTCTTCCCTGAAGTGCCAGAAGCAAGGGCTGAGAACATACATTAAAAGGTCTCTAAAAGCAGCATTAAGCAAATTGTCCACAGGGACTCATTTTTTCCCTCCCACCCTGAGAGAGCACAAGTGAGGCATCTCCTAGGGACCCTGCAAAGTACCACAGTAAAACCCTAGAGGGACCACAGAGACCCCCCTCATGTCCTGAGATCAATCCAAGCTGTCTCAAAGGGAGAATAACCATCATGATTTTCTCCCATTCCACCCAGGCTTTCCTCCTTGTTTTTGCCCTTTTCAACCTGGTGCACTTGCAAAATCCAAGCCCAGAGAGGGAGCCCACAAGAGCAGAAGCCTTTCAAGATTACCCCAAGGCTAGTGAGTGAGTGTTTTCCCCCTGCTCTCCCAGCTGGAGGAGCAGGCAAGATTGATTGAACAAAGATACCCAGCAGCACTGGAAAAACTGAGATCTCAGCAAAGCCAAAGGCATTTGCTAAGCATCTCCTATTAGGAGAGTGCTCTCACAGAGCCACCCCACAGACAGCCAAGACAACGAGGTGCCTCAGCAATAAAGCACTCTGCTCTCCCCCCCAGCCCTCTGGAGTGAGTGCAGTGCATCCCAGCAGAGCTGCGCTGTGCCAGGGACGAGGTCGCTGCTGCACTCTGCTTTGATTCAACACAATGTCCCCTCCCACATGCTGTTTTCATTAGAGCCTGGATCTTCTGGCAAGGGCACTGTGCACAGTCATGAGAAGTTGCTCACTGGTGGCTTGTTTTATCCAGTTGTTGGAGGCTTAAAACAATGAGCTTGCAAATATTTCCTTCCACCCCCGCACTCTTGCTTGCTTCTTACTTCCTCTCTTTTCCTTCTCTCTCTCTCTTTTTTTTTTTTTTCTTTTTTTAGGAGCAAGAGGAGAGGTACATGGGAGATTGCACTGGATCTTGGGATTAGGAAGGATGAAGGAAAAGACATCAGAAGGGTATCTTCTTTCCTGTAGTGAATACACATGCATGTGAGCACACTTGTGTGTGTTTCACACCTGCGCTCTCCCAGCTGTCCAGCACCATCACAAACTGCACGTGTTTGTTACCCTGACACAGGCAGGAAAGCTCAGAGCAGGACCCCTTGTCACCACCACTAGAAAGATGCCCCATGCTAAAGCCACACAGCTGTCACAGTGTCATCAGGACAGAGGCACATTCCTCTGTGCTTTCACTCTGGCAGGCCCAGACATGGAGAGGAGGGAGCCTGGAATCCAAAAGGATAACTCCCATGTTGTGGCTAAATTCTTCCCTGCCTTTGACTGGGAAACTTCTGCTGGGAACAGCTGTCATTGAGACACTTTGATGCCCCGAGCCCCAGGTGATGTGATGTGTGAGGAAGGATTGGTTTTGACTGGAGATGAATTTCATGCCTGTTTCTGCCTGAGCTCTATGTAAGGATGGGGGGGGGGGGTTAAAGAAAAAGAACAGGGCAAATTTGGGGTGGCAGCCAAGAGGCAAGAGGGTGTGACTCACCCTGTGACCATCAAGGCATGAGGAGGCAGAGGACAGTTCCAAGAACATGTGGGTACAGCCAGCTAGAGGCCATCTGTGAGGTAGTTAGTTGGAAGCAGACACGAGGCAGAGCATGAGTGAGGTGGTAAATGAAGAACCACTGAGCATTTAGAAAAAAACTCTTGCCCTGTTCTGGGGCACAGAGGTTGTGACCAAATTGCTTTATATCCCTGCATGACTCACTTTGCTTTCTTTAGCATGGCTGTAGCATGTTGGAACTGCCTGGACTCTTCTTTGTCACTGCTTCATGTCTGCCTAAAACTGCTGGCACAAGGGGCATCCAAGGAAGGACAATGACATAAAATCATAGAATCATTTAGGTTGGATCCCAAATGATCCTAAGATCCTAAAATCCTCAGATCATTGAGTCCAATCATTAACCCAGAACTGCCAAGGCCACCAAGTAACCATGTCCCTAAGTGCCATATCTACACACCTTTTAAATATCTCACTGGATGGTGACTCAACCACTGCCCTGGGCTGCCTGTTCCAATACCTGACCACTGTTTTGGTGAGGAAATTTTCCACAACATCCAATCTACTTCCCCTGGAGCGACTAGAGGCCATTTCCTCTTGTCCTATCACTTGTAACTGGGGAGGAGACTTCTTCCCACCTGGCTACAGCCTCCTTTCAGGTACTTGTAGAGAGTGATAAGGTCCTCCCTAAGCCTTCGTTTCTCCAGGCTAAAGACCCCCAGCTCCCTCAGCAGCTCCTCGTAGGACTTGTGCTCCAGACCTTCCACCACCTTCATTGCCCTTCTCTGGGCATGCCACTGGACATGGTGAGCACCAACTAACCAGGGAGAAGAGACCTGCCTAGTGCTACTTTAACTCATCTAAGCTTTTGAATTAGGCTGCCTGCCTGATTTGCTTGGACTGCATGGTCCTGTGGGAGCCAAGGCTGCCTGGTAGTGCTGTGGGGTGGTAAGAGTTGCTGGCACTGAAGCCCTGCACAGGGACAGTCTTTGGGCTGCACTCATGTGAAAAGCAAGCAGGCTCTGGCAGAGGCTGTGCAAAGCACACAAGTCTGGGACCAGCAGTGCTGGGAGTGAGTGCTCTGCACCCAGCTCAAAGTGCCCTGCCCGTGTTTGCATCCTGCAGCCACTGGCTGGCTCCCAGCCCTTTTATCTCAGGGATGTAGAAACCCATCTGCCTCTGAGCATCTCTCCATCTCAGGACATCTCAAGGTGTCCCGGGTTTATACAGGTCAGATAAGAGCAGAGCAGCGGGTGCACGATTCAGAGGTGTGCTCAGGAGAGGAAGCACAGAAGAAGCTGGCTGCAGGCAAGGAGACATCACCTCCTGCCCAGCTTTGGGCATGCAGCAGTCCAAGGCCTCCATCACTTGGAGACACATCCCTGTAGATGGAGCCAGAACCTCACAAAGCAGAAGGACAGCCCAGTTCTACACATCACCCTTCTCCAATCGCTCTGCTCTGAAGAGAGACTAGCCCAGCCCCTTTCCTCCCTCTCTTCTTCCCTCCCTCCCTCCAACACATTCAGGGTTTTGTCTTCCCTCCTTCTACAGATCGACCATTCCCGAGTGTCACATTGTCCCTCTTTCTTCCATATTTAACCCGAATTCCTTTCTGTTCTCCTTTCCTGCCCGCCACAGCCACGGAGAGTGGGTAATTCCTGCACCACAGGCTGCATGTTGATGCCCTTCTCTGAGCAGTAGCATCCTCCTGGGATGATGATGATGCCCCCAGACTGTCTTTCTGGACTGTCTTTTCTTACCTTCTTTTCTTATGATGGACTTCTCCAGGCCCTGCTGGTTTGGATGGCAGCCCTCATCCTGGTCTGGTGCTGCTCAGCCCCAGTCAGTGTGGCCATAGGAACCCCAGACAGCTGAGCAAGGGGCCCTTTGCCTTCCTATCAGTTGGTCTCAGTGTCCCCATTGCATTGGCTGAGCCACCCAGGGAAGCAGTAACTCAGCAGCAGCATCCTGGACACCACAGCAGGGTTTGCAGCTCACAAGGAGACACTTCTGTTCCCAAGGGCATAGCATGAGCACAGGTAACACCAGCCCCAGGGTGGCTTTGGCCCACATCAGGTCTGCTCCACCCCTCCCATCCTGTGGAATTTGTCTGGTTCCTGGCCTTTGCCCAGACATGATACTCAAGAAAAGCCATATTGTATCATACTTTCTTGCTTCCCTTGAGGACGCTTCTGAAGGGTACCCAGCACTGCTGAGAAGCCTGGGAAATATAAAAGAAGTGAAGGGAGATGAAACCTCTCCATCTCCCCCATCATGACCCTAGCTTTGCTCCAGATCTGAGGGTTGCTTATAGGTTAGTCAACCCAAAATAATGGGGGGAGAGGGGAGCAAACCCACCACCACGGTTTCTCAGCCCAGGATTTCCTGACTGACAGCATACCCACCTTTTCTCTTGAAACAGCAGGCAGAGAGGAGAGAGAAACTTTGCCACCTTTCACAGCCCCACAAGAAACACTCCCTGGATGGCCCCGGATCCCCAGAGCTGGGGCTGAATTAAGAAAAAAACACTGATTTAGGAACCTGAAGGTGAGGACTCGATAGACAAGGGGAGATGCAATGGAGGCAATTCTTCCCAGCATGAAGCTGGTGGGACCTGCCTTTCCCAATGGTCACACCAGAACCACAAGCCTGGCCCGTGTACAGCAGCAATCTGCAAAGAGAAAGATCCTGAAAAGCCTGTGCTGTCAGAGCTGGCGAGGGGAAATGGGTGGCAGATAAGAACATGTTGAGGAAAAACACAAACCAGAAGTTCCGGAGGAATTTTGGAAAGGAAATGGGGAATTAACTGCAGAAAAGGCGGGGGGGGAATGAGAGGCAGTTTATGGCTTGCAACAAATAGCCTGTGTGAGCCACCTCGCCAGGCACTCACTGCCTCTCCTCCCTGCCCAGGCATACTCAGCAGTGGCCATCCCAGCCAGGCAGGAACAGCACGAATTGCAAAGTGGCTGGTGCTGGGTCCTGGGGAGTTGAATCCAGTAGGAATCAGGGAAGAAACAAAACTAAGAGAAGCTGGAAAGAAAATACCATCCCTGCAGTGTCAGAAAGGGCGAGGAGGCTGCAGGTCCTGTCTTGCCTGCAGGTAGATGAGGGACAACTGAGGCCAAGGCTGGCAGATGCCAGGTACCTCACAAGGTTCCGTGGTGCAGCCCGGCTTGGAGGGCACTTGGTGCTTGGGTGCCCACCCACAGCCCCACGGCTCTTTCAGAGAAATTCCATCTCCGCCCCTTTCTTTTTTTACCTCTCTTGCCTTTGCCTCCCAGCACAAGCCCCACAGCACGGGGTCCCCACGCGAGCAGTCCCCGCAATCCGCCCCTGGCCCCGCAGCTATTTTAGAGAAAGGCAGGAGGTATTTTTAGTGCTGCCGGCCCCCGGGAGAAACTCTGAGCCTCTGAGCCACAGCAGTGCTGGCGCCAGAGAAACTGCCGCTGCTCTGGCTGACATTTCTTGTATAATTAAACTCAATCCATCCAGGGGGCTGGGTCTTGGCCACCAACTCAGCAAGGAGGGGAAGGAGAGGAGCCAGAGAGCCAGGGGCTGAGTGCTCTGACAGATGCTGGGAATTGCTCTGCAAATGCTGGAAAAGCCTGGCCTGAGACTTTGGGGGAAGTTTTGCCAGGCACAAGGGAGCAGGATGGCTCTGAAAGGCATAGGGAGTGGGATTTAATGGGAGCAGAGCCCAAACTGCTGGCTCGGCACAGACAAAGACCCCACACAAGCATCATCCTATCCTGTTCCCTCGCAGGAGATGGACCCAAAAGGGTTGCCCGAGGCTGGACAGACAGTACCTAAAGGCAACCTGGGAAAAAGCAACAGGACTTGAAGAGCACCCAGTGGCTGCAGGGCAAGTCAGAGAGATTCCTGCTGGTAAACAAAAGCCCGAGCTGGAGCTGGAGCCGTGTCGGAAGTTTGGGGGCTGTCTGGTTAGCCAGCATCTGGTGAACACAAGCTGCGGCTGGAGGCTGACAAGCAGCAGCACAACCCCTCCTTCTTCCCACACCCACCGCCCAGCGTCTGTCCGGGGGCCCCAGTCTGCCATCGAGGAACAGGGGGAACGACAGCCCAGAGAAAACAGCCCCACCAGCTTTTCATATGGGTTTGGGTTTTGGATTTTTTCCCCCGTGCAAAAAAAGCAGAGCATTTATTCCTATGCTCCCTTAAATTTCGAGATGCATTTCCAGCAATCCAAACACCAAACTGGCATTCCAAGCAACAGTATATTTTATATAACTGGTTCTTTTTTTTTGCTGTTTTTACCACTTTATAAAGCAATACAATGAACTGCAAAGAATCCGACATCTGTACAATGGGAAGACAAGAGCGGAGTGACATTCACACACGGACATGGTGCGACCGAAGCCATCCTTACACGCACGACAACATTATGGGCATAAAGATACAAAATATAATGTACTTTTTTTTCCATCTATATAAATACACAGAAATGGGCGAGTCTAAAAGTTTGAAACTGTTTGTTAACACTGATTAGCAAATAAATCTGTAACATTCCCAAAGTAACAAAGACAACAACAACAACAACAAAAAAAAACCCCACGCATAACACGGCGGCGCAGGATCCGCCAACAGAAACGTCATATTGCTTCCTTTTTTCTCTCTTTTTTTTTTTTCCTTTTTAAGGAAAAGAAAAAAAAATAGTAACCCCAAACCAACCTCGCGATTTGCAAAACAAACGAACAAAATGAAACAAGCCCCTGCGGGCTCCTTTGCTGTCTGATCATCCTGCCTGCTCCAATGGGAAGGGTTGCCTTTTGTTGATGCTGTTGTCTGGGGTTTTTGGGGCAACTGGTTTCTTTACCTGCCCGACCTGCTGGGTGGGGATTTACTTTGCACTTTGGTTCAGGCGGTTGAATTCAGTGAAAAATCAATGCCCAGAGGCTGGGTTGGGTTTTTCTCCCTACCTGGTTTGTTTTCCATGTGTAATTTGACCAGGAGGCAGCCAGCAAATGTTGCGTTCAGAGCAACCCCAAACTGCTCAAAACCATGAGCCCTGCCGTCCCCACCGGTGATGAGGGGCTGGTGAAGACCATCCAATGGTACATCCCATCAGCAGCTGATGACATGGATCATCTTCCAAAAGAGCTCCCAGGGGCAGAGCCAGAGGCAGCTCCATTGAATGGGAACCCCACATTTTGTGCACTGCAGGTGCCACTGAGCAGGACAGACAGCAAATTACTTCCCCAGGAATTCACTTCCCTCTGACAGCAATATCGACAGCAAAGGCAGGACGGGCTTCTCCAAAGAACAAACTGACACAAAAAGGGCACGTACAATAAATTTACACACACACAAAAAAAATAATATATATCTATCTATATATATGTGGGGGAAAGTGCGTTTTTAAGGATATCTTTGGCAAGAATATATGCAGTTCTTTGTGCAGGAAGGAGGGATGTGTGTGTGTGTGTGTGTGTGTGTGTGTGTGTGTGTGTGTGTGAGCGAGAGAGAGATACCATCCGGCTGCTGACAACAGCAGTGTGATTACAACGAAACATATGCTGGGCTTAACTCGTGCAAGCTCGAATCTCAAATAGCATGACTGCACTTAAAAAAAAAAAAGAAAAATAAAACAAAGAGTATTTTCTGTCCCTTTCATAAGGAAAAAATATCAACACTAGGTCCCCGCCAGCCCCAGGACCTGGGCAATCCTAAATGCTGCTGATGGTCTCTCCCGGGGACAGAAAGGGTTGTTACACCTTAAAACCTTCTTTAAAAAAGGAGCTAAAGGGGAAAAAGTGCCTTTAAAGGGAGCTGATAAACACCCGGCTACATCATTGGAAGGTGATTAGCTGTGTGTTAAAAAAATAATACAATCATCAGATGATTTTGTTAGTGTTTGAGATTTGGATACAGTCTAAATTTTCAGCTAGTGGATTAGTGGGGAAGCCGGGAGAGGCTCAGGGCCCGAAGCAGGCGTGATGCTATTGGCAGGTATCTGCTGGGGTCGGCTTCTATGCAACATCTCTGGGGTGCTTAGATCTGCTTCATTTGTATGGGGAGAAAAAGAGAAATAGGAGTTCCAAGCACCAGTTTCCAAGGCAGCAGATTAAAATAAAATTACATTATTATAATCTCTTTTCTTAGCAGTGAGAAAACCAAGTCTGAAAAATAGAGGCTTTCAAAAATATATCTTTATATATCTATAAACACAGTGTTTTCTCTGATGGGTGAATGGCAGGGTGAGGAGATTACGGGTGAGATCGTCTCTTGTCTCGCTTGAATTTCGCAGAAGGAGGGAATCACTTTTTGGAAATACCAAAAATTAAAAGATCTCTGCATCTGTGTGGCCAGGGAGCCGGGGAGGGGGAAAGCCCACCCCCAGAACCTCCTGTCCCACCACCATCTCACAACCAACTCCTCACTAGTCATCCTTTCACACTTCAGTACATCAGTACAGCCGTGGCCCTGGCAGCCCTGTCCAGTCGCTCGCTCCCCCCACACACACACACACACCACACACTGCACCGGTCACACGCAGCCACCCCGACACTGGGGCCCCCGCCTCTTCCCCCAGCTGGATTTTGCCTTGCTCTGGATTTTCTTTTAACATGCAGGTGTTTCCCCAGGGCAGGGGAAGGGGGGGATATAGTGGGGGAGATACGATGCGAAGAAAGCGATATGGCAAAAATAAATATTTTTGGAGCGTAAATTTAACCTTTTTTTTCCTCCTTAAAATTTCATTAGCTTACAGTATTTTGTCAGTATAGCTTGTATATATATTATAGCTATCAAGGCAAGGGTGGTCCACGGGAGACAAGCTCTCCAGGGGACAGCAGTGCTATGTGTCTAATTTTTGTCCCCATAAGACTACCTGGGCCACTTTGCACTGAAAACTTTGCCCGAAAAAGCTCTCAGAGGGAATATTTGCAGCAGAGGGCTCAGCAATGACCCCACAGCTCCAGCTGGACCATTCCCCCTGCTCTAAACCTGCACATGTGACTGAAACATCCTCTGCCCCCTCCCCAGCACCATAGGGCCGGGACCTCTACTTGCTGCACCCCCACCATGATCTCTCCCCCTGCAGTGGCACAGGGGCCCTCTGCCCCTCTCTCCACCCAACTTGCCCTCCTCACCTTCCAAAGCTAAGGGAAAAGCCAACAGCACTGAAACCACTGCAAAACTATGGTGCATTTCAGGGGCACAAGCCTCGAACCAGATGGTTTAGGGGGTACACATGCATCAACCAGGGTGGCTCTCAGAGGACCTGTTACCTCCCCACTGAGCCCAAGTTGCCCAGCCACTGCAGGTCCCTTACTTTTTTTTTGTTTTTTTTTTAATTTTCTTCCTTCTTTTTGTTTTTTTTAACGTGGCCTCCAAAACAAAAGGAGAAAAAAGCGCCTGAGTTACTTGTAGTCGTTTGCCTTTCGTGCAACTTGAATGTCCATGCAATTTAAAAACCGCTTGCGTGTCTCCGAAGAGCTAGATAGGGGTAGCCACGGGTCTGCTGCTTTGCACAGGGAACCCACCTGTGCCAGCATCCGCTATTATTATAATCATTATTATTATTACAACTATTCCTTTCCTTTCTGTTTTGCTTTTTTTGTGTTAAGAGAATGTGACAGGCCGCAGGAGAAAACTGTCAAAGAGGACTAGTGATGGGAGGGAAAAGGGGAAGATGGGAGAGGAGGCGACTTTCTGCATCCTCCAGGTTCCTGGGGAGTATCCACCTTTCCCAGGCACTGGGTGGCAGGAACCCCCACACCTCCTCCCAGGCTGGGGGGCACAAGAACCCCTGGGGAAGTGGAGAAACAGCGTGACGCCCCCTGTCTTGGTGGCCTCACAGCATCTCACCTGTGACTGGTGCTGGGCTCTGGGTCAGCAAAGGTCAGCCCATGACCAAGCTCCCCAGGGATTGGAAGGTTCAGAACCATTTTCCCCATGCCCCCAGCAAGTTACGAGGTCGTGAGCAGGTTTTAGGGGAAGCACAGGGACCAGTGAGGACCCTCCTCTGCAGCTGGACAAGGGAAGGTTTCTGAGAGCATCTCCTCTGGTGTCCCACAGACCCAGTGCATGCTATTATCTCCTACAGGTCAGTTCAAACACACAGCAGATGGAGCTGCTGGGATGAAGCTTCTTCCGTGGGTTTTGCCAGTTGCCTCTTTTTTTTCCAGATGGAAAACACCAGTCATGGTCCCACATTCAGTCCCAAATGGATGTCACCACTTGAGGCCATGATGCTGAAAGCTGGAAACACACCCCTCACTGCCGCCTTTGCTTTGGTCACCTTCCCTGCAATGGGACATGCATCCTGTCTGGCGTGACTTTGTGGCTCTTGTTCGTAGGTGCGTGGCTTTGGTTCCTCTACGTGTGTGTTTGGCTTGTGTTGAGTTTTTAGGGGTTTTGTTGGTGTTTTTTTGTTGTTTGCTGTTTTCCTCCAAAATTCCAACCCTTCCCCCCCCCAATTCACTTCCCTCTCCCACAATGCACTTCCTCACATTCCTTCTCGGATCAGCTCCAAGTCCTTCTCCAAAATTCAAGAATCACCCGCAAGTGCCAGCTCATCTCTTCTGGCCGGAGCCAAGCATGACCCTGGAGACAAAGTTGACGATGGCTGCAGCTGGCTGGTCTGGGTCCAGCTCAGCAAAGAGGTGGCAGATGTTGTCTGTGGTGCTCCCTTGCTTCCTGGCCACAAATCCAAAGAGCCTGTGTGGGGAGAAGACAAGAGCCTCAATATTGCTCCTGCACGGATTACCACCACCCTCTTCCAACATGGTTTTGTCCCACTTCCCCTCTTTAACATCCATCTCTCATAACACAGAGGGATACATCCCAAACCAGCCTGCATGTAGGCCCATCTCCTCATCCCCTGCAGTTTCTCTGAAGGCCAAGCTTCAATCATTTCTTGACCCAACCACCCTTGCTCTGAACATCTCTGCCACCCTTCCCAAGTCCATCCCAAAGAAGGGACCTTCCAGATGATCACAGCATTGCTTTGGTTTGGCCTCTTGAAGCCAGAGGTGAGATGGGCTGGCCATTGGGGTAGACCCTCTAAGAGATGAAGGTCATGCAAGGACATAGGAAGCTGAATGAGACCATCTGGTTATTTCTGTCTGTCTCTTCCCTGATTAATAAAATGTCCCTTATTTTTTTTTAATTAGAATGTGCAAACTCAAGTTATAAATACAGGGGGAACAGAATGTGAGACAGGCCCAGGCTACGGCATTTCTAATTGGGGAGGGGAAATATCCCAGCAGCTGGACATCCTAATAAAAACCCCTTCGCTCACACAATGGCTAAAATTAGTGGGAGCTGGCCCCTGCAAATGGGCTCAGCCAACAGCTCTGTGCTCCCATGGGTCAGGACAGGAAGGACAGGAAGAAAGGGAAGAGATGACCAGTAGCTCCCATGCCATCAGCATAACCCCATCTCTGCTCCATAAGCTGGTTCCCAATGACTCCCCAACTCTCCCAATGTTGGGAGAGCTTCCAGTTTGGCCAGTTCAGCAAGAGTCATGCCTGCTCTGACCAGGAATTTGGAGCTAAAAGATGCATCCAGAGTCCCCAAGACTCTGCTTGGGTGAAACACTCCTGCAGTGAAGAGCTGAGCCCATCTCAAACACAGCCAGGATGCCCTGCTCAGGGCATCTCCCAGCCAATGTCCAAACACAGGCAGAAGCCACCTCGACAGCAGCTGGGAGGAATCTGCTGGGAAGCACAGAAAGCACTTACTTGGCTGGGCCACTGCCATCAGTTTTAGTCCACCTGCAAGGAGAAGATAAGATGTGAGAGATGGTCCTTCCTGCACCCCACAGAGAGACAGGGCCAGGATGGGGGCCACCACGCCAATAAAGGAAGGCCAGCCTGGCTTTGCACAGGCTTGGCTTTATGGAAAAATGATGCACTGCTCCCTCAGCATGAAGGTGCTTGGAGACACCACAGAGTCACCAGAAGAAGCTGGCACTGCACCACAGTATCCAAGGGGACCTTGCATTCCTTCTCTCTGCAAGAGCAGAGGAGAGAGCAAGCAAAGACCCTGCTCCAAGCATCCCAGGAGGCTAGAGGAGTGAAAGGGCTGGAGGTCATGTGCTCCCTCCAGGTTAGGCACTCACTTTCGTTCCTGGGGGTCCAAGTCACAGAAGGTGACAGTATTGAGGGGGTAGTGTCTTCGGAAGAACAATCTGAAACACAAAGCAGGGAATATCAGGGCCAGGGAAGCTCCACTACTGTCCCACCACAACCCAGCTCCACCAGCCCAGGGGACACTGCCATAGGTCTCGCATAAGATTTTCCAAGAGTCAAGGACAAAGCCCAGCCATGTCCATGCCCAGGTTGATTCCATCCCAGAGACATCCTTCACCAACACACTTCCTGAATCACAGCCCTGCTGGCTTTGGGAATGAGCCAACGCTGGCTTTTGGCCAGAGATGTGGCCGCGGAGGCTCTTACTTCCTCTGGTTGTCCGTTAAGGTGATGCCTTGTGCGGAGACTTTGAAGTGAACAATGGTAGCTGTGGGCGTGGGGTCAGCCACCAGCGTCTCAGCAACAGCCTTCGAGATGGCCTGGGGGCCTGTCAGAGACTCCATCTCCACTGAGTTGATGAAGAGGACATTGCAGGCTGGAAAGGGAGACAGCAGATGTGGAGTCAAGCAGTACTCCAAGCCAAGATGACCCCACGGCAACCCCTCTCAACTCACCTGCACCCTGTTTGAGGAGGTCCGTGGCTGAGTTCGTGGCTGATGCAGAGTCTTTCTTTTCCTCCATGGGATCTAGAAGACATGGGATGGTTACTGGTGCTTCCTGCTTGGAAACCTACCCCCTCCCTGCAGGCTGTGAGGACAGATGCAATGCCTTCTGGTCCTAGCTCTTACCTCGGTCAGGAATGACCAGCTTGCAGGGCAGGGCCAAGGGCGTGATGGAGTGCTGGTACACCAGCGCTGAGAGACAGCCTGGGGAGAGAGGGAAGGTGGTCAGCACCGGGCCAGAGTTGCCAGATGAAGAATTGTTTGCACCTGCTGGGTTAATACAATGATCCTTTCACGAAATCATTGGGCTGTGGAACTGCACAATGCAAAGTATGATAACCATTAACCAAGGAAAGGAATAAGAAACTCCAGCTTTCCCTGATTAGGTCACCATTGCACTGGGTGGATGGAAACAGGCTTTTAGGTGGGTTTCTTCACTAATGGTCCTAATGCCACATGTGGCAATTCCTCACTGAAACCACCATGTAGCGCTCCACAGATGGCTCAGGGAGGGGACAGAGGTGCCAGGGCCACTTTAGGAACAAAAAATGCAACAAAGGTCTTCATGCAGCTCTCACACAACATTAGCTATGGAATAAATGGAACAAGGGGAGCCCCTGCCCTCCACCCTCCCAGCAGCATCAGCTGTCCTACGTGTGTGTAGAAAGGTATGTACCTATAGGTAGAGGCATATTTGTGTGCTCTCCTGAGTGTGCATGAACACAGAGACCCCAAATGCCCACAGGATTCAGTTACACAGGGACAAGAGGCAGTAACAGGTTCCCCCAGACAGTTCTGCTTTGACAGTATGGCAAAGGCAAGGCTCTCCCAACCCAACACCAGGTGTGGAAAGCACGCTGGGGGCACTTACCAAAATTAGGCTCGTTGGGACATCCTTTTAGTTTCACACCCCGTGAGCTAGTCTCGATGAGGAAGTGCCTCACCAGCTCGTTGGTCAAGTCTCCTGGGAAGAGATGAGATGTTCTCACACCAGAGCCACCCTCCTCCTTTTACTATGCAGTACCATTAAGGAACCAGTGCTCCAGCTCAAGAGACAGGTCCCTAACACTACACACACCCTCCTCAAATCTGTCCCTTTGCACATGGTCAACCCCAAGCCAAGCTCCCCCACAGTGCTGGTGAGCTAGAGAGAGGCTGTACCCATTTTATTACACCAAAGTCCAAGATGTAGATGCTCCTGAGCTCAGGGCAGAGGATGTCTGGTGCTTCCCTGTGCCCTGGGAGACAGGGATCCTGCACTATCAGCACATACCCAAGGGCATGACTGGCTCAGCAGCCCCGCTCGCCCTGGCTGAACGATGGAAAGCATCTCAGCGTGGGAAGGAGAAGGGCACACAATACCTTTCTTGTTCTGCTGCATGACCGTGGGAGGCGGAGAAGCAACCTTCATGGCGAGGCCATAGGCTCCCCGGAAGGAGTGGCTGTCTCGGATGATGAAAGCCCCTGGCTCCCTGTCCTTCAGCAGGGCAATGGCTGCAGGAGAGAACAGCAGAGCTCAGAGATGCATAGTGAGAACCAACGCTCCCTCAAGACACCAGCAGGTGTGGGTTGGGACAGGGTGCCCCAGCTCCACATCTCATAGCCAGGCACCGCAATGACCGCGCCTCCTGCACGTCTGAGTGGGTTGCCAGGCACAGGCTCATCTCCCCCCACCTCCACCACCCTTGTGTGGGCATCTCCAGTTCCCACCCTGCCTACCTCAGAGCAACCAATTAAGAGAGCAGGCAGGAACCAAGGCCCAAATGCTGGGACCATGCCCCTGAAGGCATCCTGCCACCTCCTTGTTCTCCCCACTCATTTTAGCCATGTTTCCAAGATACCTCTGAGCATTATCAGCTCAAGATCCAAGTGTTCTGCACCCTGAACTGCAAACATAGATCCACTGCACACTGCAGGGACTGGAGCTCCTCTACCAAGAGGAAGGTTTGAAGAGCCCACATCACACAAACCTGCAACTGAATCTACAGCAGCCTGAGTAGTCATTATTCACCTTTACTCTCAACCCAATCCATAAATAAAATCCTTGCTAATCCCTGTGATTCCAGACATATCCCAACTCCCAACCCTGTATCATCTACTTACCCTGCTCCCTGGAGATATCTGGTTTGTACCAGTACTTGGAAGTATCCTGCACAAACTTGACATTGGCACGAGTCTCAGGACTGATGTCTGCAGGAAAGGGAAGAAAAGACAAGTAAAAAGTTAAAAGATGCTGTATCTGAAACTCTACATCCAGCCAAAGCACTAATAAGTCCACCTCCTTTCAGATCCAGCACATTGCACTATCCTCAGCCCAGTTCCCCATACCCAGACAGGCTGACCACTACCTGGAGCTTAGGGGGCTGCTGGGCATCTAAAGCTAAATCCAAGCTCAAGGGCCCTCGAAGGGCTGTACATCAGATGAGTCCCTTTGGCACGCAGCCAGAGATGAAATGGGAATTCCTCATTTAAAAGAAGCTGGCCAGGTGAAATAAAAACTGTTGGAGGAAAGAGGTATGTCTGGAGGTGCCAGAGAGATCCTGACTTCAGAGGACCTTCACTGCTCTCTCATGTTAATATTTGGATCACACTTCATAAAAATAAATTTCTTCCCTTATCTTTGCTCTGTGAAGAGGAACTGGACAGGCCAATCTACCCTGGGCAAAGCAGCTCCAGCCCCAGCCTGACTGTGCCTTGTTCAGTGCCCACCAGCAGCACAGCCCCAAGAGGAGCTGGTCCTCTGGCTGTGAAGCTGTCATTTACTCAGGCAACATTTACAACCACCTGCTCTCCAAAAACAACCAGGGAAACAACCAAGAGAACTGGATAGCATTTCTGCTGGAGACATGCTATCAGCCCTCAGCAATCTGGTCACCTTCAGAGAGGCAGGGGGCTCACTCCCCTTTCCAAGCTGCTTGTTAATTGTTATGGGTTTTAATTGCTCACGCTTCCCCGCTGGGAAAGGTCCCTGGCCAGGGCCAGGATGAGTGCCAGAGTGCCCACAAAGGGCTGCCTGCTCAGTAGAGAAACTGGCCCAGCAGCCGGAGCCACCGCTGCCCCACAGCTTTATTCCCCTGGTCTTATCAGCCCAATCTTGACGTCACCAAGGTGTCTGTAACCAGAGCTGGCAAAGGCCCTGGCACCCAGGGCAGGGCACCATTTGAAATGAGGAGACAGCGCCACAGCAGGGTCCCAGTGGGGTAAAGCCCTCTGGGAATGGGGCCAAGAGGTCAGCGCGTCCCCACGGCTGAGAAAAATCGCCTCCAGGAGCTTTGATCTCCTCATACACATCTCTGGAAGCTGTTTATGCCAGAGATGCTAGTCGGTGTTTTTCCTGTTTGGATTTGTCAGAAAGCGCAGGAAATGGCCCCAGCCCCAGCGGTGCCTTTGGTTTGCGGATGGACAGGAGGGGTAAATCAGGACATGGCTGCAATCCCTTTCCTGATGGCCAGCAAGGAGGAGGAGGGGAGAGCCCTGAGTAGGGCAGGGGGAAGCGGGGACCTCCAAGAGCATCCCTTACCCGGCATGGAGAACTTGGAGAAGTCGGGCAGAGTGTGGGAGAAGGCGACGGCGCTCCCACCGCTGGGGCTGGACATGCCGCTGGAGAGGGGAGAGGACACCTTGCCGTTGACAGTGGCATAGTTGGGGAGGCTGTTGGAGCGGTCCCCGGCCGACATGCGCCGCTTCTCAGGCAGAGCAGGCTGCGAGGTGGGGCTGCCCTGGCGGTAGGCAGCCGAGTCCGGCGAGGAGGAGTGCGGCGTGCTCGTGCCCGGGTAGTAGGCTGGGGACACAGGGAAGGACGGCGTGGAGGGAGGCTGGTAGCCAGAGGAGCTGCTCTGCCGAGACAGTGTCAGGTGCCTTTCCTCTGGGCTGGAGTAGCCATACAGGGGGCTGCCAGGGGATGTGGCTGCCGCTGCTTGGTGCCTGGACAGGCTGGGGCTCCCTGGCGGGGCCATCAGGTTGCCATGGGCCACCACAGCGTGCCTGCCCAGCCCGGGGCTGCCAGGAGTGCCACCCATGCTGGGGTTGATGGCTCTTCGCCCGAAGCCAGGGCTGGGCGGTGTATTCGTAGCCACTGTCCGGTGCAGGCTGCGGGGGCTACCTGGCAGGGTGTGGACCCCCACCACATTGACCTGTGGCTGTGGCCGAGCTTGTGGTTCTGGCTGGAGGCCAGCTCTGCCATCAGGATAGTCGGGGCTGCTGTATGCTGAGCCAGGGACCCCTCCTTGGACCATTGCAAATGAAGATGGAGACGAGTTTTGGTAGCTGCTGTGAGCAGAGGGCATCTGCGAGCCAAGAGGCGACCGGTACAAGGGCTCAGCTGAGGCATGGGGAGGTGTAACCGTGCCATGGGGGCTGCCTTCTGACGGGTAGCTGCGGAGGGAGGCCCTGAGGAGAGACAAAGAAAGGTAGAATTCAGCTCCACCACTCGTTCCTGCTGCTGACTGGTACTGGCACCTTCCGGCTTGTGGCACACAGGGAAACTGAGGCACAGAGCCAGTCAGCTACTTCATTGTTCAGAGGCAACTGTGGGATGGATCCAGCCAGCGTCATGGAAGCAACAAGAGGCAGCTATAACTCCACCATAAATCCCAGTTTCATCTCAAAATATGACTTTCTGGGGAACAGAGCTTTTTTCCAGCTCTGCTCCCAGGAAACACCTGATTTATTCTGCCCTGCCAGCCTGTGTGGTTGCAGAACACTTCATGGGCAGGATAGACAGGGGACAGGGACAATGGCTCCATCTCACCCCAGAGGACTAATGCTCAGCCTAACCCAGGGCTAGGGGTTAGCACAACCCATCCCTCCTCCCAGTCCAGGGGCCAGGTTCCCAGTGAGACGTTTCTGAGGTTCAGTAACCGCCAAGTAACCAGCAGTGACCCAGATTTGTGTTCTCAGGGCACTGAAGTGTAGAGTTGGCCAGGATACCCAAACCTTGCATGGAGAGATGCAGGTCTTTGCAAAGGCAGTTTCTATGTGGGAACAAGCATCATCCCTGGAGATGTTCAAGAAACAACTGAACATGGCACTTAGTGCTCTGATTTCGTTGGCTTGGTGGTGTTCAGTCAAAGGTTGGACTCTGTGATGATCTTGGATGTCTTTTCCAACCCTCATGATTGTGTGACTCAGTGACTGTGACTCTAAGCCTCTGCACCAAGCAGGGTTCAGCCCCAGCCCCACCAGTCCCTGGGACCTGCACCCACTGCCTTACCCATCCATGCTGTGAATAGGGCTGCTGGTGGAGACAGGGCTGGGGGCGATGAAGGAGTTGGAGAAAGTGCCATTCCTGGTGGGCACCTCCGGGCCTCCGGGCTGGGCAGCGGGCTGGGCAGCGGGCAGTGTCCCTCCCCTGCCCGTTGTGGCCGTGCGGGCCACTGACTCAACATAGCTCCTGGGCTCTGCAGCAAGAGAGAAGTGAAAACACATGAGCCTACATCTTACATGGGAAAGGGGTCACACCCTTCCCAGGACCCACATTTCACGCCAGTGAAGGTGCCTGAGCTGACCTCCTCCAGCTGAACATTTCTCCCCACCTCTTCCACCAGGGGTTGTGCAAAAACACATCTGGCTCATTCAAGACCTTGAAGTTGCTTCAAGAATGCTGAAGACCCCAGCCAGGGCACGGGGAGGGGAGTCACCTCTTTCCCTGAGGGGACTGGAACATGGGACCACGATCCCTTTGCCTGCCACAGCCCCTTCACCCCGCTCTGAGTCAGCGTCCCTCCCACCCAGGATGCCACAGAGAACACGTCCTGCTCCCTGTTCATCCACAGCCCCTAAAAATAGAGCTGGTGACTCTGCCCAGCCTGCTCTGACTCACACAGGACTGATGACAATGCCCTGTGGTCCCTGCCCTCTGCAGCCCACCTCTGCCAGCCATCTCCAGCAGCAGACCAGAGGGCAACTCCAGCTATTTCCACTGCAGCATCCAAAACTTTCACTCCCAGCCCAGCTTGAAACCGGAGCCCATGAGCACAACCAAGAAAAGCAATTTTCCTTTAGAGCTGCCAAGCTGTCCCGTGCCAGGAGCAGCGGGCTGGGCTGGCCCTTACGAGCCATGGCAGACACCAGACCTAGTCCTCTCTCAAACCTCGGCCCCTACCTCCTGTTCCAGCCAGGCTGGACCCCATCCCTATGACAGCCCCCACAGCCCCCAGCAAAAGCTGCAGCAGAGGAAGGGGCTGCAGCTTCAGTGCCATTCCCCCAAGCCCCGCAGCCGTGTCACACCTCAGCCTGCCCTACACAAGATCCACTGGCACCAAATCCTATGGGCCAGGCAGCCTTGCTTGTCCCTGGCTCCAGGCTGGCCATGCCCAAAGCAGCTCTGCAGTAGTAATTAGCATTACAAACATTATTATTGTTATTATTAGTCATAACAGCTGGGCTCTGGCTCAGCCTGCTGGCAAGCTGGCCTGCTCACAGTCAGCAACGCCAATGCACAGCTCCACGTTCAGAGCTGGAGCAGAGACATGCAAGGAAAAAGACTGTCATAGGTCCCACTCCTTTCCCCGCAGCATCTCTGTGCCCCATCTGTCTGTGGAGAGGGGAGGAGGAGTCCCTCCCTTGGGCTGATGTCCCTGGCCAACAACCCTAGGAAAGATCTGAGCCAAACCCAGACGATGGACCTCTACACAGGCTGGGTACCAGCATCTAAGGCAGGACATCCTGAGTGACAGGGATGAGGCACTACCCAGGGCAGCTGCAAGAAATCCATTGCAGCTTAGGTAATTAAATTAATTTCACAGCTACTCACTTTTCCCCTTCCCAGCTCCCCAGCCCAGACTAAAATTAGCCAGACAGTACATATGAGTCAGCCTGCAAGAGGTTAAGAGCATAGGGCTGTGAAAATGCCAGCCCCTCCTAAAAAGGCAGGAGCAGGAGGCTTGGGGGCTGTACCACAGTGAGGTGTGTGGCCATGGGCACAGGTTCCAGTACATTAATTCAATACAGGAAAGGACAAAAGAAAAGTTAGGAAGTTTCAGGCAGGATTTTTTTAGGTTGAAAAATCTGATCTTGCCTCCTTGTATTTTCTTAGAAGGGACTCCAGAGATGAGAAAATGGGTGGGAAAATAAAGAAGCTCTGAGTCACCAAGGAGATGGGCATTTGTTTGGGAATCCCAAATCCAAGCAGGGCTGCATGCTGGCCAGAAATCCCCAGTGCTGCATCTGTGTCAGGCTGTTTTAAAGCCTCCTCAGAGCTGACAGCCACATCCTGAGCTCCCACACTGCCAAAGCATCTTCCAACCCCATACACAGGGCAGCCATTCCAGCCAGGATCTGCTAGGCAGAGCAGGGAGGGGCAGGGACTGCCTCTCCTGGAGTGTGGCTCCTGGAATGTGTGGCTAAGTGCAGAGGGTCCTAAGCCAGCAGTAAGCCAAAACACCAGTCCCTTCTCAGAACTGTAGATTCAACACCTAAAAATATCACTTTACAGAGGATGAAGCAGGGCAAGAGGCCCATGGTGGCCACTCAGCCTGGGCAGTGCAGGGTCACTGGACATCCTTGCTTAGGGGTCAACCATCATGCAGGAGGACAGAGACGCAGGACAGCTTGAGCTCCTGAGGGTTTAGTGGGAAGGAGAGGAGAGGCAATGTTTGAGTCTTTGGAGCTTAAAGCTGCACAGAAATGGTAAAGCCTGGGGGAACTTATGGGGTAAAATCCTGGTTTTATCCCAGCTTTGCTTCCTTTAATGTATCCAAAAAGCCATCATTGAAAAATCAGTTCTGAAAGTAGAACTTTTTTTCAAGCAAACACCTTCTCCAGCACACTGTGTATCACACAATGTTCAGGTTTTGGTTGTGTGCATTTTGAGAAACTTCCAAGGAGAAATGCTGAAAGCTGCTAAGGCTAGAGGAAGCACCCCACCCACCAAGAAGAGACACTCTTTCTCCAAAACCCATCCTGAACATACAGTTCCTCATCCCAGCTATGAGGGCCCAGAAGTTCATTAAAGGAGGAAGCAAAACCACCCAACAACCGTAACCTAGCAGGCAGCACTCACTGGAATCACAGCCACTTCCACAGCCTCTGTCCCCACACGAGATATGCCAACCCAGAGCCCACAGTTCCTGCACCGTCAGCACAGCCACACTTGAACTGACATCCCAGCTCAGCACCATCCTTGGCATCCCCAAAGTGGCACAACCCAGAGACAACAGAGGTGGGGGGAGTTTGGGCAGCTGTCTGAAGGGCAGAAGATGTGCACCAGCTGCTGGTGCTGCAGCACTGCCCAGCCGGCCGTGCTGGCAACTCACTGGTGGCCTCTGCGCCTGCTGACCTTTTGTGCTGCACTTTGGTTTATTTTCACTCTGAATGGCAACAGCAAAGCCAAAAGGGGAGGGAAGGAGACTAAAACTGGGGCTGTTGCTCCCAGATCCCCGCCAGGCTGATCCAAAGCTGGCCGCAGTGTGCCAGCATCCCCAGCGTGCCAGCAGTAAGGATGCTGCTCACTGACAAAGAGCTCTCAGTCCCCACAGATGACTGCCACACAGTGGGACAGACCTTTGGGTCCAACCTGGACACTGAGAAATCCTACCACGACACAAGGCATGCTGTGCCCCTCCTCTAAAGGAAGCAGGACAGGAAAGACTCAGGCTCCTACATCCCTGAGGGGATGCAAGGGAAGGCTGCTGGAACAGACACCTGGGCCTGCTCTGAGTGACAGTCCCAGCAGTGAGGCTGCGTGAGGAAGAGAGATACAGAGAAAGAAAAGCCTTTCTTACCTTCTTCAGAGTCACCACCCGCTTCCCCTTCTAGCTCTGAGAGATGGAGGGGCAGGGGAGTGATGGGAGTGGGAAGAGGAGGAAGGGAGGTGCGAGACAGAAAGAGAAATCAGAGTTAAGCAGCTCTGCCTTGCTCAGGCAGGGGCACACAGAGCACAAAGGAGAGCCCCACACCTCCCAACACTGGAAGTGCTCCAAACCGAAACCCAGCCTCAGACTCCCCCACATCACGTCAACATCCCAGAAATGAATGTCCAGAACCGAGGAGGTTGGCTTTAGATGGGAAAGAGGGAAGAGTGCAGGAGAGAGTAACCAAAGGGCTACTCCAAAAAGCATCAGCTCACCCTTGAGGGCAGAGGGAGAAGGGTCTTGCAGTGCAAGCTCAATCAACCTGTGGCCCCCAGGCTCAGATGGGTTTGAGGAGGTTACACTCAGCCCTGAGCTGGCTCAGGAAGGGGCCCCGGGTGCTGGGGAGCAGTAAGGTCTGGCTTGGCAGGCTACTCCAGGACACGTCCTCAGGACAGCAGGGCCTTTGCACTTAAAAGACTGTTGTCCAGGATGGAAAGAGCTCTGGATATTGTTCTGGCTGACAGGCTCAGCTCCCAGAGAGCAAACTGTCTCCAGCTGTCCTAGGGAGAAGGAATGTAGGGGGTGGGAGAGGGAGGAATATGGGGCTGGGCAGGAAACAGGGCCACAGGGTTATCTACTAACCTTCACCACTGAGGACCCTACTGTGCAGAGCCCCCCAGAGCAGCACCAACATCCCCCACACTTACACAGTCCCAGAGGCCCCACAAAAGGCAAAAAGGACCCCCACAGCCACCTGGCCCCAAAAGGGAGGTGGAAGGGCCTTCTCTGAAGTAGGGACCCTTCCAGGGTATCCTCACAGATGCCCCCCTAAAAAGATCTGCCTGCAGTCCCCATGTCCACACTCACCTCCCACTGGATGCAGCAGGATCTCAGCTGGGTTGTGGGGTTTCAGCCCCAGGGCTGAGAGCGGGGTCTTGGCCAGGCCAGGGGGAGAACGCACTGTTGGCACAGTGGACACAGGAATGTCAGTGGAGGGCTGGCAGGTGACGCTTCAGAAAGGCTGGAGCTGCCCATGGGTTCAGAACCCCATAGCCCATCCCACCCACTGACTGCAAGGAAAGGCTGCCAAGAACACGAGATGCAACACCCTGCAGAAGGACACTGATCCCCCTCTTCATTTTGGAGAGGACACACAGCAAGGTGACTGGGAACAAGCACCCTGCCCCATTGCAATGCTGGCAGGATGGAGAAAGGGGACAATTCCCATCAGGACAGGCCCAGGCCCCATCTCCCAGCACCGCCCCCATAAAGTCCCATCATAAAGGCATGCAGCCTCTTTCATTTCCCCTATGTGAGCAGCCATCCCAACCCAGCTCTCCCACACCTGAACTCCTTTCTGCCAATCCCCACATCTGGCCAAGCTGGAATCCAGCTGTCCCAGAGCAGCTCATCACCCCTACAAAAGGGACAGAAGGACTGCCAAAAAACCCCCACCCTCCAGACCAGCTCAATGGGTGGATGAGGATGTTCACACAGAGGAGTGGCAATGTACAGGTGAGTTCTGCACCCCTGTGCCCAGACATACACACCAGAAGGAGCTGTGTGTGTGTATGGCTATGGTATGGATGGCAGTGGGGTTTCACAGGGCAGGGCAGACCGCCCCAAGCAGATTGCACCTCTTTGCATGTTTGCATGGGTTTGCCCCATCTCCCTGATGCTCTATTTTCCCATATCAGGGCAAACCTCAGGGCATCATCTTCAGCAAGAGAGACCAAAGGGCACGAGCCTCCAGCAGTGTCTGAATGTCTCTGACTGGTGGCACAGACACAGGGCCTGTGGCAAGGCTGGGAGGCAGTGGGTGGTGGGAGGTCCAGAGGAAAGCCAGACCCTTGTCCTGAGGCCAGGTGCACCCAGCAGCCTGGGGCTGGAGCAGCCGAGCAGCCAAGTTCCTGGGAAACCCAAGACAGCAGCACTTTCCCCAGTGGGTGTCTGATTCCCTCAAATCCAGCTGACCCCAAGCCACAATGTCAGCTCACACCTCAGTTGGCTGATGAGCAGCAGGGTCCTCACAGGGCCATGAATTCTCCCAGGACCATCATCTCCCAACAGAGGGGAATTGCTCCTGTATCCCTCAGGGCCACTTTGGCAAAGCCTGAAAGCTGCAACTTCCAGCTTCCCAGGCTTCCCTGCCTGGTGCTGGATAAGCAGCACTGTCTTGGGGCCACGACCCCAGCCAGGCTGTTCCTGTCACCTCTGCAAGTGACTCATCTCCCAAAGCCACTGACCCACTGCCAAAGGAGCTGCTGCTGCCCCAGGGCCGAGCTCTCAGTCCCCAGGAACAACAGGGCCATTTCCGAGCTGCCAAGCACCCCGGCAACGCTCCCACACTCATCTCCTCATCCCAAGAGACAGGGCTCAACTATCAGAGGATTGCAGGGAAGGAAGAGCAACATTACAGAAGAAAACAACTCCAAGCCCCTTAGGCTGAGCTGTGGGGGACAGGTGGATTCACTGCAACCAGGACATGGCATCAGAAGGGGCTGTGCTCAGCCCAAGCATCCCTAACCCCAGAGCATCCCTCAGCCTTCAGCCTACAGAAGTGTTTTAGAGGGGATGGGGGGCTGTCATCTTTTCAATGGGTTTCCCAGTTGACTGGCTGCTCCATTGCACTGCTCTGGCCCGAGTCATGCTGTGCTGACGTGTGGCTGCTCCTCAGGGCTCGTGGCTCAAGATGGTCACACAAACCCAGTCCACACAAACCCACCGCGACTGAGACAGGGTAAGTCAGAACAGAGACGCTGCGCTGGAGGAGCGGAGACAAGCTGCATGCAAAGGGCAGGCATCCCAGCCTCTGCCCCTCCTGCCTTTCAAAGTGCAAGCAAGAAGTGACATTGTGAGTCTGCCCACCTGGTATTCAGTCCCTCCTGCCTCCCTCCCACTCGCCTGCCACTGCAGTTTGCTTCTCTTCATGCCATGCCAGTAGGAAAAATGGGGAGATGCAGGATGGGATGGGGTCGTAGCATGCCTCTCTCCTCATCCCACCTTGGGATCCCAGCAAAAGAACACCCCAATGAGTGGAGGGTGGGAAAAAGCCAAGAAGAGGGTGCCAAGCATGGGATGCTGAATTAAGTGGGATCCTGACAGCCAGCATGGAGTGGCAGGATGCAGAGGAGAAAGGAGGATGGAGAGAAGGAGTGGTTAACATGGCGGTGGGTGTCTGGAACCTGGAGCTGTCTGACCCTTGGCAAATTTCTGGCTTGCCCAGAGCCACCCACCAAGCCCCTCTGCCTCCCGGAGCCGTGGCACTTACAGGTGTTGGAGTAAGGGGTTTGTGGTGACACAGGGAAGGCTGGGGTGGGGGGAGAAATCTCACCGCCGCTGGAGGGTGGGCTGGTGGGGGAGGCACCCTCCATCTCCTCGAAGGCTTCCTTGTAGCTGTGGAGATGAGGCTGGGGAGAGCAGGAGAAAAGTCAGTCCCATCCCTATGTTGGGCAAAAACCTCTAGGACACCCCGAGGAGAGGGCAGAGGGGGCAAAGGGAAGGGTTTCACCTCCTCCCTGCTAACTACCACCACCACCACCACCACAAAAACCATCGCTGATCCCCAGCTCTGTGGATGCTGACTAAGCCATCCCCCTCCCTGGAGGGACGTCTCCCCAGTCAGCCACCCCCCAACCCCAGCACACCTCTTTGGGCCTCCCTCCAGGGTTGGCTGCGATGGTGCTGACCACCTCAGGTGAGAGGACGGTGGGGCTGCGGGGCGAGCTGGGCTCTGGAGAGCTCTTCTCATAGTGGCTGTCGCTGGGAGTCCGCTTGCGGGCAGGAACAGCGCTCTCCTCCAGAGGCTTCTCCCGGGACTGCGCCCCTGCAGGGCAAGCACAGCGGGGCAGAGGGGTGAGGAGCTGCCAGCTGAGATGGGGACCAGCAGGAGATGCTTCAGGCCTGACCTGAGAGGTCTGAACCTCAGCACTCACCTGCATCAAACCCCTAGACCAGCATGGGTAGCTGGGGCAGATATACCCTACAACAGTGACCCCAGACCCAGTGATAGAGCAAGGCAGGGCTGAGGCTAGTGGCTGAACTGCTGCACTAGCCCTCCCAAGCACCATTAGATTTTTAGGGACAACAACCTCCAGCAGTGGGTGCAAGGGGCAAGAGTATCCTGAGGTTAGTCCAGACAGCTTACTCCTGCAAAGCAGGGAAGCAACAGGGCCTCCCAACAGCATCATAGTGGGAAATGACCAAATCACCCAGCACAAGTATTCAGCCTGCATCCCTGCACCCACAGCCAGATGTGGCTTTAACCACAGCAGTGGAAAAAGCCTGGTTTTGTGAATCCCCCAAGGCAGAGGGAGCACTGGATGAAGAAGAAAGAACCCAACAGAGGAATGGTGCAAGGAACCCTAAAAAAACACTGCTGCTCTGTTCCCAGTGCAAATCCTCTCTAAAAGGAGAGATCAGCATCTCCCCTCCACTTTTCCCCTTAAACATCTTTCCCAGGTCCCAGCAGTATGAGCCACCAATGTCCACAGGCTGGGGGGAAGAACAGAGCAACCAAGTCATTACAGGAGAACGGGTTTCTTGGGCTGTGGAGAGCCCCTTGGCTGGGATAAAGTCCAGGAACACAGACAAAGTTGGCACAGGGCAGGGCAGCTCAACCCTCCCAGCACCTGACAGTGCCCAAACACACTTTCTATCCCACCTCGCCTGGTTAAGAGGTTAATCTGGGCTCATGGGTGCCAAGTTCAGTGCACAGCAACCCCACAGAGTACCACGGGCACAGCTCAGAGCCCCATGGGACTCACACTCCTACCCACTAGCAGAGGTGACAACACTGTCCCCTCTGCTTTTCCCACAGAATCGTTGAGCATTCATGCTCCCCTTGGTCAGCACATTAGGGAAGAAAAAAAGAGAAAAAGGAGAAAAAGGGAAAAAAAAAAAAAGGAGAAAAAGGGAAAAAAAAAAAAAGAGAGAGAAAGGCCAGCATCACACTCCAGGAAATGCACTTTTCAAACACCAACTCCTTTCCCACGGGCTGGCGGAGGAAAACCAGCCATCAGCTGCTTCCCCTCACTCCCCGGGGCTCCGCATGGGACCCACACCTCGCACCCGCTGACCTCCCCTCTTCACTGCTCGGCACACACACCAGAGCTTTCCCGGCCCGGGGCAAGGGCTGCGAGGGCAGCAGGGAAGGAGGAGGCCCGGGCACATTTCTAAATAATCAGCCCAGTGAATGGCAACAACAATAAAATCGCGGCTCGGGGGGAGAGGCGGCCAGGCTGCGAGGCGGGGGACTCGAGCCAACGGGGCTGGCTCCAGGCGCAGAGGCGGCCTGGAAAATTCCACTAAGAGCAGCTTTGAAACACAACTCCCGATCCCTTCTGCAGGTGCTCACCGGCACGGGAGATGGCCATTAAAAAGACCCGTGGAGAGAACAGGGGGACGGAGAGGGTTCCTGGGAAGCTGTCTTGCAGGTATGGGCAGCATTGCATAGGGCCACCCCATATCTTTTGTCCTGCTCTTCACTTGAAGGGACTGAAGCCCGCAGTTGTGAGCACAGGAAAAACAAGATACTGGGGGGAAAAAAAGCAAACTCTCATATTTTCTTTTTTTTCTTTCTACTTTGTGCACTATGGGTTCTCCTGAACACTGCAGGAGCATCACATAGAGCATCCCTTGGCCCATTCCAAAGTGAGCTGCGGGGCCCGAGCACTTCAGAGAGGCAGGGACTGGCTCCTCGAGCTGTGCACGCCTGCCTCGCTTTGCAGTTTTCGTTTGGGAAGCACTAAACACGGCAGATGGATGAGGCCTGGCTATCAGTGCACATCACACGTCTGCAGCCTGGGACTGCCTCCCCTGCTCCGTCCCCAGGGCTTCACGTCACCTAACCACAGGGTGCTGGATCTGGCCCATTGGGACACCCAGGAGCTCAGCAAGCCCTGGCTGCTCCACTCCCCAGACATGGAAAGCGGCCGGGGCCACAGGGAGGGGAGGGAGGAGAAGGGAAAAAAGGGACTCATTGTTCAGGAGCGGAGAGTGGGAAACTTCACAGGCCGCCCGGAGCAAAGCCTGGAGGAAACCCAGGCTCTGAGCATGGCTCCCCCGACCCCCTGGCTGATTTATGGGATGGAAACTATGCTTGAAAAACAAACTCTCCTTTCCCCAGCTTACTTTGCCCCCTCAGCAGACATACAACCTCCCTTAGCCATGGTACTGTCACTCTCAAGGACGCGGTGGCTGGCTGCAGGATGGCAGATTCCTGTTCACAAAGGGGGAGCAGCAGCCTGCACCCCACTCCTCACCCTCTCACCCAACACCTGCGGCACTGTCACTCCTCCTGCTGCTCATTTAAGTACCTAACCTAGCACCAACCCACTGCCCTTAGACCCAGCACAGCTCTAGGGCTGGGGAAGGGCAGGGAGCACAATAGCTGGGGAAGGAGGAAACAGGAGTGATGGCAAACCCAGGTAATTTTGCAGCTGGAGAGCCAGGTTTTAGGCCAAATCAGGAGGTAGCTGCTTTTAGGCCATGAGATAGTAGGACTACTGCCAGGCAAGAGCTAGGTGATATCCCCACAGTGGACAGGAGAGAACAAAGAAGCATCCCAAGGCCCTCAGGATGTGGATGGGGACACACAAGACCCAGGGAAGAGAGATGCAAACTCACTCCCTGCCTACCTGAGAAACAGACATTGTCCTGTGCTGCTCCTCACCAGAGTCCAACCCACCCCATCCTGGCACAGCCTGATTACCCCAAATGGGTATGATAAAATACCCTACTCTGTGCTGAGGACTGGGAGGGTTCAAACTTCTTTGGTCCTCCTGGGGAGGAACCCAAGGTGCCAGTGGGGAGAGAAAGGTCACACAGAAAGATGGTGACTCCCCAGCCCCACTCCATCTCCCACTTTCTCCTTGCCCTGAGACAAATGGGTGCACAACAAGCACCAGGTTACCAGCACACATCACCAGGGCAGACTCACCTTCAAGGAGCAAAAGTCACACTGCATAAAATCCAGCCTCAGCAGCCCACACCTTCCAGCTGCAGACCAAGACATGGGGATCCCTAAACTGATGTAGGAGTTCTGAGCTGACAACTGGCTGTATCTGGGTTCTGTGGAGCTGCACCCCAGCCCTTGCTTCCAAAGGGGGTGAACCATGGTCAGGGCAAAGCTTGGAGGTGATGCAGCAAAGGTCCAGAACTGGCTCCGCAATGAAACCCCACCAGCAAGCAGTGCCAGGCTTGGATGAGATGCAAAACCAAGTGTGGACAGGGGAGTCTGTACCCAGGGCCAGGGGCTCCCCTATCACTGGAGGAGCTCAATGGGAGCCCTGACCATCACTGTGCTGAGAAAAGGGATCAATCCTGCATGGAAATGGTCTCCTGAGCCTCCCTCCATCCCACATCCATGCAACACGCAGACCACTCAGCATGCATAGAATGAGAAGAAAGGATGAGAGGGAAGGAGGGATGAAGGGGAAGGAGAGAGAGAAGATGGGAAAAGGAAGGAAGGATGAGAGGGGGGAAGAATGCAAGAGAGGGAAGGAGAAGGATGCATGGGGAAGGGTGGAGAACAAGGAAGGAGGGAAAAGGAAGGAGGTGGAATGAACGAACCGGAGAAGGACCGCTGCTGGTTCAGAGGAGGACGGGGGACTTTGCTGCTCTTGTTCAGTTCCCTGAGCTTGGCGTTGTACTCTGCCAGCATACCAGGACAGGGAGTGCGAGGAGGGTAGGAGGTCACAGAGGACAGACACAGTCCCCCACAGAGAGAGGAAGGGGCAGACAGGACAAATGTCACGAGATACAACACGGGGGGAGAGAGAGAGAAAGAAGAGAAAATATTAGCTGGGGTCCAACAGATGAGTTTGGGGTCATTTGGGGTCTGAAGGAGCTCAGTCTCTGCTTGGAGCTGCTTTTCCAACAGCCAACTTGCCTGGCTCCAGGCACCACATAAACCCATATGGGAAATCAATGGTGGCTCCTAGTCATATATAGCCTTGTGCAACACCACAACTGCCCCATCACCATCCTCTCAGGGATGGCACCATGCAGGTCCTCTTCATCACAGAATGCTCAGGCCTGGGACAAGATGGGGTGACCCCAGATGCCTTGGGGCCTTAAAGGATGACAGGACCACCTCCCCTCTGTGGGGAGATGCTGGGCATGCCAGCGCTGCCCTGTGCCATCTCTTCCACTCCATCATCAGTGGGAAAAAGGAATGGGAGCATTCCCCCACCAAGAACGGAGGAGGTGTGAGATGCTCCTCATCTCTGTGCCAGGACATGCAGGCCATTTATAGCAGCAGGGAATGTAAACAAACATGTCCATGCCCCACGGTCCCCGCTGGCTGTCCCCTCCCAGCGCTGGCTTCAGGACACCTCGTTCCCGCCAGAGGTCAGGCCACCCGCCTGCGCTGTCCCCACCTCAGCACAGAAGGCCCAGCTCCAGCAGAGACAGGTGGCCACAGGCTGGGGACCATCCCCCATATGCTTCTCTCCTCCCTGGGAAGCCCAGTGGCTACAAGGGGATGATGGTGACCCTAGCCCAGCCCAAAGGACCTGACTCAAGGTTGGGGGGATGGATGTTTCTGGTAGACACCATCAAAAATCAACTTCCCACACACTGCAAATACTCTTCTTCCTCTCCTTAGAACTGCCTACTTTTCCAGCCCATTTTAATTCCTCATATGGGGCGGCAGGGGAGGACAGGCATGTGCTGCTTATAATATTAAATCCAGACGTAGAGCGTGGTTTGGGCATCCATGTGCCCTTAGGTTTGTTTAAATTCTTTGCAAAAGCCCCACAACCCTTTGTGAATCTGATCTGGATCACAGAGGTCAGGCTCAGACAGATGCAAACTTCCTTTAACAACTCTATGACCCTCCTCAATCCAATTCCTGCCACTTGCATCCCTCCTGCCCCCCACCCTGTGACTCAGTCCCCACTCCTGGGAGGTTGATGCTGTTGGATTTTTCCAGCCAAGCCTTTTCCCCCTCCCTCTAATGCCGGGCGAGTTTCTGGACTGAGCACAGAGCTGGAAGGGACAGAGCTGCCAAGCCCCAGCATCACGAGCTGGCCCACAGCCCCAAACCCTTCCCAAATGTCACTCCACAATTGAACAACTGCAGCAAAAGCAGTGGGAAGGGAGGGCACCAAGCTGCCACAGCGCCATGGCACCTTCTTTCTGGGTGGCTGGGACACTCTTGTGTCCCCAAAGCCCCTAAGCTAGAGCTGCAGGAAGGCAGGGGATTGGTGGGTGCAGCTTGCCCTCCACAGCACAGAACTAATGCCTTCATCCAGCCACAGCACCGACACTCGGCAGTGCACCCAGCCAAGCACCAAACCTCTCTGCTAGGGCTGGGAAATGTCTTCCCAGCCCCTGACCACTGCCGCACAGCTAGGTCCAGATTCAAACCACCCTGGGCCAAGCTGGGCAGAATTTCAGCTGACAGACAAAAGCCTAGTTCCCAAAAGCCTAGTCCCCATTCCAGCAGCACCCCAGCTGCCCAAGGAGGAGGTCCGAGCACTGAACCCAGCAATCCAGGGGGGAAAGCAGAGACTGAAATCAAGGATGAGCACAGTGACATCAAACATAAGGCAAGTTAAGTTCTCTGCTGGGACCCTATACCAGATCACTCTCCAGGCAGGGTGAACACCATGTCCAAGTGGGGTCCAGGCAGGACAACCTCAGAGAGAGATGAAAACATTTACCCAAACTCTCCATATTCTCCCCAAAAGAAAGATATTCCCTTGAGATCCAGCGACTGGCCCCGCCACCAGGGACAGACCAGCCCTGTTACCCAAACAGGATGGGGGGGATCTGACACCCACAGCCACCCCTTCCCCCCTCTGGGCAATGCTGCTGCAGACAGCAAGGTGCAAAGGAGGATCTCAGCAAGGAAGGGCAGCACAGGCTGCTCCCCTGCCCTGCATGTCTCCATGGCAGGTGGCTCAGTCCCAAGCCCAGATCCAGCACAGACAAGGAGTCTCCGCATCACTTATCCCCAGCTCTACCATGCATGCCACCCCCGTGTGCTCCAGCACCTCGGGACATGCAATCTTCCCCATCCCCCGAAGGAACCAAAGGATCCTACCTGCCACCCTGTGGGCCACCAGGCCCTCCAGATTCAAGGGTTCTTCTGCCGACCTCGACAGGTCTTCATAGCTCTCCGGTCCCTTCAGGGGCATCTGGTTTTGTGCTGGGACGCTGGGGGAAGGTGGGGAGGAGGTGAGTTGCTGCTGAGACCCCACAGGGCTGTAGCACGAGGTGCTGAGTGGGACAGTGCCCATCTGTGCTCCGGCCGGGGCATGGCTGTAGCTCCTGGGCTCTGGCAGCGGTGCCAGCTGGTAGCTGTAGGGTGAATAGGTTTCCCGATAATCATGCACCCCATAGTCCAGCTCTCCGGGAGAATAGGCTTTGCCCCCGGGCTCAGAGACCACGGGGCTCACGGATGTGCCAAAGGACCTCGGCTGGGCCACCTGTGGAGTTGGCCGGGCGTAGAGACCAGCAACGGGCTGGGTCGAAAGGGAGGAGGGCAGGGGTCCGGCTGGCTTGTCCTGACGGGAGGTGGCAGGCACACTCTGCGACTTGTGGACAGCAGGTGCGAGGTCCAGCATGAGGACATCCAGTGCTTCAATGGACTGCTCAATCTCCCGGCGAGAGGGCGCCCGGGGGAATTCAGGCATGCTGTGGCTGTGTGGGGGCACCGTCTGCAGCGGGCTGGGCTGGGGGCTGCAGCTAGAGATGCTGGGGCTGTGGCTCTCCATGCCGCCCTCCTGCAGCCGGGAAGGTGGCCGGCTTCCTCCTTGCTGCTGCCAGGAATTCAAGCCCCTCTGCACAGCCTCCCGGCTGCTGGTACTGCGAGCCGGGGCCTGGGGCAGCGCCGGGTTCACGTCGTACTTGGCAGCGTCCACTGCCGGGAAGGACCGAGAGCGGTAGGTTCCGGGGTGGTCGTAGGCATACAGGTAGGGCTGGGAGCTGGGCAGCGGCTGAGGCTGGAGCCACCCTGAGGCGTGGGAGCCTGGCAGGCGCTGTGGGTAGCCAGCCAGGTGCTCCTGAGTGGATGCCGAGGGCCGCAAGGAAGGCAGTGTGTCACGGAGGTGGTGGCCCATCAGGGTGTTCTGGTTGTTGTAGGGGTAGCCACCGTTGGAGAGCGGCTCGCCATCGTACAGCCCCTCCTTCAGCAGCTTCTCAGCCCCATTGCAGCTCGAGGGGCCATTGGGCAGGGAGGACAGGCTGCCCACCCGGGGTGCCTCCTGGTAGCCGGTCTCACTGGCAGTGGTGGTGCCATCCAAGGAGGAGAGCGTGCCCAGGCTGCCCACACTGTGCCCATCTTGGTTGGGCAGCTCATCATCCAAGATATCCGTCTCCCGCTCGGCCACCAGCGCCGCGGCGTTCCCGTTGACGTGCACCTGAGCCGGCACCACGTGGCGGCCCGGCATGGTGGGCAGGCGTGCCGGCACAGGGCCGGGCACGTGGTTGTGCATGGGCGGCGCACTCTCCAAGCCAAAGCCAACAAGGAGACGATCCAGCTCCTGCTTCTCCTCAGGACTCAGCACCGCCTGGCCACTGGGTGCCCCGGTCACCCCCGGCTCATCGGTCCGGTCGGTCTTGGTGGAGGCGGTGGAGTTGCCCGAGTCGCTGCTCACTGAGAGCGTGTGCTCGACGTGGTTGGGTGCTGCCGAGAGCGGGAGTCGGGCAGCGTTGACGGCACCGGTGCTGCCGTGAAGGGAGTCTTTCTTCTTCACTTTAGCGTAGAGGCTCCCATCCAGGGGCCCTTGAGTGTGCCCAACCTCTGCAAGGGGAGAAACGAACACGAGACCCCAGATCAATTGCTGGCTCTCTGCACGGAGCTAATGGGTCCCATTAGCCGGTGATTTCGATTTCTTCCGTGTGCCAGAACACTTAATGACCAGCATCGATGTCTCCTCGGCACCCTCCACACTCCCACCGGCGCCACCATGCAGAGACATCGCAGCCAGGTCCTCCCCAACCCCACACCCCCACAGCCCCCCGATTCGTACGCAAGCGCTGCCTGCTCCACTGAGATCCATCAAATATCCCGTGCGCTATTTCCATGCATCATTCCTGGCAATTCTCCTCCATGGTTGGCAAGGGCCGGGGCTACCCACACAGTCAGCGATCGCTGCTCCGCAGGGCTCATCCAGCCTCTAAGGGCCATGTGGCACCAGGGAGGCAAAGAGGGAGGGTGGAGGAGAGGCACCACAGGCCGTAGGAGGATGGGTGGACACAATCAGTATGTGGCCTCGTAGCTCTTTGTGTCTCCAGCTGGATGGATGTACTCAGCCCACGGGTGAAGGACAGATGAACCACAGACCCACCTTCCCTCTCCCTGCCCACTCTCCTCCCAGATGATGCATGGATCCAGCCAGACAGACATCCTTGACTTTTTCTTCCCTGGCTACAGACAGGCTCCCATCCTTTCTGTTCTTTCCCTTCCCTCTCTCAGGGCAGGTCAACCTGCCCTAGAGCTTCCACACTGAGAGTGTCACAGCCCAACCCTGAATATGCAGCATCTCCTCCCAGGAAGGTCCTGGCACCGTGATTCAAGTGCAGTGGGGGCAGCTGGCTCTGCTCCACAGCCCCGAAAGGCTGGGGGGCAGCCAGACTACGGCAGCATCACCACCAGTAATCCTGCACTCCAGTTCTGAGCCCCCCAGTTTCCATCACACCCATCAGCACCACCACAACCAGCTGCACCCTTTAAACCTTTCCAAGTGGGGCAGACAGATTTTGGGGATACAGAGGGACCTTGGCCACTGACAGCAACAGGAATAGTTCCCAAGCTACATCCCCCCCTGCCAGAGCAGCACAGCACGGACCAGGCTGCAGACTCTTGTTTTTCCAGCTCCCTGACGAGGTTTCCTGGAAGGTCCTGCGAGCAGTGTTAAACACTTTCTTTTGGAGGAAAAAATGACTCTTCCCTGGCGGGAGGCCAGGCAGCTGACTCAGGGACGGAAGACGGCCCTAACACGACAGTGTGAAATCAGAGCGGTCCTATCTGCAAGCAAAACACTTCCGAGCCGGGACAGCTTCAGCAGCCCCACGCCGCCGCAGCCGCACCCCGGCAGCTCCCACGCCAACAACCCCCCTCACCACAAAGCACAGGAGGGTAATAACACCGAGCCCAAGTCCTACAAAGTCAGGGCCCTCTCCTTGTTGCTGTTTTTCCACTGCTGAATCCCCACTGGCAGTATCCCAAGGAGGCAGTTGAGCCCCAAAGCCTCCCGTTGGCTTGAAGATGTCTCAGGACCACGCAGCAAGGTCCCCTCTGGGCACTTGGTATGGGAAAGAGTGAGAATTTCTCACAGAGACTCAGAGATTCTTCATCCAGCCAGTAAAACCAGAAGCCAGTAGCATTTGTCTCCACAACACCTCCCATGATGGGGAAAAGGAGAAGAGAGGGAGGGAAACCCTTTTCTTGGAGGGAAAAAGAAAAAAACAGCATATCCAAGGGCAGTGTCAATGCTGGACAGGCTGATACAGGGCTTAGAGACAGGGGGAAAGGTACAACCCTTCTTTCTGGAGGCAGTGATGGGTGCTGGCTGGTCTCAAGATACAGGGCAAAAGCCAGGATGGGGGCTGGGAGAACAGCAGAGGAATAGAAAGGAAAAAGGAATAAATAAATATAAATGTAACCACGTGGTGCCAAGGGAGAAAACAGAAAGGAAAGGCTCTAATTACTCTCTGGGCTGGGTACTGCCCCACGGCTGGGAGAAATGTCTCCAAGAGAGGTCAGGATGGGGCACAATGCAGTTCATGGCAGAGACAGAAAGCCCCAACTGCTATGTCCCACCTTCCCCAGAACCTCTGGCGAGGAGGGGACACAGTGGGGTTGGTGGCCACCCCCCAGAGAGGAGTACCAGGGTAGTAAGCAAGGAACAGCCTGTGACAGCTCAGCCAACAGCCAAGCCCTTGTCCTACAGTTGCTCTGCCCCACACCTGACTGTTCATGCTGTCCTCAACCCCATGTACCTCCTGGGCTCTGATACCAGGAGACAAATCCTGCTATTTGCTGCCAATCCAAAGCCTCCTCCACTATCCCTGGGCCACACTATCTCAGATATGACTATCTACTGCTTGTCACCGAGAAGTTGAATATAAAACAAAACAAAACAAAACAAAACAAAATAAAATAAAATAAAATAAAATAAAATAAAATAAAATAAAATAAAATAAAATAAAATAAAATAAAATAAAATAAAATAAAATAAAATAAAATCTGTGGGATAATGGAACAGAATGCCTCAGTCAAAACAGCCACCCCCAAAGTAGCAGGCTCTCAGCACCCCATTTGCAAAGAGTCTGCAGCTCCCAGCAAGGTCAGATTTCATCCCTGAAGGTCGGAGTAGCTCCCGCCTGGCACACTGTGCCATCCCATCGTGGGCTGGGTTTGCCCTGGGCTCAGCCCCGGACGCAGCTCTGCTCTGGCTCTATCTGCTCCAGCTGTACGGAGGCAGCTGCGGGAAGCGCCGAGCCCAGCCTGGTCCCAGCCCTGCTGCCAGGCTCGCTGCCCTAGAGGAGAAATGCTCTGTCCTCTCCCTCTCCAGCACCCTGTGGCTACACCCAGTAAAAAAACCGGTCCAGGACAAGTGTGACAGTACCGAGGGGGTGAGCTCGCATCCCCAAAATCCCAGGTATCTGCCTCGCACACAGTGGGGTGCAGCACACAGCATCGTGCCCCAGCACAAATCCTGTCCACCACGATGCTCTGCACCGGTGCATAAGATAAGGCTGAGGAATCACGGTGTCTCCCGCTGTCGTGCCCCCGGCAGCATCCCACCTGCTGCCTCCACTCCCCACCCAGAGCCCTGGCCCCAATGCATTTCTGGGGCATCAGCCCGCAGGGATGACCCTGGGGTCCCGGGAACCTTTGCAGGGTGTAGGGTGTGAACAGAATCTCACAGGGAAGAGTTTAGCCTCTTTATCTCTGGTTTCATCCTGTAACCAGATATGATGGCACGGAGCAACCCCAGTCCAATCCGTGGGTCACCACAACCATGAATTCACCCCAGCCCAAAGAAAAACAAAGTCAGAACTTACCAAAAGGGACGGGGATTGAAAGATCCCAGGCGAAGGGAAGGAGAAGGAAACAAAATCCCTTTCCTTCACCCGTTCCAGCACCAGAGCCTTCCTGGGGCACCCGGTGTGGTGGCAGCTCCAACGGCGTCCACAGCCAGCCCCGTGTGTCCGTCCAGGACAGGAGCCGGCGGCCCGGAGCTGGCTTGGCTCGGCGTTTGTCCCTTTGGCTTCGCTTTCCCTCTCGCGGAGGGAGCTACTCCCTTCCAGCGCCGTGTCCCGCGGGGCCGCGAGAGGGGGACCCGGACGGCGGCGGGGCGCCGGAAGGGGTGGGATACGGGGAACCCCGGGACACGGGGAGCTGGAGGAGAGGATGGAGGAGCCGAAGGTGGGAGAGGCCGGAGATGGGATGGAGGCGAGGAGGTGCGGCTGTGCTCCCCTCCGCCCCAGACCACACAGGGACCACAGGGAGGAGCGGGAGGGGAAGGGGAGCGGCGCGGGGAGGGCGGCGGGGCCGCCCAAGCTCCAGCCCCAGCCCGAGTTAACCTCAGTGAGGTGCGGAGAGGGTGGGAGCCATGGAGGGAGGACAGCCAGACAGACAGCTTCCAGCTATGAATATTAACTACTTCCTCCACAGGCAGGGCTCCGCCGCGTTAACTGTTTCCTAGGCAGGACAGACAGCCGGACAGCTGGACAGCCTGCCCACCTCGCACCGTCCACTGAGCATCACCCCGCTGGGTGACCCCCTCATCTGAGACACCCAGCCCTGCCCAGCTCCTGTGTGCATGCGTCACACCTATCCCCAAAGAGCAGCGACACATTCAGGGTGGGGATGTCCTTCCAAACCACACATGAGGCTGAAACCCAGACGGGTCTGCAAATTCAAATGTCTTGCTGGAGACTTGAGTTCCTCCATCTGAAATAACTACAGAGCTAAAGAAGGGTGGAAACCAGCCACGGACAAGCCACCGACCCATTTTTACAATCCCCTTGCCTGCCCTGCCAGCACCACGGGCAAAGCACAGACATTCCAGCCCTGTTTTTGGGATGTACACACTGCCCTGCTCTGTGACAGGAGGTATGGCATGATCCCATCCACTCCAGAGCTGTCTGAGACCAAAGTGCTCCACCCCAAGCAAAATCCATGCTGGAATGGAGCTCACAATTTACTCGTCCAGGTGACAACAAGCCCACCCCACATTCAGGCCCCTGCTTGAACCCATGCTCAGGACTCCACTCCTCAATTGATCCAATATACTCAGCAAAACGTGAGGCTCCCTCCACTCTAATCCCCCAAACCACGTGTTTCCCACACCCCCATGGATGACGGCAGGGGATGAGAGCAGTGTTTCCAGCCGGCCCCCTGACTCACAGCCCTGTTTGCTCCCAGATAATAGCACACGCCAAGCCAGCGTCCTTCCAAAACCTCCAAAGTTTGCTTTTTTTTTTTGTCCTGGCTGTCTCAGCTGCGAGAGGGCAGAGACAGAGCTCCCCGCTCCTGCCGTGGAACAACCCCAGCCCTAAGCACAGAACTGCTGCAAGTTTGGACTTCAAGGACAGTTTAAAGGGGGAAGAGAAGGGGCTGAGTTTCTACCAGCTGGTCTCTCTTTCCCTGCATCCCAGCCCTGCCTGGTTCCCGGTCCCAGTGGGAACAAACTCCACCCCCACCCTACATGACAACCCCAAATACCAGGTCAGAGGACAGATCCTGCCCTGGGAATAGCCACACTCCAGCTGAAATGTCTAGCCACTGCTCCAGTACGTCACCCACGGGGAATAATCAGAAGCAAGGGGGACAATCCCTGTGAATGCCCATCCAGCCCATGCAGATTCCCACTGCCTTCCAAAATGCCCCCCTCAACACACCCTTACCTTGCAGCAGATGGAGCAGAGAGCAGCAGAGAGGGGCAGAATAAGGAAGGGAAAGTAAATTCCTTCAGCTCTAGTCAGCTGGTGAAGGCAAGAAGAGAGGCAGTGCCCTCCTCCCCACCGAGGCTGGCCTAGGGACCGATCCAGCTGCCGGGGGAGAGCAGCAGCCTGCCAGCAGCTCCAGCAATGGATTCAACAGCTCTGCCCTGGACCATCTGGCTCTCCACCTCTGTACAGCCTGGCCTGCCCTCCTGGGCAGCCTCAGCCCCTCCTGGTAAGTGGGACAGGATTTGACCCCACTAGGAAAAGTGTACCCCATGAGATGCTGGCCCTCCTGGGGGACAAACAGATGACAGCGACCCCACCAAGGGGCTTTCTCCTATATGGAAAAGCATAGGATCAGCATCCAGCTCCATTTGTGGGGCTCCAGGATGCCCTGACCTTTGCCACATGTGGTTCAGGCTCTGATGTGACCTCCCCTCCCTGTAAGGGTGGGATGCTCATCCCAGCCCCCACCCCAGCCAGCCCTGCCCTGCATGTGAGGATGTGTGGGAAGACACGGATGAGCTGCAGGGGAGCCCTATGCCAGAACCATGACTCAGGTGGGGATTTAGCAACTCTCTCACAGATGTTGGATTTGGCCAGACCCTGGCCACTCTCCTCCCAGCCTGGTAAAGAAACAGGGCAGGCAGTGCCAGCCCAGGGTGGGTCCAAGGACCAGTGGTTACAGGAGCTGCTGTAACCATTTCACATTTTCTCACACCACCCTGGGATGGCAGAGCTTGGGGTCCCCCCACAACAGTCACACATCCAGACCTTGAGGACAACCTGTCAACTGGCTCCATGCCAGCCTCAGCACCCTGTTCTACATCAGCACTGGTTTTCTCAGCAAAACCAAACCAGGCCATAAATAATCTCCAGACAGATGCAGACAGAGTTACAGCATCTGCAGTACCCCAAAATTTCTCTGCAGTGATCCTCCAACCAGCTGCAGGACCAGCAGTGCCACATCCAGCTGCCAGCCTCCTCCAGCCTCTCTGGAGCCAGCTTGGCACCCCAAGAAGAGCTACCACAGTGCTGGCAACTGCAAAAACCACCAGTGAATGAAGCATGCCATCACCTCCCTTCAGCCTTCAAACCCCCAAAGCCAATCAGTGGCCATGGGGACTGCAACAGGAACCTGCCAAGCAGCCACCACTGACCCCAAAGCCCCTTCGAGGAGGAAGGAGGACAGGCAGAATACTTGCCTTCCCCAGGCTGTGCAGACATGGCTGAGGGGCAGAAGGACAGGCTGCAGGGGCAACCCAGCATACCCCACTCTCCCTAAGGGCCACGGGGCAGCCCAAACACGGTGGGCAGCACAGACCCTGCCTGAGTAAAGCAGGAGGGTGAGTTCGCCCATGGGGCCAGCCTGTCCCATGGAAGTGGCTCACAGAGAACCTGTTGAATCCAGCTGTGTCCCCACAGCCAGAGAGCAAGATGTGATGGAAAAGATTCCCCTTTCATCCCCCTGCTCTGGAAGAACTTAGCCAGCCGATGACCCCACTACAAATGAGTTTCCCCTTCTCCAAGTCCCCACAGATAAGCACAGCAGAGGTGAGGGCAACGCCAGGACAGGCACCATCCCCTGCCACCCGCCTGCCCCTCCGGCTCTGGGGTCCCACAGGACCATCCCACCCTGGCAGGCACCCCCCAGCCCTTATGGGTGCTCCATGCTGAGACAAAGCTGCTGGAGAAAGGGCATCCAGCTGCAGGGAGCGCGGCCGTGGCCAGCAGGGACGCGGCGAGGGGGAACCCACCGTTTGGCAGGCGCTCCCGATCCCGTCGGCCCCGGCTGCAGCGACCGTCCGTGGGGAGCCTTCGCCGGGTGGCAGGACGGGCAGTGACGGGGACAAGGAGCAGCGGCTGATCCCAGCCCGGCGTGGGTCCTGGTGCCAACCTCACCCCCCTCCGCCCCCGGACGCCGCTTGCTCACGCCTGGTGGTGCCAAAAATGTGGCGTGCAATTCCCTGACCAAATAAGGCAAGAACGACCATAAACAGGGACCCCCCCCTGCACAGCCAGACACCAGAGTCCCCATCCTGGCTTGGGACAGGCTGGAAAAGAGGAAAAGTGACAACAGAGAGGCAAAAAGATGGGAGCCCCTCGAGCCCATGCTGACTCCCACCACCACTGCTCAAAGTGCCCCATGGGACAGCTGGGAAAGACTCCTTATAGATGGGCTTCTTGCAGCTGCTTCTGCTGGCACGGGTCAGAGGGCAGCCTTCTGCCTGCAGCTTCACCGTTTCACAGTCCCAGCTCATCTCCAAACTGGGGCAATGTTTACAAATTCAAGGTGCTCACTCCCTGTTGCCACTCTTCCCGGCACAGAGGACAGCCCAGTTGGTGCATGGAGGTACCTCCACAGCCCTGACACCTGCTAAGACCCCTAAGGGGGAATGGAGAGGAGCCCTGGGGTATTTCTGCAGCCCCAGTATTCACCAAGACCCTCACGAGAGTACAGAGATGAGTCTTGGGGTACCCCTGCAACCCTGTGAGGGGCTGGGGTGCAGAAACTTTGGCCCACGGTCCAGAGGGGAACACATGCAATGAGGCACTCGAGTCTCTGCAGGCAGGAGGGGACTGCCAGGCTTGAGGGGACTGACTGTCTTGCTAGCTTGAGGCTGGACCCACAGCTCCCCAGCCTGCACATAGCCCACAGCTGAGCCTGCACATCACGAGTTGCCTGTTTACTGCCCTGTGCCAAGGCAAGTGCCCGTGCCAGCTCCACACAGCCGCCCCAGGTCTGATTCCATGTGACCACCATAGCAGAGACACTCTGGCCTGCCCCAGGCACCCAGAGCCCCCACCCTCCATTGCTCCCACTCGAAGCAGCCGGTGACCTTCAGGGACATCAGGGACCGCAGCTGTCCCTGCTCTAGGGACGTCTCTCCAGATCTGGCCAGGAAAGCTCAGGCATCTGCTTGCCCACGGGCAGCCTTGCCTCCAGGACAGGGGCCCACCACCCTTCGACATACAAGTACTGCCCATTCCTGCCAAGTGGGTGACAGCAGTCAACTTGCTGCAACAAAATGGGTGCTCAAAGGGCTTTTCCCAGCTCTGAGAGATGCAGCAGACCCTCGAAGGCCAGTAAGACATCTTCATCCCCTAGGGGTAACTAAGGTACATCTATATCCTGCCATGCTTGCAGCATAACAAAGTAGCTGGGAGACATGATCCTGCAGACATGGGGTTTGGATTTCCTAAAGCTCTGGGGCATAAACTAAGGCTGGACTCTGCTTGTGCAAACAGCATTTTGCACTTTGACAGCTAAGTGCTGAAAAGAAGAGCCGAAGCTCTCTGGCACTGTTGGCAGAAGGCAAAGTCCACGAAGTCTTGCTCTCCCATTCCATGGCCACACTGCACCCATAAGAAGCCACCTGTCCCCAGCTCTCCTGCCTAGCTGTGTCCCCTGTCCTGGGGTAGAGGGTATTTCCACGTGGACACTTTGGCCAACCACCTTGTGAGCCCTAACCTTTCTCCAGGTGCTTGCTGGGCAGGGGTGGCTCAGCCCAGGCCCCCTCTGCATTGTCCTCACGCTGGATGTTGAAGTTCTCGTAGGAGTCCCACCGGATGAGTGGGTCGGAGGTGTTGTAGTCCACAGAAACACTGGGCCCGTTCTCCAGGTGCTCCATGCCTGCAAAGAGGCAGGATGGTCAGGTAGGATGGCAATGGAACCAGCATGGGTGGGATGGGGAATAGGTGGAGGAAAGTGCATGCAAGGAAAAAAGTACGGGAGCCATAGGGCAAGGCAGGAGACTCCTGTAGGAAAGGCAGCATCAAGAGATGGATGAGCACAAGATGTACATCGAGACTCAAAAAAAGGTGTACAAGACTGCCTGGGGCTTTTGGGATTGCCTAGAGACCAGCACACAGACTGGCAGCGAGTGTGCATGGGTCTGGGCTTTCTAAGCAAGGGAGTCCTTCATTCCCAAACATTCTTTCCATCTCTCCTAGGCCAGCAAGGGCTTTGGAGAGCAGCCTCTTGGGGAAGAGAGCGAGAGAGATAGGGTATCCATGCGTGCTCCTGGATCAGCCTTACTACCTGGATGCCTCACCCTACCCTGGTGACAAAGGGACTGCAATGGGGCAGGTGGAGGTCACAAGGGAGGGAGCAGGGGATACAGCTGAGGAGAAGGAAAGGAGACAGCAACCACCTCTAAACCCCCATGGAACTGAGCCAGTCATACCTTGAATCTTCTCAGGGCCATAGGAGAACACAAACTCCACCTTCCCATACTCTGGGAAGCGGTCATCTGGCAAGGAGAGAGCAGAATAAAGGGACTATTTCCATCCACAGCTCCAGCAGCAGCCAGTCACCCCAAACACACCTGCAGACCAGCTTAAGGCTGGGAGCTGCTAGGGGATATCCCTGCATGGGGCAGTGCATCTTAGCCCCCAGAACAACCCCAAGGCAGCCCCTCTTCACCAGTAATGGTTTTGGCACTGAAAGGGATGATGGTGCCACCACTTCCCAAGCAGCACCACACCCTGCAGAAGGAGCAGGGGTGCCCTGTTTTGGTGGGGATGGATCTAGGATGGGTGCCCAGATGTCCCCATGATGATACCAGAGTTACAGGGGCAGGAGGATGAGGGAGTTTGGAGCAGGGAAGTGCTGGGGCAGTTACCTCTGAAGGCCTCATCCAGGTCCTCCTTGCCAAAGACGACGTCAAGATCATGCACAGCGCACGTGTGGAACTGCACACGGAAAATCACATCACGGGTAGGGCTGCGAAACTTCTTGTGGTAGCACTTCAGCTGCAGAGGGGAACAGGGATGGGCCATCAGGATAAGCCCCCAGATCTGGGCAAGGGGGAATCTGGGGGTCCTGAGGCAAGGCAACCACACAACCCCTGTCTGCTTCCTACACCGGAGCTGAGCTGAATCCTTACCAAGATATCGCCCTTGAGCAGCAAGCCAGGCTCAATGGTGATGCAGATGCCAGTCTGGCTGTCTCCTTGCACATTGCTGCAGAGAGGAACAGCAGGAGGATGTGAGCTGTGATGCAGAGACCTCCCCCAGAAAACTCCTAGCACCACCTCAACCAGCCCTTCCACACAAATCCAGGCTGAAAAGATGCAAAGCACAAAGCTTGCCCTCCCTGTGACTGAGGGGGGTCCCATCCACGACCTCAAGGTGCACCCATTCCCAGTGGAAGGAGGACAGGAAGGGGAAACTGAGGCACAGCTCAGCAAGGGTGCAAAAACTGCTGGGTGGGAGGGTTTGCCCGGGTTCCAAGTGCCGAGGCTGGGCTATCAGCCATCCACCAGGCTCCCACGGCTCAACTGGGGCTTAGGACACAGAGGGAGAAATCTCTGGGAAGACTCTTCTCCCTGCCTCAGTTTCCCCACGGGAAGCCCTCCCCTCCCAGTGCACGCCGACAGGCTGCCGACGGGCGGTGGCGTCAGCAGCGAGGAACAAGGGAAGAAAGGAGTTGGATTTCACAGGCAAGATAAACCTGGAGTTTATTACAGGCATCCCATAAACAGTCTATTAAAAGCTGAAAGGCAAGGCTGGGATGGCAGTAAATCTCAGCTAACGGGGACCCATGGCTGTACAGAAGTGAGATCCTGGTCCTGGGGGTTGAGATGGGAATATCCCAGAGGTGAGGTGCTCTGGTCCCTCCGGGGAGACCAGGCGCCAGGGGTCCCACCCAGACTGGGATGTGCTGCTGGCAGAGTGTCTGGGAGGCTGGAGAAATCACCTCCGGCTTTCCTTCTGCCAGTGCCTGCTCCCAGGATCAGCATCAGAAAAAAAATGGTGGGGAGATTAAAATGAGGGGAAAAAAATCTTTTTTTTTGAGAAAGAAAGGATATTAGCTCAGCTGGTCAGAGTATGGTGATAATTACATCAAGGTTGTGGGTTCAATCCCCATATGGGCTATTTACTTAAGAGTTTGACTCAATGATCCTTGTGGGTCCCTTCCAACTAAGAATACTGTGATCTGTGAGGACTAATCCAGGCAGGAAGAGCAGTTCTTCAAGCAGGGAGAGAAGAAATGCCTTCATCTCCCAGGGTGCCTACATCTCCCAGATGTCCCCATCCCTTTCCCCACTCCCTCCGGGGACACCCAGCCCCAGGCTCCGCGCAGCCCCAGGCTCCCTCTGCTGATATGCGGAGTCACTACAGCCCTCTCAGCAGAAGAGTCCAGTACGGCCCAGTACAGCCAGTTACCACCTCCGAAAAAAAGGAAGCCCCTTTTTATCCCTGGCCCCCAAACGGACTAAGCACAGAGCACAAGAGCACAGGGGACTTGTCCTTGAATCCCTCCATCCTCCCCCGCTTGCCATGCCCCCCATGCTGGGCAGGAGGAAAGCCCCATGGAGAGGAGATAGTTACTAGATCCCCGAGGTGTAGACGGGCTGCATGGCCTGGTAGATTTTCAGGAAGGGCCGACAACCTGGAAGACATCAAGGCGGGGAGAAAAGGCACACTGCTGTTAGCCGGCTGGGCGGAGGGGCCAGGGGAGGGATTAGTCACGGGGGAGAAATCCAAACAGGGAGGGAGCCAAAGCAAACAGCCGCTCCCTGCCCCAGCCAGCCCGCACCGACCAAGGGCAACATCTGCAACGGGCAGAAAGGATGCTGTGGATGAGCTGAGAAAGGGCAAAGCCCTCACAGTTTTGGTCCTGTAGGACCTAGGGCAAGTGCTGGGCTGGGGATAGGGGTGGGATGATGATCTGGGTGAGGTACCAGCAGCAGGCAGGATACTGCATCCCAAACCCCAGTCTAGAGCTGTCAGAAAAACATTGTCACCCCACAGCTCAGGTTAGTGCCCAGCATCGGGAGGGCATCTCTGCCAGAAAAGGGTAGCACCCTGCTAATAAGAGTCAACAGTCTCTGAGAGGGAAAGGGAAATTTAAATTGCCAAGGAAATGGTGGAAAATATCCTCCAAGGAGGACAAGCCTGGCCAGGCAGTGTGGGGTGGTGGTGTGGGAAGAAGCAGGCTGGGGAAGCAGCTGGGGGCACCTACCGCCTTTCGACTCAAAGTTGGGGATGCCGTGCATGATGACGTGGTGGAGGAAGAGGGGCTTGTTGTTCATCTTGATGCTGCCAGAGAGGAGCCCACTGAAGTAATGGATGTACCTGGAGGGCAGACAGGCGGCTCAGGGGCAGAACCCACAGAGGAACATCCACCTGGGACCCCTGCATCCAACCACCCTATGGGGAAAAGCCCAGCCTGCAAAGGCGTGCCAGGACCCACCTCTTCTGGGATGGCTGTCCCACCGGCACCACCTTGTCCTCATAGAAGCGCTTCATGGCAAACCTGTCCAGAGCCTGGTCAGCACTGTGGGGGTGAAAGGGCAGATGTGGTTGAAGGAAAGTACTGGCACCAGCACTCCAGCACCACCGGGACGGAGGTCACCAGTGAGCCCCAGGGCCACCCCAGAACCTCATGTCTCTCTCACCTGGCTGAGATGTTGCTGTAGTGCATGTAGGCAGCCACTACCACCCCCAGCCGGCCACGGTTCCCCTGCAGGCACACAGCAGAAGGGGTGTCACGGGGACAGCAGGGCCTGTGAGCACCCAGGCACACACTGATCCCTATAAGCATACACCAGCCCACAGATGCCCCAACCCTTATTAGACACGCACCAATCTACACATATGTGCTGACACCTACCCACACCCCAAACCACAAACCACCACATTCTCTACATCTCTCAGCTTCTGAGGCTGCTCAGCCCAATCCCTGCAGCCCCACTGAGCCCCAGTGTCCCATTGCTGTGCCCCAGTGACGGGTCCTTCCCACCTTGTTGTGCAGCACCACCACGTTGTGTGCCGCTGTATTCAGCCACGTGTCCATGGCTTTGCAAATGCTGCAGATCTTCTCCAGCGCTGGGGTGTGCATGTCAGGCCATCCAAAATCCAGCACCTGAACAGGGGAACAAACAGCCTGGGGTCACAGGCACACGCATACCGAGTTCCCAGCCTGCCAGTGGGCAAAGCCCAGGGCACATACGCAGGGCAGGCATTACTGCATCGCTCTGACATGCAACATCCCAACCCCAACCCTGCACCCCACTGCCCAGATCCCCGGCCCAGGGAGGCCACCGTGCTCCCAGATCTCAGGCCCCTCACTCCAGGATACTTGGCTCAGCTTCTGAGGGTTCCCCCATTATCAGAGGGATGAGGACAATGCCTTAGGGAGGTCTCCAGGAGATTCCAAACAGCCAGTTTTGGGCTGAGAAGGGGGGCTGGGAGGGTAATGGGAGTCAAGCTGAAATTCCACAAACACAGTGTGAAGTCTCAGTGCTTTTCTCAGGGTTTTTCCCAGCTGGATAGAATAGAAAAGGTGGATATTTTTCCCCTAGACATCTTGTAGCAGGGAGCTGGTCCTGCAGATAAGCCTGCCCTGAGGCCCCTGAGACTCCCCTGCTTCTCAGAGCTGTGACCCACCTTGGGGTGAAGTTTGTTGACATCACGTCTCCGCTCAGAGAGGTTGAAAAGCTTTAGGGAAGATGAAAAACAGAGTGAGAGGACATCTTCCTTGCTGCCATCTCAATTCTTCCTCACCCCAAAACCTTCCCAAATCCTGCTATGAGAGGCCTCCCCAGACACATTACCCTGGGTAACTTGGCAATACAGTGACCAAAAACTCCCAGGAGGTCTGAAAGGGACTGGTAATCTTCCATAAAGGAAAAATCTATCCAGCATAGTGCAAAGACCCTCCCCCAGCAGAGCCCAGACGGAGACAAGGATGCAGTATCCATCCCCTACAAGTACCCATCCCCAGCAGCTGAGAACCCCAGCCCCTCCAGCAGCCTGACAGGGACCTGGCTGTGCCCCTCACCACATAGTTGTTCCCATGCTTGGATTTGAGCATGTGGGCCACTTCACGGAGGTTGCTGGAGTAACTCTGCTCCTCGGCCGTGCTGGGGTAGGAGACAGCGATGATCCTCTCCGTGATGTACACCAGGTCCAGCTCACAGCTGCTCTCCATGGCTGCAGTCAGGCTCATGCTTCTGGGCAAGGAAGGGGACCACTGTCAAGACACGGCACAGGGAGGGGACACAGGGACCCTTCCCCACCCTGAAAGACAGGCTGGGACACATGGGGACACGGCTGCCTGCAGCCTTTCCCCTGCTCCCAGTCCTCTTGGGGTGTCTTGGGGCCCAGGTTGGGGATGGTGGGTCATAACTCTTGTGTCTTCTTCACTGGAGCATCTCCCAGGTATAGCACCTCTGGAGAAGCAGGTCTCAGTGGGAGGGAGCTTCAGGCAGAGCAGAGATGGTCATCAGAAGGGGAAACTGAGGCAAGTACCTGGATGTTTTGCAGCGTGACTGCCCGCTCCTGGGGGATTTTGTGGCATCCTAAAGAACCAGAGAGGAAAAGCAAGTTACTGCCATGACCCAGCCCCAGCCAGCACAGGGGTCTTGCTAGACCTTGGTGTGATGGTGCTGCCAAAGCATCCCACCTCCACCACACTGCACTGAGCATCCTAACACCCCCAAAATATCGCTGTCTCCAAATCCCATCAAGCATCCCAACAGCACAAGCAGCTTGACACATCCCACAAACAAAACCCAACAACCCCAGTGCTGCTGGGACCAGCTGCCATGAGCACTGTGGGGCCGGTGCCTTGCCAAAGGGTCCAAGAGGACCTTTTGGGAGGATGCTGAGCAGGTGGACACAGTCTCAGGCATGTCACAAGTCCCTCTTGTTTCTGTCAGGCTGCGGGCACACCTGGTGGGACAGAGCTGCTTTGGCCCTGCCTGGAGCAGGGGCAGGTTCGCTGCCCAAGCGGCATCGAGGAGCCAGCCAGGCAGGGCAGTTTGCTTTGGCCCCAGCTCCACCGAGCCAAACGCCTGGAGGAAATGTTTGAGCTCTTGGAGCAGGAAACTTCTATTTATGCATGTTCTCCGGCCTCGAAAATTTCATCTGCAGCCGGCTTGCTCTGTGACTTTGTGACCTCAGCCGAAAAACAAAGCAGGGTTTCCAAAAAAAGCCGCTGAGGAAAAACACACTCACACCTCATTAGTTTCAGTATCTCCAGCTAATAAGCAGAAGTCATTTAAAGACTCGTCTCTCACAGGCAACACGCCTGGAAGGATCAGAAATAAGAGATGCATCCTGCAGCTGATTCCCGGGATGCCCCGCTGGTCCCCAGAGCTGTAAGACTGCCACTATTCTCCTCAGGGCTGCAGCATCCCACAGCCAGCACACCAAAGGGCACAGGACAAGGTGGGAGAGCTGTTTCCCTGACATCCTTCACCTGCCACCTTCTGCCCACCCAGCACAGTCCCAGAGCTGCTCCCATTGACAGCCAGCGTCACCCTCCACCAGCCTTGCATGCCCCTCTCAAGGTCAGGTTGCCTGGCAGAGCAGAGCCAGGCTCACCAACCCTGGGCCTGGGGACAATGTCACCCCTCCCAGCCAAAGCAGTTCCAGAAGGCAGCAGCTCTGCCTCAGTGCCCAGAGGTGCTTGAACAGTAGTGACAATTCCCCCTCCAGTTTTTCCTCAGGGTGTCCCAAATTGCCTGCTCACCCCAGAAAACCCTCAGTACTGCTGAGGGCAAATAAGGAGTTAAAATGCAACAAAACGAGAAGTAAAACATTTCCTGGGAGAGCCGGGGTGCATGGAACAAGCCTGAACCTGAATATGGGCTCATCCCTGCATCACCCACCAGAGATCAGGATGGAATCCCCACCATGGCTTGTGCAGTGCCTCAAACGTCCATAATGGAGATCTCTGGGGTCCCACACCCACACCCACCAGCCAGGGGAGCCTCATCTGCCCATGTCACCCCATCCAGCTGCAGCAGCTTCCCAAAACCACAGCCTTTCCCAACAGAGAGCTGACATGGGGAAACCAAGAATCACCCCCAGCTCCCACATGGGTAAACTGAGGTACAGGAGGCAAGCAAGGTGGGGACACCAGAGCCCCTCTCCCTCCCCATACCTGGACAGCAGTGAGCCCCTTGCTAATCCATTTCCACACCATGGCGGGTTCACTCCAGGCATCCTCCAGAGCCGGGAGGGCGGGTGCCCACAGCCAGGGCCCTGCAGTGTCCCCTGCCCTGGCGAGAGCCCTTGAGCCCTGCCCTGCTCCCCGGGCTCTGCCATGTTCCCCACCCCCAACCGCAGCCGCGCTGCGTCGCTGCCGCCGGCCCCTGCACGAGGAAGAGTCAGCCTGCAATCAGCTGATAGGAGCCAGCACTCCTGTTATTAAACACTCCTGCCTGCCACTGCACTGGGAGACCTTGCAAACGTCCCCTATGGAGAGAGAGACTCCAGCCAAACCAGTATAACCCAGTCCAGCCCAGCACGGGACAGGCTGGTCCCAGTGCTGTTGGGTTGAAGATCCCTCTGCCAAGCCCATCACGAATATGCCTTCCAGTCCCAAGCTAGCTTGGCATGTCCCCAAGCTCCTGGCAGCACCCAAAACCTGCAGGTCCCTTCTGCTTGGAAAGGGTGAAGAAAGGCACGAGAAAGGCTTCAGAAATATCGAGAAACTTCCCTGAAAGACAGCAAAGCCAGCAAAGGAGGCTTCTAACTGGATTTTTCTGAGGATGCTCTTTCTCAGGGCTGGAAACATGTCCTAGACAACCAAAGGGATTAGGCAAAGCCAGATCTCGGGTGAGGAAGGCTTTCATCCTCTTCCTTATGGGAACCATCATGCCTCCATCCCTTGGGTCCCAGCCCCAACACACAGGGAGGCCAGCAAGCTGGCTGCAGGCAGGGGGGAAGCTGCCCACGTTGACTTTGGCAGTGCATTTGTCTACACTGTCTTAGCAATTTCATGTCCACAGATTAAATAACAGATCCCCAGCTTCAAGACAGGAAAGTCAGCTTTGCAGCAAAAGCCTCACTCCCATATGCTGGGCTCTGCCACCAACCCTGGGCATCTCGCTTGGCCTTTGGCATGGCCACCACCACCTTGGATGGCAGGGAGAGATGATTTCAGGGTCCCAGGTACACTGGGAAGCTACAGGAGCATTCCAAGCTGAGGGATTTTGGCTGCAGGGGGTGCTTGCAGCAATGGGACAGGTATGAGTGACCCCCCAAGAGGTCTTGAGGCAGTGATCAGCCTCCATGACAGGGTGCACTTACCAGGACTTCTACCTGCTGGGTGATGCTCTCCCCCGGGGATGGCTGCAGACAGGAGCAAGGAGAGGGTGAGAAAAAGGCAAGCAAGAGAGGAGAGATTGAGAGAGGGACACACACACACACAGAGCAGAGCCAGGATCAAAAGTTCCCCCTGGCTATTTCTGGTGCTTCCTAGGAAATGCACTACAGTTCTGTTCCCCTCCCTGCCTGCCAACATGTCCTCTCTTCCTAAAGGCTGGGAATGCCCCAAAACCCAGGTGCAGAGCTGGGATACTCAGGTACCAACGATGCTGCCATCTGCCTCTCAGCCACTACCACTGGCACTGGACCACTGCTGCCAATGGGAAGCATTTGGCTGAACCCTGAGCTTGTTCCATGATGGGCACCTAGTGCCCCCCACATCTCTGGGATTCCAGATGGATCCTCCATGGTCAGACCCTACAGCTGGGAAGTAAACAACGGGGCAAGGCCAGTGCAGTCCTACACCCAGCCTGGCAACTGGCCACCAGCAGGACCAGCTCCCCAAGATAAGCCTGACCCCACAGGGCCAGTGAAGGACCCCAGTGGGAGCAGAGCCAGGGTCTGAGAGGTTCAAAACAGGGGAAAATTTGGTGACATGCCACTGGAGAGAGCTTTGAAAGGAGGCTGGGGACAGGAATTAACATCCTGGGGTGGGGGAGGGTCTGGATACCAAATATAGGAAGCAGGAGACAAGATACCTCTGTCTGGGAATGGTGGCTGAGGTGCCTGGGGGTGGCAGAGCAAAAGGACCCAGCTGGGTGGGTCCCGGGATGGGAGTCTTAGGACCAGGAGGTTGGAAGTCACCCCCAAAACCAGGCTGCTCTACTGTTGGCAGCAGGGCCAGAGCAGACATTTCCATTCACGAGGCAGGGCAAACCCTTTCAATTTCCTCCCAAAGCCACAGTAACGGTCCCAGCTCGAAGCCAACATATTTTTGCTGTTGATAAGTGCCCAAGGAGGTTGGCAGGGGTGGGGGGTGCAGGCAGAGATTAAACCCAGGGTAGATAACCACCACGGGGCCCTAGGGCAGGCAGCATGTTTCACTCCTACCCCCTGCCCTCACTCACTTGGGCTCTTACACTGCCCTCATGAGCTTGCAGGTGGTCATTCCCCACACTCACTTTTCAGGTGAGACCCCTGCCCAGCTCAGGGCTGCCCAGCCCAGGGCCCGTGTGAGGCACGGATACTGCGGCACTGCCAGGCTGCCGAGCCCGAGCTGAAACCCTGCCAGGGCCTCCTCTCCCCAGTGCCTGCCCCAGCAAGCCTTGGCACACGTCTGGAGCAAAAAGGAAGGGCTGCTGCACCGGCCCCAGGCTATGCCAGTCTCCCTGCTGCCACGTGCCTGCCCTGCCTGCTGCCACGGGCATCACCAGGCTGGGGACGGGGCAGGGGAGCTGCTCTGCTGGCAAGATGCTGCCCAGTAGGCACCACTGTGTCATGCTCCCCAAACCTCTTGCTGGGCATGGCCCTGCTCCAGGTGGCATCCCAGTGCCCTGGTGCCCCCAGAGCCCAGCCATGGCCTGGAGCAGTGTGACAAAGGACTGTGGCTGTCTGCCCAGTACCCCCACACCCGCCCTCCCCAGGACAGGGTGAGCGGAGATGATGCGTCCAGCTGTTCTCCCAGTGTCCAGAGAGGACAGGGTGGGAACAGCCTGAGTCGCCCTGGCCCCAGCAGATTATTATAGGCCCCCAGGACAGACAATAGTAGAGGGTGACAATAACAAGAGCCACAAATGCACGGCCTTGGGCGCCCCGAGCCAAAGGCACATCTGGTACAGCCATCTCCGGGTGTGCAAGAAACCGCCCCAGCTCTGGCCAGGGAGGGAAGGCCAGGGGACCCCAGAGCCCTGGATGGTCACGTCCTATCTGCCTGTCCCTCTCAGCAACCCTGCAAGCCCCTCTTCCCTGAAAGCTCCACCTCCAGGAGTCCTGTGATGGCTGGGCTGCTCCAACTTTTGCTGCTCAGCTGTGGAATGACCTTCAGCCAGCAATGGTGGGGGGCACAGCACCAAAATGGGGGTGCCCTTACCCCCAGCTCAGGACCCCTGTGGTTTTGAGGGTGGAAGATTCACGTCCTGAAGCCCCATACCCAGAGCAGCATGCTCCAGCATCCCCAGAGCCCTGGCTGTCACCACATGGCTCACAGTGGAGGTGTCACTTACCAGCTCATAGTTGACAGTGGGGGAGCAGGGGGTCACAGCCTGCAAGGAAGCAGAAGAGAGCCAGGATTAGTCCCTGAACACCCTGCCCAATACAGGGCACAAGAAGAGGCTGGAATGCAGCATTCAGCCCCCACCCATGCCACAGGGAATACAGCACCAAACCAAAGAAATGACAGGAGCATCCATGGCCTTGCCACCCCAGGCAGAAGCATAGGCAACATCCCAAAGTCAAGGCTGGCTTCCTGGGAGTGGGAGCAGGCTCAGGGCCATGGCAGCTGTGCCATTCATCCTTGGCCAGGGAGCCAGGACAGCCCCAGCCCCAGCCCGGGTGGGCATGGCGAGCACAGCACCACGGCAGAGCGCAGGGCGGGCGCCTGATGCCAAGAGCAGCTCCTGGAACAAACCCCAGCCCAGCCTCGTGAGCTCCTGCAGCCGCCAGCTGAACAGCCCGGCTATTGTTACCTTAATTACCAGCGGCAATTACTGACAATTAACCTTGGGTTTTGTGTGCACCCCAGTCCCTCAGGAAGCAGCAGCATGCCAGGGTGGGAGAGGCAGCTCCTCGTGGGTGCTGGGGCAGCGGACACAGGCACTCCAGCTCTGTGTTGGCCCAGAGATGCCAGCAGTAGTGGGAGGGCGTGATTCGGGGCGTTTTGTCCTCTACAAATCCCACCAGGAGCAGTGACCCCCAGTAAGCCATCCCCTGGCCCATCCCAGGATGGAGCCACGATGGCAAACACCACTCAGGGGCTGGTCCCCTACCATGGCAGCATGGGGACCCACTGCACCCCACTCTGCCTCTCCTGCCCCGGGCTATAAAAATAAGGATTTGCCCCGAGCACCCCACTTGGATCACCCACATCCCATCCCATCCTGGTCTCCAGAGCACGATGCCTGCTCCCCTCCCCGGCTGCCAGCCTGTTCCCATCCCGTCTCACTGTTTTCTTCAGGGGATCCTCCTCCTCCCGCTCCCTTTCCCTGCGCATTATTATTATGATTTTATTCTAATGCAGAAACGCTTCCATAAAAGGCCCTTTTCCCTGCCCCGCGGCGCTGGCCCCGCGCCAGCCTCCCTGGAATGTTCTCCGGCAGCGAGCCGCTGCTGCGGACCGAGCCCCGAGCCGACGAGGGCTGTGCCGCACCGTGCCCCGCACACTGCCGTGCTCTTCCCCTGGGGATGCTCAACAAGCGTCCCTGACCCCCGCCCGGCCCCAGCTACGGGGGGAAACGGGGGGAAATGCGCAGCTCCCCCACAATGGGACACACTGGTCCCACAGCCAGGTAGGGTCCGTGCCCAGTCCTCCTCTGCTGTCGGCAGGAGGAAGTTTGCAGGCTACAAATGCACCTCTGGCTGGAAAAGGGAAAAAACTGGGGTGCCTGTGGTCGTATTTCCCTGCCCCTAAGGATTCTCTATGTGTAATACGGGCTTGTGCTCACCCGACATCACTCTTGCCATCCACAGGAGACAGCAACTCGGGCTGTATGGCACTCTTGCATCCCAGAAAGGCGGTTTTACAAGGACTGCAGGAATGTAAAGCTGTTTCCCTCTCTCGAGTTTGGCTCAAACATGCCCCCAGTTTAAGGAGAAAAAGGAAGACCCTGCTCAGACAATGGACCCCTCCCTAGGGAAGTCCAGTTCCTGACCTAGAGGTGTTCGAGCACCCCTCCCACCCCACAGGACCATCGAGAGTATCACTCCCTACAGGACTGCAGCGACCCCCAGAACAGCCACCACCTCTGTCCTCAGGGACTCCTGCATCCATCGGCGCAGGGAGGGGTGGGAAAGGCAGGGGGACCCGCACGCCCCTGGTCCAGGCTTCGCCTTGCCGTGGCAGACACAGCGGCCTTTCTTCTCCCCCTCACCGGTGTTTGCATTCCTGCCGGCTGGCCCCCGCCGCCGACCCCGCCGCCCGGCAGCCCTGCCCAGGAATGCGAGGAACGAGGCGCAGNCTGCCTTGAGACCCGAGTTTTGCCAAGCAGAAAAATCACTTTCCCAGCAAAAGAGGCCCCATGGCCACGAGTGATAGGAGTCTCTGATGTCTCATAAAGGGTTGGGCACACCCTGCAGCCTTCCGCTGGAAAGCGATGATGGGCTCCCTCGCTCATCATCAGCTGTCACTACACCTACAGAAACTCGATACCCTTGACATGTCCAAGCCCAGAAATAAACACCTGGCTGGCGAAGCCCTGACAGTCCCTGGCCACACCGCCATAGCGCAGAGTCGCTCACGAGATCCCTCTTCCACCTAACTCCTCCAGCTGCAGCTCAGGGACTGACCTCTGCACCACAGATCCTGCCAGGACTTCAGCACCATTTCACAAGAACTGAGCGAGGCTGGAGGAATGCAGACATCCACCTCCTATGCAGGGATGAGACACCTCAGAGCCTTCTCCATGCTGCAACCATCGCTCACACCTCCCTCCCTCAGCACCTCCTCTCCCTCCTCCTCCCTCAGTAAAACAACCCTTGCGCCCATGGAAGTGCCCAGGGCCACCGCCAGGCCCTGCTCCAGCAGGACATCGCCGTGGGTTGTAGCCCCAACCTGCAAGATGCCAGCAGGGATGGGGGAAAACAAACCTCCATGGAGGGGCCCTGCACTCAGGAACGGGCTGGATCAGTGCAGTAGTGGGTGCACTGGGGTCTCCCCAGCTGGGCTGCTGCAGCTGGGCGAGCACTGGCCCACAGCCCACAGCATGGCCCGTCCGGCTGCCGGTGGGTGATCCAGGCCCATCTCTGACGCATATCCCTTCCTTTGGGTGGCGGTTTTTGTTTTTCCCTTCCCCAGGAGCTCCGATAAACATTCCGGAGCCGGACGATATCCGGGCTGGTGCTGACCCTTACTGTGCCAGGAGCAGATGCAGCACCAGCCACCCCAGCCCTCACACAGACCCCCGCACAGCAGAGAAGCTTCCCGTGGCCAGGCACTGAGATGCTGGAAAGCCAGCCCAGCTGGTGTGGTTGGAGCTGGAGACACACTGTCAAAAGGGACACTGACATCCCAGGCCCTCCCAAAGCAAGCCAGGTTCACAGCCCCGCTATTTAGAAAGAATGTGGACCCCAAGAGAGGGGATCAAGGCACCCTGCTCCCTCCAGCCCTGTAAGTGGTTCCTCTGCCCAAGCCACCCTGTGGTCTGGAAATGCAGTTGTCAAAGAGGAATGTGACTCAGTGGCCACATTGCCATCCCACAGGACAATGCTTGGGCAGCACAAATGCCAGCTCAGCCCATCTGATCCCACCTCATGGGGTCCCACATCACCCCATAAGGGACCACTTCCTCCCAAGCAAGTTCATCTCAGCTTTGTTCCACTTACATCCCAGCTGGGCTGCGAATCACTTCCCCATGCACCCCACAATTCTCTGCTCACCTCAAGACCCTGCCTCAAGTACAGGGGATCCCAGGCCACAGCAACTTCCCCAGCCATTCCCAGAGCCCTTTCCCTACTCACCAGTCCCTCCAACCCAGCCACAGCCACCAAGCCCTGCCAAGCCCTCTCTTAACCACAGTGTAGGGCAAAGTGTGAGCTGCCAGCAGGCACCTCACAGCACAAGACACTTTCAAGGGACAGGTTGGCACCACTAAACTGGGGACGTTGGGAAAGGTTTTTCCCTCTCCAGCACTCCTGCTCCCCATTCCTTCTCCCCTGCCAGGTATAAGGGACTGTGGTGTCTGTCTCTGGTCACGCCCCTGCCCTGCACAGGGGTCAGGTATCCTCTGCCCACACCACGTGCTGGCTGCTCCTGCCCTCACATTTTTTGCAGCTCTGGCAAAACTCCTGTTTATGCAACATGTCCCCGGCAGGAGGACGGCATGTTTCCATGCACACCCGCTCCCCCCCCACTCCAGCTCCACCCTGCCCAGCACAGCCCCGGTGTGTGAGGCACAGGGCAGCCACACAGAACCCCAGACCTCCAGCATGGGGGTCCCTGAGAGGAGGCAGCACCCCGTGCACCCCACAGCCCCTCTCTGTCCCTACCAGTATCCAGGGGTGCTGCTTTTGGGACTTCTTCCATCGGGTGGGGTAACTGGCAGATGCGCCGAAGGGCAGGGGAGCGGCTTGGCCAGCGGCTCAGGGTGAGTCAGACTGGGCTGATGCTGGGGCACAGAGGTCTCACTGCTCCCAGGCTTCCCTCCAAGCATCCCCAGCCCACCCTGCAGCTGGGTCAGGGACTGTCACTGTGCCATCCTCTCTATGCCTGGATGCCCGGACAGCGCCCATGCCAGGGCAGAGGCCATCAAGTCTACCCTGCCCCTGCATTCTCCAAAAGATGCTGGGGGCACCAGGGAGAGCACCACAGGGCAAAGAGCCACAAAGGGATGTCCCCCAAACTGGGACAAACGCGATCTCCTCTGTCTCTCCCCTGGTATGTTGGTGAGGAGCCGCCCTGTGGCCCATCCCCGCCAGGAAGGCGGCAGCAGGACCAGGACAGAGGTTACCCAGTACACACAGCCCTGCAAATCAGGGATGAAATGCCACAGGGGACACTAGCCATTCCACCCCACAGTGGCTATGGGGGCCACCCCTGGCACCCCATGACACCCTGGGACACACAGCGCACTGGGAGGGTGATGGCCCACAGCAGCCCATGGCTGGCCTGGCCAGCAGCCCTGGCACAGGGATATGGGACAGGACAGGAAAAACAATGTACAGAGAAGCTTCAAGGGGTTGTAGTGCAGGCAGTTGCACCAAAATAGCCCTGGTTTCAACCCAAATAAGGGCAGGTCCCGGCTCCGGGGCGGTTTCAGCAATCATCCTCAGCGCTGCCAAGTGCAGATGAGGGGAAGGGAGAGAAGGTAGCATCCCTGACCCTGTTGGGGGGGAGAAGGGTGTTTTTGGGGGTCAGGAGGGGGATAGAGATGCCTCCACATGACCAGGACAGGGACTGTCCCTACTTTGCTTGCCGGCGCTGGCTCGGCACAGGGCCGGCCACAGACAGGGATATGCTGTGCTCCAGTGCCTAAAAAGGCAACATCTGGAGGCAGCAGGTCTGGATCCAGCCCACGGGCCAGCACGCGCCTGCCTGGCTCTGGCCCCACAGCCCCAGCCCTGCCCTGCTCTGCCCTCAGCACCACACACGTGTGCTGCCACCCCACCGCGGGGACACCCCTCAGCCCAGGCCCATGGGGACCCCACAACCAGCCTAAGGAAGAGCATAGGGTCACTGCCCCCTTCTGCATCAGACTTCCCCAAGAAAAAGTACCAGGATGCCCCCACCCCTTCCCCAGAGCCAAACCCAGACACCAGGATTGGCCAGGGAGCAGCTTCTGCACCAGGGATAAGCCGGGAACAGAGTGACACCAGGGCTGGCTGGGACAGACTCTGCTGCAGGAGGTTTCACCAGGACTGGTCCATAAACGGGTCCTTACATTGGACTGGTCAATTCATGGATTCTCACATGAGATTGGGCAGCAACTGGATTCTCATCTGGGGCTGGTCTGTGCACAGATTTACTGATTTACGATTTTACTGATTCTCACTTGAGATCAATAAATGCATGGATTCTCAGACAGGACTGGCCAGCGCATGGATTCTAAGATGGGATTATTCACTCCCCAGACTGTCCCACAGGACTGGTCAAGCCATGGACTCTGACAGGTGATTGGTCAGAGCACTGACTCTCATGCAGGATTGGTCAGAGCAGGGATTCCCACACAGGACCGGCCAGCGCACGGATTCGCACATGGGACCGATCAACAGATGGATTCTGACACGGGACTGGCTGCAGCACAGGCACTCCTGTGGGACTGGTCAGCACACCAGCCTGGCAGCAGTCTGTGTCCCACCCTGAGCCCAGGGCGGGACCTTTCCCACAGATCCACTCTGGTGGAGCATCAGGCAAACCCCTTTCTGTGCACTCAGACCCCACTGCACACTTTTGGCTGCCTCCCAGCTTCAGGGGCGTCTGCCAGTGCCCATAGGTGTGGGACCCACCTCGAGGGGTGGTTAAGGTGCCAAAATAAGCCCTGGTTGCCCCGAGGGGTCTTAGCCCCCTAGTACTGAGCCCAGGGGCTCTACTTGTGAGAGTAGGAAAGGTCCAAGGCAGATGGAGACTGGAGTCAGTGCTGTGTCCTCACCCTGCAGGACAGAGGTAAAAACACTACCTGAAAGAGGACCTGAAATACTGAGCAGCACCACCAAAACTGGTGTGTTCCCCCCCCCCTCAGTCTGTAGTTTTGAGATGAGGGAATAGGAGGGGGAAAAAAAGGGAGACAAAGATACTCCCTACCCAGGAGCTGTGCTGTGGGACTGCTTTCTCTCTTGTGTCCCAAAACCCACCAGGGAAGCTCCAATGCTGATCAAGGTCTGTTGGCACTGCGACCAGACACCCCAAGGATGGGCTGGGCAAGGCCAGGGACCAGACAGTGGCAAAGCAAGAAGGAGGGTGGCCCAGGGCAGGAGCAAATGGACCCCCCCCACACAACTCGGGACCCCAAAAGGACACATGGGAGAGCACAGCTCCAAGGCCCAGCACCTTGCCCGGAGCCAGGAGGATCACAAGGAAGAGGCTTCGTTAGAGCGGGTGAGAGCTGGAGGCTCGTTTCCCACCGATACGCTTTCCCTGGGGGTGGCTTCAGACTGCAGACAGGACACACGCTGTCCTCCCAGTGCCATCACACTGTAGGGACAAGAAGTGCCCGCTTGGTTGCCCCCCAAAACACCCAGACTCAAGTGCCACGAGCACCCAGGGGGTGCAGCCACTGTCACCCCACCGTCGCTGCCAGCTGTCCCCCAGCACACACACTGGGGTCACCGGTCCCGCACCAGGGCTGACGCCAGCGCCGAGAGGGCTCAGGCGCCCGGGAACGGAGCACTTCTCTTTTTTTCCTTGTTTTCCCCTTAAACGCAAGCGGGCTGATGCCTCCCTCGCTCGGTCGTTTCCTCTCCCAGCAGCACAGCCCAAAAACATCTGCGCCGGGACCTGCCCTGACGGAGTTAACCCTGTGCGGGCCCGGCGGCGCCGAGGGGCCGGGGATCCCTGCCCGGGGGGCGGCGGGGGGGGCCGNGTCGCGGCCGAGGGGCAGCCCCTCACCGTGTCCTCCCCGCGGGGGTGACAGGAGCCCGGCATCGCCCTCCCGGGCGGCGGGGCGGGAGCGGGGTGCCGGGGGCGGACCCCGCTTTCCCGCGCAGTGCTCGCTCCGCGGGGACGTGTCCCTACGCACTTCGGGAAGGAGAGGGGGGGACGCAAACCCCAGCGCCTGTGTGTCCCCCTCCGGAGCACCCTGAGCGTCACCGGCCGTGGCCAGGCGGGAAGAGGGGCACGGGGGAAACGGCCCCCGGAGCCGCCCACAGGTCCCTGCCGGCAGCAAACCGGCCCTCACCCCCTGCCCAAGTCCTTCTCCCTGCGAGCACGGTATCGCCCTCTTCCAGCCCTCTTCCAGCCCCCCCGCACCCCGAGACCCCTTCTGGTGACAGACAGCTGCGAACCCCCCCCAGCACGGGGGGCAGCACCCCCCCTCCACGCACTACCCCATCACCGCTCGGATATCACGCGTGGTTCTCCCCCCCCGGAGAGATGACACCCCCTCCAGCACCCCCCCTCCCGGGGGGCCTGGGGACCCCTGTGCCCTCACCTCCCGCCCGTACCTGGTTCATGACGCTCCCGAAATCCATCCGGGGTCTCGCCTGCCTACATCCGAGAGGGACGGCACCGCAGCCTCACCTGGCCCGGGGGGCGCGGGGGGCGGCCGGAGGGGCNCCCCGGGGGCGGCCGGGGGCTGGGGAGCCCGGGGGCGCCGGCCCCGGCCCTGGGGAGGAATGGGGTCCCGGTCGACTTTTTCCACCGCTCCTCTCCCTTCTTCTCCCTCTTTCTTCTCCTCTTCCCTCTCCCCAGCTGCACGGCGCGCTCCAAGTCCGGCCCCGCTCCGCTCCCCTCGCCTCCCCCAAAAACGCCCTTAAAGGCAACCGGGAGCCTGACTCGAGCAGCTGGCTCTAGGGCAGGGGTGCGGGCAGGTAGGCAGACGACCCCCCCCAAAAAAAAAAAATTACCCCCCCACACACCTCCGCCACCTCCCCCTTCGAAGCCCCTCGCAGCCGGTGCCGAGGGGCCGCGGGGTGCAGCGGGGTCGGGGCCTTATCGCCCCGCGTGACGCCACCCGCGTCCCTGTGCCCTTGGCGGGGGGGTGGCAGGGACCGGTGTGTGGGGCCCTGCTTGGGGCCTGCCTGGCACCCCCTGGCACTACTTGGTGCCCCCCTGCCATATGCGGGACCAAGCGCCCAACTTATGGTCCTTGGGTGTCCCGCACCCCCAGCGCTGGAGAGGATGTGAAGATTTATCAGCCCGCCTCTCAACTAAAAATCAAAGCCAAAATGCTGAAAAAGCCCCGTCTGTCCCTTAGCACCTAAAATCATGCCAGTCCCAGCTTGCCTGTCCCAAACCTGGAGTGTGCCCAGCATCCCCCTGGCCCTCCTCCTGTCTCCCCTCCTCCTCCTTCCTTGTCCTCCTCCTCGGGGGGCTGCATGTCGATGGATGAGCCCTGCTCTCCCTTGCTGCCCCTGGGGCAACCCAGCCCCAGCCCTGCTGTACGAGCAAGTGCTCAGTGCCAGGAGACCCCACAGCAAAGAGGGGAAGCCCACCAGCAGCAGCCCAGAGTGGCGAGCTGGCCAGGGAGGCGGTGAGCCAGGCACCCGGCCCAGCGCTGTTGACATTTTCTCACCCAACGCCTCCCCGTTCCTGTTTGCATTTCCGTCCTGAAGCCGTGGGCTCAGCCAAAAGGCTGGAACTGGCTCTGCTGGAGCGGTGCAGGACCCCAACACCCCTCCTACCTCACCACCCCTTCCAAAGTCACCAGGGAGGGGTCTGTGGCAAGGGGTTCTCCCATTGCCCAGCTCCAAGTCCCCCTAAGGGACACCACCCCTGTGAGTACACTCCAGTTCAAGGAGATCTTTCCCAGTCCCTCCATGCCTCAGCTTCCACAGCAACCCAACAGTGCCATGGGATGGGAGCACCAAAAGGCACTGTGGACCCTTCCTGCTGCCAAGGACAAAGTACCAGAGCCAAACATCTCTGCAGGGCATCTCCTCATCCTCCTCCCAAGCAAGCACCAGCCAGCCCTTCTGCCCTCCCCAGCACCCAAGAGCACAGGGTCAGATCCCAACAGCAACCACTCTAGGGACAAAACCCCGTGGCCAGGATCCACTGACACCCCTGAACAAGTCCCACCATCCCCACAGCCCACAAAAACCAGGCATCCCAAAAAAGATGGGAGTGCTGCAGCAAGGATGGAGGGGCAATCAACACCCTGCACTAGCAGAACACAGCATGGACCCCAGCCCAGCTCCAGCACAAACTCCTCATGGGTCCCAGAGCCCAAACTCCTCAGGAGGAGGTCACAGGATGGCTCCCAGGCCCTGGGAAACATCAGCAGAGGAAGAGCTGGGGCTAGATGGGAAAGTTTCAGCAACTGAATGGGATGGAAATGAGTGGGTGAGCGAAGGGCACTGATAGCACATCCCTGTCCTGATCTCCAGGGCAGTGACAGGAACTGTCCCCTGGGGACATGACGTGTCCCTTTCACAGGACACAGCCAGAAAAGTCCTGACAACATCCTTGAACTACAGCTGCCAAAGTATGTCCCAGAGCCAGAGGGTCAAAGTGCCAGTGGGAGCAAGTCCAGCTGTCTGCAAAGTGGCTCCAGTGACTGCCAGCCCCCCAGACAAACCACCACTCACATGAAACAGCTCCTCTGTGACCCAAAACAAACACCCTTGAGCATCATTACCCCACATCAGTGGAAGAAAGGAGACCTGGGGTCCAGGCACCCAGGTACGGTTCATCTCCAGAGATTAAAGAACACAGGAGATAAGTCCCAGTGCTCTCTGTAGAGCCCCTCTTGAGCCAGACATTTCAGCTCTTTTGGGATCACTGCCACCCCTTGGGGGGTCCTGGCAGCTCCCAGGGACCCAGCACTCTTCCCAGGGCAGGTATCAGGAGGAGTGGCCATGGGGGATGCAAACTGGTCTGGGAAGGGAGAAAATCAGTGGGAAATGAGGCAGGCCTGGACACTGCTTCCCACCATGATAGGGCTCTGGGAAGATGGATGCAGCCCTAGGAGCTGCTAAGGAGGGAGGCTGGTGGTCCCCACTGCCTCATCTGACACCTCCCAGGCCAGTCCTGGCCAGTGCTCACCAGTGCAGCGAGCCTGAGCAGTCTCAGCATCCCCTCTCCCTGCCCATCCTCTCTGTGCAGCACCCCGAGGGTGCAGAGAAGGGCCCCAAGTCCTCCAAGCAGCCGAGCCGGCCCCCCACCGGAGCTGGGAGGCTGAATATTTGGGCAGTGACGTAAAGAAGGGGAAAAAGGAAAGAGGCAAGGAAAAAAAAAAAAAAAAAAACACAAGAAAAAAACCAAAAAACAAACAATACCCCCTCCAGGAGCTACTGCACAAATACGACCTGGCACAGCACCGGGGCAGGGCTGAGCCCCAGAGCCCCCCATCCCTCCACCCCAGGACCCGTATGCCAGGGTCAAGGACATATTCCCGCTTTATTCCTTCCCTCCCCCGCCCCGCCTCCTCTGTTGTGGAGACCGGGGGCGTTGCTAATTACCTGCGCCAAAGCACTGGGGAGGTGGCTTCGAACGGGGGCATCAGGGACAGGGACCTGACGGGCAGCTCCCCTGTGACCAGTACATCATCCCCTCTACAGCACGGGGAGGAAGCAGAGTGGCTGGGGCAGGGAGCAGGGACCAGACAGCCACAAGTCCCTTAACAAGAGTCAACCACAGCTGGGACATGGATGTCCCCTCCTTGCAGCCCCTGGGAACCTGCAATACACGGCCTGGCCATACCCCCCAACACTGCCTGGGCCCCTGGCCATGGCACGGCTGGAGGGTGGCAATCACGAGGAGTCAAGCCTTCCTGGAAGTGTCCAACCACTACTTGCCTCAGTTTCCCTTCCTAGTTCTGACTTGCTTGACAAGCAGGGAGTATCCCCAGCAGCAGCTGAGGGGTGGCACATCCCCTCACCCCCAGCACCACACCCTGCCACGGGTCCTACAGCCACGGGCACTGGGAGCGATTGCTCTGGCCAGGACACGCCTCGCTGCCCGGCCCTGGCCCTGCTCCAGGCCCCGGTTTAATGATGGACAAACCTGCCCCCCCCGGAGTCCCATCACAGGGGGCACTTGAAAAACAACCCAGGCCTGGCATGAGGCCAGCGGGGATGGATGGGTGGCAGTGAACTGGGAGCACGTGCATGTGACCACCAGGCTGTGTGCGAGCGTGCTCGCGCACACAGAGGGACGTTCTTGCACACACGTGTATTTCCCTGCAGCTCATGCATCTGTGAGCACACACAGGCACACACACATGTTCACATACACAGGCACACACACGCGTGGCCCAGCAGCCCGGCACGGCTCCAGTGCACGCTTTCAGCTCCCCAGAAGAGACACTGGGGGGACAGCCCCTAGACCCCTTGGCCCTACGCTATGTGATGTGCCTCAGTTTCCCCTCTTGGCACAGCCCAGCACCCCCACTTGCCCAGCACGGCTGGGCCCCTGTATGGCAGGGGCGAGCAGAGCAGGCTGGAGCCTTGCCAGGCCCAGGGGCTGGCACAGGCGCCATTTCCCAGAACCAAGCACCAGCAATCTCCAGCTGATTCTGCAGCCAAACACCACAGCGCTCCCTGTCCCCCAGCCAAACCATCCGTCACGGGGCCAGCTCCCACTATGGGAAGCAGCACAGTCCCCCATCTTTTCTCAGCCTCTCCAACCAGCATCGTGGCAAAATCTGGCCACAGTCAGAGTGAAGGCATCCCCGGGAACAGAGACACTCCTAGGATATCCCTTGATTTGGGACATGCCTGCATGGCCCCACTGCTCGGAGCATCCTTGGTCAGCAGAGCAGTGTCACCACCGATCCTGGCTGTGCCACTGCCAGCACATGCCACCCACAACAGAGGCTCACCCACGCCAGAACGCAGGCACAGAAGTACTGCACCCCACACCACGTTCCCTGCCTCCTGCTGCCCCCACGCAGGGCTCGGTGACTCAGTTTCCCCACTTTTCAAAGGAAGATACACCCCCGCAGCTTTGGGCAGGCAGTTTTGGTGCAGAGAAGGAGGGAGGGGCAGGCTGTGTGTGTCACATACATACCAATGTCCATCCATCCAACCATCCCTTTCCAAGAGAGGGAGGGAGGTTTGCTAAGCAAGGAAAAATCCCTGAGCAGAGCCACAGGGTGCAAGAAGGGCCTTACATGGGCATGGGAACAGTGTTGTGCTTTCCAACTGATGCGTGTGCAGCTGCCCTGGCCCCTCCACAGCCACCCACAGGCAGCAGGCATCCCACCAGCATCACTGCCAGCACAGGGCAGTGGGTTCCACCACTACTGCCCCACTGTCTTTCAGGCAGGATAGAAACTTGAGGGATGCAGGTCACTGCCAGGGTCCTGCCCTCCCTGCTACAGCTCTGCCTGCTCACTGCCTTCTCATGGAGGGGGTACTCACTAGCACCCCAAAAGCTCCCAGGTGTCCCTACACACACTCCAGTGCCCCCCTCCCCTTATCCCCATCACACCCATGGTACCTCCTGGCACCCCACACTGATTACCAGGAGTACAACTCTTGACACCCCACCCACACCCCCATCTCTCCCCCCTTCATCTCTCCCCCCTCCCCTATACCTGGTCCATTTGAGGTTTGTAAGTGGGGGCTTTCCCCAGCTGGGCCAAGATGCAGCTGGCTGGGAGCTGGCCATGCTAGGGGACAGAACAAAGAGGTGGAGCGAGGCCCAGGGAGGTAAATATGGGGACCAAAGAGCAGACGCTGCCAGTAGCGTGGTGGAGCAGACTCCAGGGCCAGGGGACACCAGGAGCTTGGCAGCATATCCAGGGCAGGAAGAGGAAGCACTGCAGGGTGCAGCTGCCAGCACTTTGGGGGTGAGTCCATCTTCCCTCTCCAAAGTATCCTGGAGGTGCAGGGGTTAAACATGAGGGACTTCAGGTAAACAAGAGGCCATTTTTGCTCCATGCCAAGCCCCCTCCCCACATGCACTCTCCCCAGAGACCCTACACTAACAGGCCGGCGTGTGAGTCAGCTGGCCATTTGCCCGACCGGAGGAGCCCCTCCCTGGGCGCTGGCCCAAAGGAGCTCTGCGGAAGGCCCCTGGCCCTGGCCCCATGCACGCTCCCCCCAGCAGCAAACCCCTCGGCAAGCTGGCCCCACCGAGGGGGCTCCAGCTTCCAGCGAGCGTGGGAAGGGTGATGGAGGCTAATGAAATGCAGCCGGCGGGAGAGCGAGCCACGGGCCGCCCATGCGCACAGCCTATCCAGATGCTGGGAGCCTGGTATGACCCCCCTCTTGGTGTACAGCCCCCTATCAGACATCAGAGAATCCCCACCGGGTTCACACCCAGACACACACACTTCCTGACACTCCCTCCTGCCTGGAAATCACTGGCAGATGCTCCCTGCCACCGTACCACGGGCATCCCCTCACTGCACGCCCCTCCCAGCTCTCCCCACAGCACCCCGGCAAGGCCACCTTCTATGGCCTCAGCCTTCCTGGCATCTTTGGCACAGGCTACCCAGGGTGACACAGAATCCTGGGGCTGGCACAGCTCCACTAAGCCTCCCAGTCACCTTCGCCCAGCCCGCTCAAGGCCCAGGGTACCCCATGGCCCCCACTTTCCCCGAGAGCCCAGCCAGGGCTCGGTGCCAGGGCTGCTGCCAGCGCCTGCCCTGCACCGCCACCCATAGCATGGCACCCTGCAAAGCCCAACGTGTGCCCGGCCCCTGGCACAGCACCCCCCCTTTCCTCTCCCTCCCTGCCCAGCTGGGCACAGGCAATGGGCACGGGAACAGGCACGTCCCAGCCTACGCTGTCTGCCCGGGGCATGCCAGCCTCTTCCCGCCCAGGATGCCAGCCCCAGAGATAGCTGGCACACACGCTTCCCCAGGGATTAAGAACACGAATCCTCCCCTGCCCCGGCAGCACAGCGATGGGCACCATGCCCACCTCCAGCTCCTCGGAGAACCTGGGTTGCTGTAGGGTCCCCCTGTGCTGGTGCAGCAGCTGGAGAGGCAGACACCACTGGGCATCCTCAGTTCCACCGTCTCCTGCCAGCAAGATCCGCCCCCGGCTGGGCATCGGCAGAGGTGCTCAGCCCGTGTGCACGCAGCTGGCAGCGCTCGGCCGCGGCGCATGGCACCCACGTGCAGCAGCACTCACCCTGGCAAAGGGCACCCCGCTCCAGGCACTGGGCACAGATACCTGCTGGTCTGCTCTGAGAAGGGCTGCACCCCAAAACCCAGCCTCGTACACAGACAGGCACATGCTGTCAGTGATCAGGCAGCAGGATGGCACTGTCAGCCTCACCCAGCGGTGACACCAGTGCCACGATGGCCAGCCCAGTGCCACCAGCCCATTTGGGTGCCCATCCAATGGGGTCAGCTGGCATGGACCGTGGCATCCTCCCTCTGAGTCCCCAGCAACCCCAAGCAGGGTTGGGGACACCTCAGGGCACTGGCCTTACCTTAGCTTGACACTTGGTGTGGCAGGAGAGCTTGCAGCCTGTGGGAGAGACAGGGGAGAGAGGGTTATTGGGGGCAGGAGGAGTAGCAGTGCCGGGGGGCAGTCTGCAGGCACCCAGATGCAGGGCAGGAAGGGGGGCACCTGACACTGCAGGGCACAGAGCACCTTGGCACTGGGCACTGGCTGCCAGGACGTGCACGAGTGCAGGGACACCCACACCTCGCACCAGTGTGCAACAGTCCGGGTGGCACCAGCACGGCACAGCAGCAGGCACACAAAATGTGGCTCTGGGGCACACACGGTGCCAATGTGCCAGTGAGTGTGCATGCGTGCTAGCCCCGGTGCCCAGGGTGAACAGCGTGGAGGGAGACCATGCACACACGGGTCTCATGGGGCCTCTCATGGACACTGGCATGACTGAGAGGGACACAGGGGTGCTGCCATTGCCTGAGCTCCCTCCCTCCCATGCACTGGTGCTGCACACTTTCACCCGTATCCCATGGAGGGCACGTGCCCATGGGCAGTGCAGGCTTGTTTGCCGCTGCTGGGGACACACACTTATCCAGGACACCACTACGCTGCCTGAGTAGCCCTGCAAAGACACATGTCCCATCCCCAGGGGACACAAAAGTCCCCACGCAGCATGGCCATGGCCGCACCCCAGTCCCTGTTCCCCTTGGGCCTGTTTCCTGCAGCACAGGAAGCCTCATTGTTCCCATTTCCTCTGTCCGCCCCTCGCACGGGGCTCAGTGACACCGCGCACGTGCGAGGGCTCCCGGCCCCACCTGTGACCCAGTGGGTGCCACGGGCAGCAAGCACGGCTCAGGGGGTGAGCACCCACACGTGTGCACAGACCCCCACCCCCGTGCACGCACCTGGTGGCCACTGCACACTCACTGCACGTGCATGAAGCTGACACACGGCCACGTACACGGGCGACACCTCAGCGTCTCCATGGGCCACCCTGGCCTCCCAGCCACCTTCCCACCCGCAAAGGCACCGCACAGACTCTCTCACAGCCACAGCTCCCCCTCTAACACACAGGCACACGTGTGTGTGCACAGATTGGCACAGGCACGTTCAGATCCTCGCGCATGCAGGCATACACACATGTCCCCGATGTCCTGACCTCCCTGGCATGTCCCCGTGCACATGTACTCCCACAGCCCCAGCTCACCTCTGCAGGTGCTGCCCTGGCGCGTGATGGCCTGCCGGCAGATCCCACATGCCTTCACCTTCTTGAAGCTCGTCATCTTGAAGGCGTGTGCCGGAGGAGCCTCCAGGTCCTGGGGCTGGGGGGAACACGGGGCTTCGTCAGCGGGAACAAGGCGGCACCAAGACCCAGACACTCAGCTCTGACCTGCCTGTTTCCCCTGGGTGGTGTTTCATCCTCCACCCACGTCCCCCACAGCGGTGGCTGTGTCCTCTGCAGCTGTGGTACAGGATAGGGGGTACAGGGCAAGGGATGGGGGGTATGGGGTTGGAGATGGGGGGTACAGGGGAAGGGGATGGACACTGCCTCCACCCCTTTAAATAGTCTCTGCCGCCCCCTGGCGGTGCGAGCCCATGTGCAGAGTGTGCACACACGTGTGCTCACAGACATTTGTGCGTGTGCACACAGACACGCGTGTGTGCACACACAGATTGCGTGCACAAATGCGTATATGCGCACATGTGTGTGTCCGTGCTGCCTGTGCTGTGTGTGCAGTGTGTGTGCATGTACGTGTGTGAGCACATACACGTGTGTGTGCATGCACAGATGTGTGCACTCTCGTGTCTCCCTGCACGTTGGTACATCTCCGTGTGTCCCTGTGAATACGTGCCCGTGCACAAGCGCCTCTGTGAGCATGTGTGTGTGGGCACAGCTGTGTGTGTCTGCACACACAGGGCGTGAAGATGCTTGAATGAACGTGTGTGCAAACTCGTGTGCACGTGTGAATGCACATAGATAAACATGGAGATAATACATGCATGTATTCGCATGTGTGTGGGTACACAGATATGTGCACAAAAACCTACTTGCACACCCAAGCACGTGTGAGTGCTGCCAGTAGGATGCCCATGCTGGGGGTGTCTCGCTGTCATGCTGTTTTGGGGTGCATGCCAGGCAGCGTGTGCTGAGCTGTCTCTTGGAGGAGTGTAAAGGGGGCACAGAGCCCCCTGAGCATGAGCAGCCGTGCCCACCCTGTCTGGCACAACCCACAGCAAGAGGAAGCTGATGCTACGAGTGTGACTGAGTGCAGGATGGATCCAAACCCTGCAAGCATGTGTGTGTGTGTTCATGCATGGGGGTTGAGGACAGGGAGGGGTCTTGGCACAGCTGCAGGCAGCCAGTGATCCTCCCAAACACCCAGTTGACTGTTTTTGGAGGGGGGCAACCCTTGGCAGCACGCCAGCCCTGCCCACCCACCCGCTGCCAGATGAAGACGTGAGCCCCTGTAAATCCGCCTTTTCATGCCAAGACTAATGAGATTAAGCAGGGGCCCGGCAGCCCCCCCTTGCCTTGGCGCCCCGCTCTCCTCCAGCCCACTGCACCAGAGCCAAAAGGGATGGTGCCAAAGTGTCAGGGGGCCGGGTACCTCACCACAAAATTCTCTGCCTCAGTTTCCCCCGCGCAGACACAGACAGGAGATGGGCCATGCACGTGCACTGCACGCCCGTGTGTGTGCAAACACCCCTGGGGCTGTGAGGCGTGCAACATGCAGTGCATGTGTCATGGCACTCGTGTACATTCACACATGCATGTCCCCACCAGCCCAGCAGCAGCAGCAGTGGCACGGGCTCATTGTTCCCATAGGCAGGTCCATGTGCCACCATGCACACACCCACATGGGTTTGTTCATGGGCCTGCAAGCCCCTCTTCCCTGGGCACCTGCTCCCACAGGGCTACTCCTGGGTGGTCCCTTGGCAGCCCCCAGAGCTGCTGCCACCTTACCAGGGGGGTGTGTACACACACACACACACACACACACACACACACTCGTGTGCGTGTTCAGACGTGGCGTCACCCACCCACAGCCGTGGGAAAAGCTCCCCCAGGACAGGGGCTCCCACGCCGCAGTTGCTGGGTGACACTGAGTCCTAATGATGCCATGAGCTCCTTTGCATATGCAAAGCAGCATCAGTGCTGCAGGGTGCCCCGGGAAGAGACCTTGCCCCTCGCTCCCAGGGACCCACTGGGATGCCCAGGGATGCCGACACATCTCCCATGCACGTACCCCCCATTCTGCCCTGGCCTCCATGGCTTCATTAACAGCAATTATCCTCACTAGTGAAAGAGCTGGCCCTTTGATTCCCACACCCCCAGAGTCCCTTCTGTTTGTCTCATTGCCAACACCATCACTGTGCCAGAGGGGGGCAACCCAGCACCCAGCTTTATGACCCCCCCAGCACCCTGCTGCTGGAGGGGCACTCTGCCCACCCAGTGCCACTCTGCCAGCCAGGGAACCAGCCCATCCCACAAAACAATACAGTCCCAGCTCCATACTGGCAGCATCCCAGTTAGCCTCCCTGCCCCCAAGGCTGGAAACTGTTGGGGGGATGCAGGGGCGTGGGATGCAGGGCTTCCTGGACACATCACCTGGATAGCCACCCTGGGTACCCACCTCCAGGGACCAGCACCCACACGGGGCAGGAGCAGGGGTGCAAAGGCATCCCTAGCCATGGGGCCCCCCAACATACAGACCAAAGGAGGCTGGAAGGGGATCCAGGTGTCCTGGGCTGGAAGAGGCACCAGACAGAGATGCCAAATTAATCAAGAGCTGGGAGACCTGGATTCATTGCCCAGCACTGCAGAGAGTGCAGCGGTGGGGGGAGGAACCTGTGACACCCAGTTCCCCTGAGGCTGCAAAGCCCAGGTCGGTGGAGGGTGGCAGGACACCTGGGTGCAGTCTTGTGGGCTCAGGTCCACCCAGAGTTTTGCAACCCACTGGTCCCCGGACCCAGCTTGGTGACCTGGGGGGAATGCAGAGTCCCAAACCCCCAAAACTAACTGGATCGCCCCAGTTTTCCGAGCTGCCCTCCCCTTCAGTGGAGTAGCAGATCCTCTTCCCCAGGGAATGGTGGAGCCCCTGGCCAGTGACGCAGGCTGGGCGCCGTGGGGGATCAGCCTCCCACCCTCCCAAGCCCACAACCCTTGCACACACAGATCCTTCTACAGCCCAGTGTCCGTGTCCCGCATCCCAGCCCGGTCCCCTCTTCGCGTACCCCCAGCCTACTGCCCACCGCCACTTCTCTCTCGGGCTGGCTCCCGCTCCGCTCCCCACAGTCCCCGGGGCGCCTCCCGGCCCCGCTCCCGGTCCGGTCCCCCCGGCCCCACCCCGATGTCCGGCCGTCCCTAGCGGTCTCCGCTCTGTCCCGGTTCCCCCGGAGCCGGTCCTGGTACCGGTCCGGCCCGGCCAGTTCCCCCTGCTCCCAGTCAGCCCGTCCCGCTCCCCTCGCATCCAGTCCCATCCACCGCCCGCTCCCGGGAGCAGCCCCGCTCCGCGACCCCGGGACCCCGCGGCGCTGCCTTGCTGCTCCCCCGGCGCGGCTCGTACCCAGAGCAGGCAGGAGAGGCACAGCCCGGTCATGCTGCCCGCGGCGCGTCCCCGGCCGGCCGAGCCCCCGGCCCCTCGCNCCCCGGCCCCTCGCCGCCCCTCCGGCCGGGGGGAGGGGGGAGCGGAAAACCCCCCCCGAGCCCGCAGCGCCCCAATCGAGTCGGCCCGGAGGCGTCTGGGACACCCCCCCACCGCCAGCAGAGGGGCTGCGGGACTGTGGGGGCCCGGAGTGGGGCTGTGCGCGTCCCAGGCCCCCTCTTCCCCACTCACACACATTTGGGATCCATTTCCTCCGCTGACCGGGGGACACCCGCCACCCACGTCACCCTCATCCCTCCTCCGGCCTCCAGCGGGTCCTGCGGCGGGATGCACACCCCCCATCCCCAGCCGAGTCCCCTGGGTGGTCCCGGGATGGGAGACGGGGAGGGATCAGCGGACATCCATGCGCGGAGCTGGGGGGCCTCAGCGAGGGGGGACAACCTCCAGGCGGGACGGAGAGCGGCTTGGCAGCCTGCGGCCCTGGCGGGAATGGATTTGGCAGGGGGGTGCTCCAGCCCCTCCTGGGGGGCTTGGCCGTGCCACACACGGTTCCCCCTCTCTCCGCCAGTGCTGACTCCGTCTCCAGCCTGGAAACTTGTGCTCAGCTGGCCGTGACCATGAGGGTGTGAGTCAGGGTGCGGGACGTGCCAGGGGGAAGGACACACCGACAGGACGAGCCACGGCTGGCATGGAAACCTGGGCATGGAGAGGACGTGGGCACTGTAATGCCCCCCCCTCCCCATGCCTCGGTTTCCCATCTGTACTCTGCATAAAATCGCCAGCCCAGAAACGAAGGGCAGGGTGGCATGGGGATAGGCTGCCCTTCCCAGAGACTGGGGTTGCATCTGGCTCCTCCCAAAGTGCAGCATCCCCTCCCCAAAATATCCCTGTGGCATTGCCCTCCACCCCACCACTATGCTGTGCTCACCCGGCCCAGGGTAGTGGTACCCCTGTGGGGATGTGCCAGCTGGGATGGAGGACAACGCTTCCCACCTCCCACCTCTCCATGCCAACCAGATCCGGGGCAAAGGGAGGCTGGGGGGACTGATCCTGCTCACAACACCAAACAAGCAAAGAACCATCCCTGTCCACCCCCCCTCACACACCCCTCCCCATCATTACAGCCCTTATTAATCAACCTTGTTACTGCCCACAAATGAAAGCCCCAGTGGAGAGAGGTGTCCACACCCCCCCCCATAAATCACCTCCTCCCATTCACTGCCGTAACAATCCCAGGCTCCTCAGAAGGGCAGGGACAAGGGTCATGCGACAGGGACAGGGTGGCCGCAGGGACACAGCCCATCACCATCATTTAAGGCTCATTTTCTCAGCAGGTGGGCACATACGGGGTCACTTAGCACAGGGACTCCCGGGGTTCTACTGGTGTAGGCGTGTACTCCCAGTACAGGGCCAGCCTTGGCAGGACTCCTTTGTGTCCTGGGGTCACCACATCCCCAAGGCCCCCACACCCACTTCCAGCAGAGCTGTCCCCACACTGCTCTTGGGTGCACAGGGCACACGCACACATCACACATGTCCCCCCTGTGTACATGCCAGGACACACTCATGTACACCACACACGGCCCATGTCACACATGGTGGGTCCCACATGCGTGGGTACCTGTCTGCAGGGAAAGGACTGAGACACCCCTGTAGAACAGCTCACACCAACAGAAAGCCCTGCTGCTACATGCATGTGTTAGGGGACACACACCCCATGGCAGCTCCACAGACACCTCCTGTGCACCCACACCCGTGTGAGCTGCAGTTCAGCCCCACCTCAGCCCCATGCCCGTGAACACACATGTACAAGTACACGTGTGCTACAGCCCCCCACGAGTCCGTGTTCTCACACCCACATCAGAAACACACGGACAAAGTGGTGGACACAGGACTGCACAACCACCAACCCACGTCTCACCAATGCCACCCACCCAGCCCCAGCCCTGACCACCCCCCAGTACTCCCATCAGTTCATGGTCCTGCGTCCCCGGCGCGCTCTAGGATCCCCAAGCAGTCAGAGGCCTCTCCTTCCTCCGGGCTGTGTCCCTGTCCTGGCATATACTGGACTGTCACCAGCCTGCAGTGACTCCCTCAGGCGCTGCCCGGCAGTGGCTTTGGCACCTGCTTTTTTGGCATGGTGCAGCTGAAGTGTCCCATGCCATCCTGCCAGGCACGGGGCAGCTTCCCAAAGCCTGAGGAACAAAGTGAGGGTGGCGCAGTGGGAGTCCAGCACCCTCCAACAGCTTCCCCCCCTCCCCGCCTCAGTTTCCGCAGCCTGGGTGGCAGAGCAGAATGAGTCCCCACATCAGGTGCTGCATGGGCACGGGGATCCCCCGTGGGGCAGTCCTTTGGCACATGCATCCCACACATGCCAGCTGCTGACGGGCACAGAGGTGCCCTACACACAGTGACCCCACAGGGGTCTCTCACGTTGGGCACAAGGAGCCCACACTGACTGAGTACTTCATGGTGCTTCCCAGTGCCAGGTGTTTACAGGTACAGGGATCCCCCACACTGACCACTTTATGGTCACAGGGACTTCACTTGGGGGGTGTTTTATGGGCACTGGGGTCCCCTCATGCAGGGCACAGTGTTCCCATTGTGAGTTCTATAAGGACACAGGGACACCCCCTGCCTCTACGGTCTCTCTGTAAGGACACAGGGATCCCAGCAGATCCCTTAGAATGAAAGGCTGTACAGCAGATCCTCTCCACTCCGGCACTGCAGGGCTCCTCGGGTGTGGGAAGAGAGGGTCACAGTGAGACGCTGGGAAGGGGGGGCAAAAGGAGGGACAAAGGACATGCCCTGCACCCTGGCATGCATATGCAGGGTTTAACCCCCAGCTGCCCGGAGCAGGCAGGGCCAGCAGCAGCCCATACCGCACTCCCCGCACCCCGGAGCCCCCCAGCTCCGTGTCCCCCGCAGCCCCTAACCCTAACGCCGTGCCCGGCGATGCCCGCTTACCTCCCGGCGGCGGCGGGCGCGGAGGGGCAGGAGGCAGGACACCAAGGACTTCCCCCAGCCAACCAAGGTGGCAAAGCACCAGCTCAGCCGGGTCATGGTGCCCCTGCCAGGGGCTCACCCGGCGGGGGGAGGGCGCAGGGGCCGACCCCTGCCCAGGGCACGCTCGGACGAGCGGCCGAACCCAGCCGTGCGCCGGCCGCAACAAGCTCCGGTGCCCGGGCAGTGCCCCCGAAGTGCCCAGCCCTGGGCACGGGGCCGTGCGACAATGATGTGCCGGGGGGCTGCGGTCCCACCGGGCCCTGTCCCCCCCG